>JAYESD010000002.1:201120466-201415837 GCA_036927565.1 Tuctoria greenei
CCTCCATGGCCCCCTCCCCCTCCCCCCCCCCCTCACCCTCCCTACAGAGGGTCCCCAGCCCCCCCCTCTCCGAGAGCCCCGCCTCCCCTCCCCAGCCCCCCCCCCCCCCCCCCCAACACCCGCCACCCCTCCCCACGCAGACCCTCCCACTGAAATTTGGAATTCAATTGAATTGAGTTGTTAAAATTTGAATTGAATTGAATTGTTCAAATTTGAATTGAATTGATTTGAAATTGAATTTAATTGAGTTGTTAATTCTCATTAATTGTTAGTAGTTGCTAATTAGGGTTGAATTGCAATTAATGTTAGTTAGTTGTTAATTAGTTGACCATTTTAAATAATTATTAGTTACTTGTTAATGGGTTGTTAATTAGATCTTAATGTTACTATATATGCTTAGGATTTATTTAATAATGTTTAAGATTTATATTATTGCTCTCATTTATTGTTTTGTGTTTAAAATGCAGTTGCTTATGTTTTTCGTTAATATTTTTGATGCTTATGTATTATATATAGAAACGGCTAAACAAAAGGGCCGTCGTACGTAAAGTAGGCATTGTATATGTACCGTATATATGGCCCATCGAGCCCAACCCTAGCGTATATAGGTTGTGACCCATGACGGGTGACACGAGGTGAATCGTTAGGGTTAAGTGTATATGGGTTGGGCGGCCCATAACTAACCCTAAAAGTCTGTAACCAGGTATCTCTCCGCCGCAAGAACCCCCTTTCACATCGCGCGTGTTTGCGAGTACGTATAAGACGATGAAAACTCCAAAAACGTATGTTGCGAGTATGTGTCCTTAACTCGCAACATCCGTAAGGCAACCGGTTTCTCAGCTAACCCATTGCCCCCCTTTGTACTTTAAGAACTGGACTGGATAGGGGGGGTGTACTGTTAAATATGCGGCGTTATGCTGCCGAAATTTCGTGATTTGTGAGATATAACCTATCCTGTATACCATTTGCGCGCCGAGCATGTCGTGCCGGCCCGAAGCCTAGCTGAGACATGGTCACCTCCTCGCGCCTCGTCGCCTCCTCCGTAGATTCTTCGCCAACAGTTTCGTCGGCTCATCGTATACCTACTGGGGTCCTCGCCTCGCCTCCTATGGATGAGAGTCTAGGAGTCGTCGCTCATCGGGCTCGCCTCACATCCTTATAGATTCAAGGAAGAATCGGGCTGGGCATCGCAGATGGCACGCGGCGGCCGGTGACTCAATACGAGGCAAGGGAGCCGAGGGCGGCCGAGCAAGGTCTGAGGTGAAGCCCTAGCATGGCCCGTGTCAGGATTCGAGCTGGCCTGGACTGAGTTCACTGTCTCTCTCATTATTTCCTCTATCGTGCATAAATTAAAGAGAAACTAACGGTAATTTGTACGGCTATTAATTGCAGAGTCAAACATGGGCGAAGATCGTAGTTGGATGTACACTGGTTGGACGAGCATAACTGGTGGTCAGTCAGATGAGTGGTACGCCAGAACAGAAGCTTTTGTGGAACGAGCTTTTTCGTTGTCAAATAGCGATAAGGCACGGTGCCCATGTACGAAATGCCGAAACGGAACATTTTTGGACAAAGTGGAACTTACGATGCACTTGCGTCGAAACGGTCACGTGTCACATTATGAGTTGTGGAACTTCCACGGTGAGACACCTTCTCAAGCTATACGAGAAGTGGAAGCGGACAATGATGGTGCCACAGAGGTTGATTTAATGGATGAGATGTTGGAAGCTATACTACCCGAGCTTACAGAATATCCTCAAATAGCAGAGGTTAAAGAGTTCTTCAAACGTCTCAAAGATTCAGAAGAGGCACTGCATGGACACACTAAAATGACAATCCTCAATTTTGTGACTAGACTTATGGCAATTAAGTTGAAGTTCTTCTTTTCTAACAATTGTTACAACGAGCTCGTCAATTTGTTCAAAGATGCCCTTCTACATCCCAACAAAGTGCCTAAAGATATGTATAAGTCGAAGAAAATTCTTTCCGGTCTCAGTGTGAAGCATGAGAAGATTGATGTGCGTCCGGACAACTGCATGCTTTTCTGAAGAGAGCATGCCAATGAGAACAAATGTTTGAAATGTGGTCAACTGAGGTATGTCGAAGTTGTTAATAACGATGGTGATACTGTGACGACGGAAGTCGCACGTAACCAGCTTTGTTACTTACCTATGACACCGAGGTTTCAGCGGCTGTTCCTTAAAAAAAAAAACGGCCAGACACATGAGATGGTACAAATAAGGTGAGCGTGAGAACAATGGAGTCATGACGCACCCGTACGATGGTGAGGCATGGAAGGCGCTGGACCAGTTTGACCCAGAATTCATTCGTGAAGCGATAAATGTTTGCATCATGTTGGTGACAGATGGGTTTATGCCGTTCAGCACAAACGCCGCACCATACTCTTGTTGGCCCGTCTTTGTCATTCCGTGCAATCTTCCACTGACTTTTTGCATGCAGAATGAGTTCATGTTTCATTGCCTCAATGTACCTAGGCCGGATCATTTTGGGTCACGTCTCAACGTGATGTTGAAATCGTTGATCGAGGAGCTGAAAATGTTGTAGACAGGAGTCGAAGCGTACGACTGTTACAAGAAGCAGAAATTCAACCTCTGAGCTACTTATTTGTGGTCCGCCCATGATTTTTCGGCATACGGCATGTTTTCTGGATGGAGCACTTATGGTCGGTTGACGTGTCTGATATGTTCATTGGATACAGATTGCTTTCGACATACCCATGGAGGCAAGATATCTTACTTCGATTGTCATAAACGTTGGCTGTCTCCAAATCACTTGTTTAGACAACAGAGAAATGTCTTCATAAAGAACATCGTTGTCACTAAAGGACCACCGAAACCTCTTAATGGGTCAGAAATATCTGATATGTTGGACAAATTGGTGCCAGATGAAGGTTGTCCTGGATATTTCAAAGGTTACGGATACAAACACAATTGGACTCACATATGTGGACTTTGGGAGCTACTGTATGTGAAGTCGTTGATTCTATGGCACAACATTGATGTTATGCATCAAAAGCGTAACATGGCCGAATGTATCATAAGCACATGCATGGACATGACGTTCCCTCTTTCTGGCGCACGCTCCACGCTAAGCTGTCGTGTGCTTTCAGCGGATGAGGTAAATTTTAGTTTATAATAAAGTTATTTTATAAATTGCAGTTGTTAATAATTATTTATTGTCAATCTTTTTCTTTTGTGAAGTATGACTTAGAGTCTTCTGAGTTTGAGTTAGAGGCTAGGGGGCCGCTATAGGAGCCCGAGTCTGAGGCTAGGGTGCCGCTATAGGAGCCCTCTAGCGCTAGCCTCCTTTCGGAGCTGGCTAGCACTAGCCTTCCTCTGAAGCCGGCTACCGCTAGCCTTCCTTTAGACTCCGGTGGTTCCGCAGAGCCTTCAGGGTCACAGGACAGGGCACCATCGCAGCATAGGCGACGGACGAGGAGGACCTACTTTGCAGCTCCTCCTTCGTTTACTTGTCAGCGGATCACAATCCGTCCTGTCGGAGACAGGTAAAAACTGTATAGTATATTAAATATTAGATGTTGTTTTTCCTTTACTTAATGATTTAATATATTTTGCAGATGTTGGTATGATATTTCATTCACGGGGGCCGAGAAGCACCACAGGCAGGTTAACAGTGTCCTGGGTGCTATCGTGAAGTTGCACTACCCCGATGTCATTGACGGTTTCCCTGCCCTGTCATGGGATGACTATTCTTGTCTCTCACCCGGTCCACGGCACGGTTTAGGGGGCCGTGTGGAACGATTTTATTGTAAGTTTAACTGTTCCATTTTTTCAACTCATTTGAATTGTTAATGCATATCACTTAAATATTTGTTTGCTTAAAGCTGAGGTACCAAGTAGGGGAATCGAGCATGGCGGACCACGCGAGATGCGTGTTCCATTACAACGCTCGGAAGCTCATGACGGCAGCGTATTCAGGCCGTCAACGCCCGTATTCAGGCCGTCAACACATACTACAAGCGGCACCCCCGGGAGCAGGAGCAGGAGCTGCAAAGGGGTCCATTCAAAAAGGACTCTGGCGCGTACTTGACATAGGAGCAGTACGCGGAGGTATTTTTTAATATTGTTAAATATTTAGAATATCTATGTATGTTAACTGCATTGATGAAAAATGAAATATGTGCAGGTTAGTATTTCCTGGTTACAGGGTAACATTGAGGCCTATTTAGCTCTCTGTCGGTACTGGGAGTGAAGCTTTCATCAATAAGTCCACAAAGGCTAGATAGTGTCGCATGGGGTCCGAGGGCAAGCACAACTATGGCGGCGACGGCTACTTGCGTTTGGCTAAACGCATGGTAAGTACTTTTTCAATTTATTTATGTGTTTCTAATATATTTATCTCACTAACACGGCTATGCAGGAGCAAGAGATGGGTCAGGAGCCGACCCCGACCCAGGTTTGGAAGAGAGGTCACAAGGAAAGTGACCCTTCTCTGCTAGGGCAGTTTAGTCAGGTCACAGCCGACCGACTGGTAATTTTTCAAAATGCATCAATTTTTATTATAACAAATACTATTATTGACATGCTTACAAGATTTTTTTGTAGGCAAAGTACGCGCAGGAGGTCGCGAAGATACACAGTGTGGATTACGATTGGGAAAGCGCGCCGATCGACACCCAAGCCACGTACGCAAGCAGAGGCGACAAGGCCCATGGACGGTGAGTTGTTCATGTGTTTCATTTCTTTTTCAATTTATCTTCTTCTACTTAGTATTTTCATTCTTTTGCAGGTTTGCCATTTTTGATGGAGTTGTCGACTCGAGGTCGACGCGACCTTTGAGAGGCGCTTCATCGTCATAGGCCTCGTCCGTTGGGACCACCAGTGGTCATCTCTCGCAGACCCAGCTGGAGCTCCTTGCCTTCAAGGAGACGCTGACGCAGACCCAAGCAGAGCTAGAGAGGTCGAGAGCGGAGGCAAGGGAGGAGCAGCAGAGGACGGCCTTAATGATGGCCCAGATGCAGGCAGTGGTGGCAATAAGTAATTTAAAGTACCGTAGTTAAATTTCATACCATTTCAATAACATATATCTTCTAATATTTTGCAATGGAAGGCTCTTTCTCGACACAGCGGTCAGGATATCAAGATTCCTATGCTTCCGCCGTAGCAGACACCGGAGAAGGTGATAAACTCTTTAATAATAGTCCGGCCTCCCTTTATTTTCAGTTTCAGTTTATTAGCAATCTGACCGGCCTCCCTTTATTAGCAATCAGGTCTAACCAACTAAAAGCACTTCCTAACTGTTTCATTTTCAGTTTGGGCATTCTAATAAAAGTTCAGTTCAATTTGGGCACTATAAGTTTCATATTCACATCTAGGGTAGATTCCGACTTTAAAATCATGAAAAATGACATAAGGACATATACTGTTCTACTATCAAATCATTCATTCTTTCATGGTGAAAAGGTATTTTTTTCTCTAATCTCAATCTGTTCATATACCCTCCATGCTTTAGGATTGGGAAGTAATCTTTAGGATCAGGAGATGGAGAAGTGAATGAATGTATTGTACATGGTTGGAAATATATGGAAGTCCTCTAAAACTAAACTTTTCTATGTATTGTTTCTTCTGCAGGGTTCGGGAATGCGCCGAGAAGATCTCGGAGGTAGTGGTGGGGCTAGCGTGTAGCCCGGTACTGAAATTGTGTTGTTCTCGATGTTTGAATACTATTTTGAAACTGTCTGTTGTATATGTCTATATCTGTGTATATGTTTGGTTATTCTGTGTTCTCGCCATCGTGCGAGGTAGCCAATTTCTATTTTTTAAAAAAATTCAAAAACTTAACTTACGTCGGCTATGGTAACGCTGACATAAGTTAGCCTTGTTTTACTTACGTCGGTCAGACTCTACCGACGTAAGTTAAGACACTTAACTTACGTCGGTTTGCCCCAACCGACGTAAGTTATACAACTTAACTTACGTCGGCCGACTGCCACTGACGTAAGTACTTCAGCCCAGCCCGCGGCCCATCCCGGTACATAACTAACGTCAGTTGCCCGAGACCGATGTAATTAAGTAACTTACGTCGATGGCTGACATAAGTCACCTTAATTACATCCAAACTGCTTCGTCAGCCGACATCCGACGTAATTAAGGGAAAACCGATGTAATTAAGTAACTTATGTCAGTTTAGGCCTTAATTACGTCAGCCCTAGCCAACATAATTGGTCGCGATTCCTGTAGTGATAAGCATGAGAAAAAAAGTAGCCATGTTTCATCCCTGCAAAATAAGGGAGTCCAGTCAAAAAAGAGTTATCTCAAGATCCACATCCACTCCATTCCATCACACATGCACAAGTCTTGAATCAAATTTTTTTGAATTGATTTCTCCTAAGGCTTACTCTTTTTACTTAGCAATATTATGTGTTGCAAATATGCCTACCATATTCCCTACCAAGTTCCACATACAAGCCTTATGTAGAGGTAGGATGAATTTAGGCAAAATTCCTTGTTGAGGATATATTTCTAACACACAAAAAGGAGAGACTTGAGAGAATCAAATTAAGGTACTTCAAATCTAAATTGAACTCTCCAGTAATTGAGTGGAACTTGACTTCTAGGGTATGTGTGCTCCATTGGATGTTCTATTTTTCAACCACCCATCATTAGGAGATGGCATAAGCCTCATAATGACTTAAGATGGGTAAATTACCATGCTAATTTTTGTAATACTAGGTAGAGTATTTTGTTCTGCACATGGTACTTTTGATAAGTAGAACATAGTAGCAACTCCTGATCATCAACCTAAAGTCTTGACTTTGCTTGGGACGAGCAAAGGATAAG
The DNA here is from genome assembly GCA_036927565.1 of Tuctoria greenei. Classification (NCBI taxonomy): domain Eukaryota; kingdom Viridiplantae; phylum Streptophyta; class Magnoliopsida; order Poales; family Poaceae; genus Tuctoria; species Tuctoria greenei. The sequence continues at coordinate 201,127,288 of JAYESD010000002.1, forward strand.
CTTGGGGGAGTTTGTTGACGGCTGTTATATACCAATTTCACCTGTCAATATAACTCAATTATGTGAAGGAAATATCATTTCTTGCACACATCACCTTTCTATTTAACCTATTTCCACTTGTCCTTGGAGAAAGTAGTGCATGCAGGGATTCTATGCGGAATTGAATAGAAACAAGGGGATGGATCCTATAAAATATCATTCCAGCCAATCAGACGACGCCATGTGGCACCACGTGGATCAAATGGCCGACAAACAGGAGTAACCGAGGCCAATCAACAGTGTAGCACAAATATCAGTAAATGGGACCCACCAGGTAGAGACCTGGAGGAAGCACATCGCAAAAGGGGCCAAGACAAGTTCGGCCGACCCCCCTAGTTGGCCGACTAGGTCCTGGCGCTTTTCGTGGTCAAACGCCACATGTTGGCTCCTCTCGGCTTGAAGAGGTCATTGGTGACTGATTCCTGTGCTTTTTGTGGTGCCAACCGACCCTTCTCCAAGCTATAAATAGGACCCCTCACCCCTCACTTCAACACACACCAATTGAGTATTCATCCATTGTATCCACTACTCTCCATAGGTTTAGAGGAGTATAAGCTATAGAGAGGAGAGTCTCTAGTCTATAGTCCAAGTAGGAGAGGAGTAGAAGGAGCCTCTTCCCGATTCCCAATTGGGAAAGGTGTGTCTCCCATATTACTATCTGTATTTGTGACTTTATTCTTAATAAAGATGTTATCTTTGGTCTTCCATTGTTCATATACTTGGATGAAGCATTTCTTGTTTGATTGTGGATTCAATGTATGTGGTAGGAGAAGTATTTATGATTGTGCTATACCATTATCATTATATCATCATAAACACTATAAACCTCCGCTAGAGTCTAATTAGCTATCATATGATTATGTCAACATGAATCACTTATGCTATGAATTAACATTGGTTCAACAATGATTTAGTTCATTGCCTTATGGTGGCTTGTTCCTAGGATCTTAAGGTAATTACTTAATATGCTAGCATGGTGCTAGGATAGAGAGTAGCGTTTAATGTCGCGTATTCCCACGGATTGAAGAAGTAGGCAGTAGGTGGTGACAGCCCTATCCATCCATTGTAATCCTCCACATTTGGCTATGCCACAGGCTCTTAGCGGTAGTCGTCCTACTATTGCTAGGGGTAAACCCTGGCTGATGTGTTAATCCACTTAGCATGAGAATTCATAATTGACATGATCATTAGTAACTAACTTAGGCTATGTATATGTACATTAGAAGCACTGTAGGAGACTCTACCTAGTTCTCAGCCTAGTCCCTCTTTATCATATTTATATCCTCAGGATAGAATGCTCTTGTGTGTGTCACACTACCTCAATTACCCTTTATCCATCCTTGCTAGAACCCTACCTAGGACAACCTATCTGATAGGAGGATGAGTCCCGATCTTCCGAGAGGTATGGTAAACTAGATTGGGTGGAGATCTCGACGTTGATGATCCAAGGCTCCAAACGAAAGAAACCACGCAATCACTACACCACTGCTCCGTTGGTTATCACCCATGTCATACGAATGACCTCGCCATGAAGGCTTATCCCGGCAAGTGCAATCAAGAACATAAGCAAGAACAGAAAATTTGCAATCAAAATTGAATTGATCACGATGTGGGGTCTCACAATCGTTGAATTGTGACACTGTTTAATGACAGATTGTATCTAAGCAAAACCCAACCATAATGTGGTTATGGCTGCTGTATAAATAGGATTTAGGGGCATGCAAAACCACTGGACGCAATCCTAATGGGCTTCCACAATATACACGAGCCAGCAGCCCAAAGGACGATGGTGCAACACCGGACAGATTCTGGTTGCCCACTTGTTTCACCGATTCCCATCAACTCAGAAGGTTTTTCGAGGTGGGGCTGGTTCCATTGGAAGATTTATGAAATCATAGTTCCAACCATATATAGAACGTCCAAGTCCAACTCTGTATGTGTCCGGGACGTCAATTTTGGTGAAGCCAGCTCCTGGACCTCGAGATGGAGTCGAAGTCGAGTTGGGCTTGGACTCCTCCTTGGGGTGGATGTCCTATCTCCTCCTCCTTGACTCCTTGGAATCCTCCAAGCTCTTGCTGGTCCTCTCCGTTGTTCCTAAACAATAAAACATGCATGGAAACAAGCGTAAGTTCTGAAAAACAATTGACAAGGTTAGAACGTACCTGGAGATCCAATTGTCGCGCACGTGCTCTAGTGATCGGTCCTTGCATTGTATGCAAAGGAGAGATGTCCTCATCATCCTCCCCCTCATGAATTTTAGTCATCCTCGACTCAAGCTCATCTTACTCACCCAAGTATGGCTTCAAATCTTAAATGTTAAATGTGGGACTAACCCCAAACTCGGGAGGCAACTCAAGTTTCTATGCACTGTCATTTATCTTCTCAAGAACCTTAAAAGGCCAGCAGCACGTAGCATGAGTTTGGACTTTCTCAAATCCGGGATACTATCTTTTCTCAAATGAACCCACACCAAATCACCAGGTTCCAATTTTACTTCCTTCCTACCTTTACTAGCAACAATGTAATACTCTTCATTCATTTTTTCAATTTGTAACTTAGTAGATTCATGCAACTTAAGAATATACTCAGACCGTTGTGTAGCATGTAAGTTCACAAATTTAGTATGTGGTAAAGGTAGCAAATCAATTAGAGCACGAGGATTGAAACCATAGACTACCATAAATAGACAAAACTTGGCTGTGGAGTGAATAGACCTGTTATAAGCAAACTCAATATGTGGCAAACACTCCTCTCACAACCTCAAATTATATTTCAAAACAGCCCGCAGCATAATATATAAGGTACGATTAACTACCCCTGTTTGCCCATTAGTTGCGGGTTGTTTGTGTGGGTCATTGAATTCACGGGACCTTTCCCAAAGTCCTATGATTGATAGTATATACTTGTGGCCATCAATTATGTGTCAAAATGGGTAGAGGCAATGCCTTTCAAAAATGCCAACTCCCGCCGACCTAGGAAAATGATCCATGAGGTAATTTTCCCATGCTTTGGCACTCCACAAATGGTTATAAGTGATGGAGAGACTCATTTAATTGATAAGACCTTTCGGGGCTTTCTGAGGGAGCTTTGAGTTCATCATAACATTGCTACTCCCTACCACCCACAAACAAGCAGTCAGGCATAAACATCCAATAAACATATAAAGAACATTATAGAAAAGATCGTCTTGGAAATGGGAACGGGTTTGAAGCATAACTACAAGATGCATTGTGGGCATACCAAAATGCCTACAATGCGCCCATTCACATGTCTCCTTTTCAACTTGTGTATGGGAAGACTTGCCATATTCCTGAAGAGTTGGAACATAGAGCTCATTGTACCATAAAACGGTGGACATGGATTGTAATGAGGCCGAGAAGCACCGTTTGAGGCAAGTCTCTGAACTTGAGAAATAGAGGGATATGGCGTACCATAGTGCTAGAATCTACAAGGAAAGAACTAAGAGATTGCATGACAAACAGATTACGCCTAAGGAGTTTAAGCTTGGAGATAAAGTCCATCTCTTTAACTCCATGGTAAAACTCTTTGGACTTTGGAAATTACGAAGTAAATGGAAAGGACCATTTAACGTAATAGAAACTTCATCTCATGTAGCCATCACACTCCAAGATGATGAAGGCCATCTATTTAAAGTGAATGGTCACTGTCTCAAAATCTTCTTAGATTCACAAGGGGGGTTTGGAAAAGGAAGTCAACGTGGTAAATTTAATTGATTTTCATGCCGTTCTTCCAAATTCCACGTAATTCCTCGAAGTCCAACAAGTGGGCCCATTATAAAGATGATTTGTATGGCCCACAGAAACATCCCACAAAACAGCAGCCCAAACGGTCCCATCCTAGGTCGACTGAGCCCTAGGGTCGGCTGACCCCTGGTTGGCGCCGCTTGGGTTCAATTTTCGCGAGTTATCTACTCTGTGTTATCCCAACAGAACCCTCAGTGTGATATGTTCAATCTCTACAACGGCAATATTAAAAAGCCACGAACAGAGAGGAAACTTGCACCGTCCTAGAAAAGAAACACCCTCTCCCATCTTTCACCATGTCCCATCTACCATGGCCAACAAGGACATCGACCCCCATGTGTCCTCTAGCTCCACATTTAACTTTAGTGGGGAACCTACGCCGGCCGACAATAACTCAACCTTGGACATTGAATCCGTCATGGAATTGGTTGTGGGACCTCTCACCGTGATCACGCCGCTTTGGACGCCCCGTGGAGATACCCCCGCTCGTCATAGCGTGGTGCGCTCGCTCTCTCCTCTTAGTGCACCCACAAAATCACAAAATCCAACACGATGTCCAACAACAGCAGCTCTCGGCCCATTGTGACTCGTCTTTTCTATTGAAAGGACAAAGTCCATCCCACGCTTCAGCCTGGCGAGAAGTACACGGACATGCTCAAGATGAAGAAGGGCGACGTTGTGAGCCACCACTACGAGTTTCCATCTTGTACCTCACCGGAGCCCACAAATGACCGTTTCGTAATCCGAGGCATGAGAACGCCAAAAGGTAATGGAAAAGGTCTATACTAGCGTGTGGACAACATACCCTTGGAGGAGTCGATGGGCTCGTCTTCCTCTAGGGTGAGGCATCACCTCTCACCACCTCTTAAAAAAGGCCTCTAAGCCAATATCAAAACAGTGATGAGAAATTTCCCCATGTCGATGCGTCGTGGCTAGATAAGGAAATAGAAAATCTCTGTTTGGAGGACAAAAAGCTAGAGCACACGCTAGCTGAAGCACGCATCAAGAGGGCGGAACTCAAAGATGATATTGATGCCCTTAAGAGATTGATGGTGTCTGTCATGGCATAGTGCTAAAGTCAACTGCTTATGCGAGGCTGTAGAGATGTCCAACATCTACAAAGCACCATGAGTAGACATCCAATTAGACCTTGAGTGCTAACCTCTTAGTTTGCTTTATTTTGTCTTCATTCCAATATTTGTTATTCAATAATGTAGGCACCCCCAATTTTTATTCAATAATGTGAACTTACCAGTTAATCTAACAACTGTAGAGTTCCCCTTTTTGTTTATTTTGTGTCAAATAAAGTTTCCATGAACAACTGTGGGGGATGAGTTCCTTCGAGATTTTGCAATGTATAGATCACGCGTTTAACCCGAAGACACGTCGCAAACAAACATGTGAAATAACAAGAGAAAGCGGGGCACCAGGGGAGGCAGCCACAGGTCGGCCGACCACCTGGCTAGGCCGACTTGCCGGTGGCCCCTCTCGGGCTTGTTTCGCTACACAACACCGGTATGGCTTTCTTATCCCCTGTTCTATATGATTCACCGCAAATTGAGTTGGAACTTTTTATTCATTCATGAAAAAACAATTTAAAATCAAATCAATTAAAATAAACAATGCAAAAATGCTTAAATATGACATTAGTATACCTTGTATTTTGATTTCACTATCATCTTTATGGACCCATATCATTAATTTAGGACAACATGTCGTCTAAATTTTTGGTTGGTGTGATATGGTGAGTAAAATAAACCTATGGACAAAACTAAACTTGTTTGAAATTAATATTTGAATTTTGCACAATTTTGAAGTCTTAAGGTTTTGCCTTCCTCTCCCATTGGAATTTAAATACCCGCCGAGGCCATATGATAAAATTATTGAAAACCGCATGCATTCCATTTTGCATTATTATTGAACATTGTCAAACTCTTAACCCTATTGAGTGACTGGCATGAAATCTTTGATTAGGAATTTCTTGTGCACCCCACCATATTCCATGATTTTCATCCATCGACCATCATAAGATAATCTGTGAGATTATTGAAAAATCCTCTCTCTTTAAAAAGATTCATAAAAAGAAATAGAAGGCATGGCTTTAAGAGCTCTCAAAAAGAATCAAAAAAATTAGTCAATAAGTAGCCATGCTTCATCCTTGCACAAAGAGAGAGTGATCAAATGGGAGTCATCACAACAATTCATCATCCATCATCCACCACCCATAATAAGTGCACAAGAATTTTCTTAGTCATTTGTTTTTATTGAATGGTATACTCATGGATCTCGTTTTTGACTGGCGAAATCGGTATTAGTCGGTTTTCCAAACACCGACAGTATGCTTCCACAATGCGATACCACATAGATGAAGAAATTCCATGTAGTAATCTTAGTATTTTTGAATGGAAGGGACAAAATTTTGGTGGCAGCAGTAGACATGTCGTTTCAGAAGAAGAATTGAATACATGTATGTTATACATCTACACAAACATTGAAGAGATGGATCAATATTGTGTGTAAGTATTTTTCTTATTACCACAAGTTAGCACCTCATACTATTCTCATTTTTACGAGGCATCCTCTAATGTACCCATATTTTTCATCATGAAGCAAGTTTTACCAACAATATTGGAAGTACACGCGTGAACCAACAAGCAAACAATTAGATAAAATGTGTTGTGATGGCCTTCATGGGGTTCCTAACTTCATCAAATGGTTTTGTAAGCATGTAACATTCTCTCCTTACATGTTTTTTCAAATCTTTACGAAGTTTATATAACCAGTATAACTAATATTTGTTAAATTGCTTGTGCAAGGTCAACACAAACGTTTACGAGGACCTACGACAACTTTCTCAAGGTACAATAAAATCAAAGAGTTTCCTTCGTTATGATTAAATGGGTAGCGATTTCATTCAACCAAATTTGAAGCAAAACATACTGTTGCAGCCATGACAAATAGTAGGGTTGTAACTAGAGCATGCGATACACATGGTCAGCAAACTAATTAGTATGGGATTATTCAAAAGATTGTGGAGTTCAAATTTGTGGCTCTAAATATCTTAGAGTTACATTCTTTCAGTTTGAGTGATTTGATAATAATAGGGGAACATGACAGGATGAATTTGCTATCATTGAGATGAAATGGAGAAAGACTTCATGGATGCCCCGGGTGATGCTGGTTATCGAGACGACCAAGATGAAGTGTACCAAGAAGATGATGTCCTGCCATCTTTTAATACCGGTGATGGTTTAGGTCTCCATACATTAGTTGTTAATGTTGAAGAAATAAAGCGGAAGAGGTAGTAGGAGTTAAAAGAAAGCCTCCAAGTACTAAAAAAGTTGGACAGAAGAAGAAAGTTAGCTCGTGATGAATTTTAATCATGTAAATAATATATATTGCATTTATATTTCATTTCATTACATTCTATTGTATTGTTATGTATTTATTTTTGACTAATTTTTCATTTTTCACAGAATGCCACATGGTTTGAATAGTACGATCTGCTAGATCATCTCATCACATTGACTCTTTTTTTAGGGTTGTGGGTCAAATAATAGCAGACAAGAAGCATTTAAAAGATGTGACGATGCACTACAGGAATTGCGATAATAGACGATGTCCAAAAACCTTCATCTATAAGGACAATACCGTCATCTATAAGTTATAGATGACGCTTTTCGGTCATCTATGATTATTTGTCGTCTCTAAGCATTTAGACGACAGTAACCGTTGTCTATAAATTGGCTGTCGTCAATAAGTTAACTCCGTCCATGTGGCAGCAGGGTATCCATATTGACGACGGTCGATCGAACCGTCGTCTATAAGAGTCCTTATAGACGACAGCCTGCACAAAACTATCGTCTATAAGAGTCCTTAAAGACGAGGGTAGGCAACAAACCATCATCTATAAGGACCCTTATAGACGACGGCCTGTCAAGAACCATCGTCTATAAGGTTCGCATTAGCGCTGGAGCCTCGGACGTGTACGCCTGGGCGCGCGTGGGAGCCTCACCCGGCTTGGTCGCACCAAGCATGCTGGGGCACCGGCTGGACGGGCCTTGCCCAGAATCTTCCTGGGTGGAAGGGAAGCTTCCCTCGGAAACTTCCGGAAGGTATGGTTCTAGAAATTCTTTATTTTTTCTTATATAATTACATACATATATTTTATTCTATTTTTTATATTTTTATTTTTTCTGCTCATTACCTACACATATTTACACATGCATGTTTTATTATTTTTTCCTTTATTCTAGTAATTATTTATGCATGAAAATTGATGCAATGCATGATGCTAAAAATTAGGGTGTTACAAACCTACCCCCCTAAAAATGAATCTTGCCCTCGAGATTCGATAGCGTGGAGAAAATATGAGGGAATTCTACCTTGAGGTCTTCTTCAAGTTTCCACGTAGCTTCGGCTTCCGTATGGTGGTTCCATTGCACTTTGCACCAAAGGACTCTATTGTTTCTCGTGACTCCTTCCTTTACATCCAAAATTTTGATATGTTGCTCGACATAGGTCAAATTTTCCTGGAGTTCTAGTTCGTCCATTAGCATCTGTTCTTTCGGCACACTCAAACACATCTTGAGTTGAGACACGTGGAACACGTCGTGTACATCGGAGAAATGCACCGGTAGCTCGAGTTGATATGCTACCTCTCTTCGCTTGTCCAAAATCTTAAATGGCTCGATATAACGAGGTGCTAGTTTTCCTTTAACATTAAACCATCGCTGACCTCGGATAGGTGACACTTTGAGGTATACAAAATCTCCATCTTCAAACACCAGATTCCTTCGCCTATTATCTGCATAACCTTTTTGCCGAGATTGGGCAGCTCTTAGGTTTCACGTATTATTTGAACTTGCCATTCAGAGTATTGTAACATTCCGAAACAAGGGTGTCCTACACTTCCTTCTTTATAGTGCTTCATAGGGTGACATTTTTAAACTAGCTTGGTAGCTATTGTTGTATGAAAATTAAGCATACGGCAAACTCTTGTCCCATCTACGTCCATGTTTCAAGGCGTCGGCTCTCAACATGTCCTCTAATATATTGTTTGTCCTCTCAGTTTGTCCATTAGTCTGTGGATGGTACACATAGCTGAAATTTAACCTTGTACCCATAGCTTCATGCAGTTTCTGCCAGAACCTAGAGGTCAATTGAGAACCTCTGTCTGAGACTATTTTCCTCGGAACTACATGTTGACATATAATTTTCTCATATATAGCTTTGCGAGTTTTGATGTGGTATATGTGCTTCTGACGGGAACGAAGTCAGCTGTCTTGGTTAGGCAATCCACAATAACCCATGGCGATTTCTTTTCACTTCCACTCGGGTATTTTCAGCGGCTGCAATAATCTAGCAGGTCACTGATGCTCAGCCTTTACTCGTCGACACGTGTCACATAGGGCAACATCTTCGGCTATGTCCCTCTTCATGCCATCCCACAATTAGCGATCTTTCAGGTCCTGGTACGTCTTTGTACATACGGGACGAATGGAATAGGGCAAGTCATGTGCCTCCTTCAATATTGTCTCACGGAGATGCTTCACATTAGGCACAATAATTCTTTTCCCAAGCCATAGAGTGCCATGGTCATCCTCATCAAATCTGAATTCTCTCCCTTCTTGGATCTTTTCTTTGATTTCTTGGATTTCCTCATCCTTTGTATGTCCTTCCCGTATTTCCTACTCTAATGTTGGGTTGACTTTCATTGCTCCCATCTCATTTATGAATCCAAGGTTCAACCGTTCAAAATCCTTGTATAGCTCGGGTGGTAGCCCTCAGACTGGGAGTTGGTGACATGTTCCCTTTCGGCTCAAGGCGTCTGCCACTACATTGGCTTTCCCCGAGTGGTAGTTGATCCCTACATCATAGTCTTTGTTGAGCTCCAACCATTGGTGTTGCCTCAAATTCAGGTCCGTTCGGGTCAATATGTACTTGAGGCTCTAGTCGTCTGTATAAATCTCACATCGGTGACAAAAAACATAATGTCTCCATATCTTCAAGGCATGCACTATGGCTACGAGTTCAAGGTCGTGCATAGGATAATTCTGCTCATGTTTCTTTAGTTGCCGCGATGCATAAGCTACCACTTGGGCTTCTTGCATAAGCACACATCCTAGTCCATGTCTTGATGCATCACAATATATATCAAAACTCTTGCTCATGTCTGCCAATACTAACACCGGTGTGGTTTTCAACCTCTTTTTTAACTCATCAAAGCTATCCTAACAAGCTATAGTCCATTGAATGATTTCCCTTGCATTAATAAATCAGTCATGGGCTTTGCTATTTTGGAGAAATCCTTGATGAATTGGCCATTCCAAGGAAACTTTGAATTTCCTTCAGATTCTGTGGCGGCTCCCACTTTAGCACATCTCTCACCTTCCCTAGGTCAACCGATACTCCTCCTCCGGAAATGATATGGCCTAAGAAAGACACTTCACGTAACCAGAATTGACACTTGCTGAATTTGGCATACAATTGGTGGTCCTGTAGCTTCTGCAACGTAAGCTTCAAGTGCTCCTCATGTTCTTCCTCGCTTCTCTAGTAGATCATAATATCATCAATGAACAGTACGATGAACTTATCCAGATACCCCATGAGGACCTTATTCATGAGATACATAAAGTACGCGGGCACGTTTGTCAATCCAAATGACATAACAGTGTACTCATATGACCCATACCGTGTCCGAAAAGCCATTTTGGGTATATCCGATGGTCTAATCTTCATTTGGAAGTATCCTAACCGCATGATGATCTTAGAGAAAATACAGGCACCCATCATTTGGTCAAACAAATCCTCTATACGGGGCAGCGAGTACTTGTTCTTAATCGTCACTTCGTTGAGAGACCTATAGTCCACACACATCCTTTGGGTTTCGTCCTTCTTATCTACGAAGAGCACAGGTCCTCCCTACGGGGATGAGTTTGGGCGTATAAAACCCTTCTCTAGCTGCTCTTGAATTTGCTTCTGGAGCTCTGCTAATTCCTTAGGAGGCATCCTATACGATCTCTTAGCTATAGGTGCAGTTTCAGGGATCAATTCAATGGCAAATTCTATGTCACAATCTGGTGGCATACCTGACAACTCATCCGGAAACACATCTGGTTACTAGCGAAAAATCGGGATGCTTTCCAATGTAACATCTTCCACGTGATTTAGCATAGCCTTCTCTCTTGCAGCTTGGGCTTCCTCAACTTCAATTCGTGTACCGTGTTCACTTGTATACTGCACATTTCTCTCAACACATTGAATGACTCCATTATACTTGCTCAGCCAGTCCATGCCATGTATTATATCTATTTCTTGAGAGTCCAGGACAATGAGGTTAGCGAGAAAGTCTACCCCCTTATTTTAATGCTTACTTTCAGACATACTATATTTATCCTCATCTCCTCGCCAGGAGAACTTACTAGCATAGTCTGCTTCATATGAGATATAGGAAGATTATACTTGGCAACATACTTTGATGAGATGAATGAATGAGATGCTCTAGAATCAAATAAAACAGTCGCGGGGTTGGATCGGCGAGGAACATACAAGTTATGACGTCATTAGCTTGTTGGGCTTCCTCAGTAGAGACATGATTCACATTGCCACGAGCAAAATTCTGTTGTCCACGGTTGACTTGCGGTGCTCCTCCCTACAGCCGTGGGTAGTCTGTCATTGGTGCATTCTTCACCGATCCAAAGCTCCTTTTGGGGCATTAACTTGCAAAGTGCCCGACCTCTCCACACACATAGCATGTCTTGCTGCCCGTAGCACTAGGAAAGCTTGGGCGCAACTGATTTTGAGGATTAGCCACCATGTTAGGATGCGGCGTAGGTGGCACAGGATAGCGGGAAGCTTGCATGGCGGGGTGTTGCTGCAGTGGCTGACCTGGGCATGATGTATAAGCAGCGCGGTATGTAGGAGAAGATGGGTTATAATATGGTGCAATTGGTGGTGCATAGCGGGGACAGACATTGCTTCCACGCAGCTGTCCCTGGTATGGCATCTTTCTCTTGTTATCGTGTTCCATCTCACGAACTTTGTTCTCCACAACAATAGTCTCGTCCACAAGCTTCTTGAAGTTTGGATAGTCACCGTTTAGCAGCTGAACTTGAATCTCATTGTTCAGACCCCTCATGAACAAGTATTGCTTCCTGCTGTCCATGTTAACATCTTCTGCAGCATACCTTGACAATTGCATGAACTTGTTCAAGTACTCACTCATGCTCATCTTCCCTTGCCTCATAACCTCAAATTCTTGTCTTTTAGTATCATGATACCTTCAAGAACATAGTGTGAACGAAAGATCTGCTTAAACACAGCCCAAGTGATTGCCTCTTGATTAGCATTGTTTTCATGAGTTGGTTCTGTATAGCCATCAAATGCTCAAGGTTGCTTGCATCAGCCCCAATGTTGTTGTTTTGAGGAACTTCCACGTTATCATAATCGCTCTCGTGTGCTCTAATAGTTCCAATACCATGAGTGTTCCTTCGGTTGCGGGTAGTGTACCTCCTCAGCATCTGTGAGAGCAGAGAAGATGAAATATAATTCAGATTAGTGAGAACGATTGCCCAACTACGTGCATCAAGGTATATGACAGTAAATGATCCTTTATTAATATAAACCTATATGAGGATGTGGACAAGTGCTGAAGCATCCCACAACTCTCTACTATATGCGAATGTGGACAATCGCCGAGGCGTCCCACAACTCGCAACTAAGCACACAAGCAAACACCAATCAAAATTCAGCATACCACAATATTTAAAACTAATACAATCTAAGCGTTCCTATTACAAAATACTCATAGAGGACATAAATTCCGAATTGCTAGGCGGTGAGGGCTACCTTTGCTTCGCGGATGTGATGGGGTTGCGCCATGGTGATGTAGGTGACCTTATTCGTTTGGGTGACCACGGTTCTCCTCTTCCTTCACATTCCTTCATCTCCAAGTTGGCTTCCAACCGAGCTAGCTCCTTGCAAAAGTATTGGATATCTCCTTGTGTGGTTGCATAGCGATTGCTCATGTCCAATAATGCCTTTTGAGACCTATCCATCGCTAGCAAATTGTCTGAAGCTCCTTGTGGTCCAATTATTTTCCCCGTACCGCTCCCCCATTGAGGGTGCAGCTCAAACATGGTATTCTCAAGCTCAAAGCAGCGAGTATGGCACAAACTTGTGAGTGCCGCCCATGCAGCCTCATCTGTAGAATCCTTTTGAGTAGAGCTCCAGGTGGGAGCATAATGCCATGAGACCACTTTGTTGGTCAAGAAAATGACTACTTCAGCAATGCCATTCATCGCGTCCGGGACGAGAGACCTTCTTCATTAAGTAACTAGAACGCATGCAACGGAAATGAAGGAATTCCATTAGCTCCAGCGATGCATGTCCTCCTTTGGTTCCGGTGGTCCAAAGCTCCTCAACTTGGGGAACTCGGGGCTGTTGTGTCCATTCTCATTTCCATCGGGTTGTGATCTCTCTCCATCTTCACCTTCGTTTTCCTCTTCAACTGAAGCTTGTACGTAGTACTCATCATTAGGATCTTTGTCCAAATTATCCTCATACGGCTCAAACTCCTCCAGATCCTCCTCCATAATGTTTGACTGATTAGCTCCGTCCTCCTCGGATTTGACATTCTCCTCCTCTTGCTTCGGCTTGTCATGCTCGATGGGGTTATGTCCACTCTCAAGAGGCGGCGGGCAAGTGCTCTTGCATGCTGTACTCCTAGTGATCGGAATCTATAGAAAACAAGAGTACATTGGAGGAGAGAATAATGTAACATAATCTGAAAATTGCAGCAGCAAAAATAACAGGAAAAGAGGGGTGCGGCTGTCCAAAAGAAAAGAAGAGTGAGGAAAAATGCAGCAGCTCACAAAATAAATTTACCCACGCATAGAAGCATCAAAGATGCACACTTTACGCTAAGATTTAAGCAGCAAAAACAGCAGCACGCACCATAAGACACGGCTGAAAGTTGCACTGAAAATGCAGCATCAATCGTCACTTTTTGGTGGCTGAAATCATGGAAAAAAAACAGCAGCAAGAAATTTCAAAAATAGCAGATTAGAGGAGTGTTCCTATGTGCTCTAGAGCGTCCATTCTACCTAAGCTTGCGTCCTACGGTCATCGCGGCTCTGATACCAATTTGTAACACCCGGTTCCAAATATGAACCAAGCATAGCATATATGTGTGCTCAAGATGTTCATTACACATACACGGATGCATCACAAACAATATAAGGAGTTTAACCACATCTCATATAGTAGTTAAGTACCTTATTACAATAATCCAATGGTTCATGAATGACAAGACTCTAGTTATTGTAGTGGAAATTAAACTAAGTAGCACGACTCCATTTCACAGGCAATTGACGGCGGTACGCAACCTAGTACTCCACATGATCCTCAGGGTACTCCCAAGTGTCTCCTATAGTTGTTGGTGGGAGAATTGCAAGAGTGAGTATGTGTCGTACTGTGCTAGTGTGGAAATACATGATATGTAGCTAAACAAAAGAATGGATATAAAATGGCTAATTGCAGAAAAGTACATTTCATAAACATGTAAAAGCATCCTATCATGTCTATGTGATATTAATTCCCATCCCATCCACATTAATCATTATAATTCATATCCATTATTCTCGTTTACCATCATAATTAACCTATAACCAGCTAACAATTAATATGATCACCATGTATCAAATTAATATCCTTTCATAATCCGATAATACTCACGTGACAAACCAAACCATACCAAACCATCCCAAAATCCCATGTCCAATTCTAATCATGTAGGTCATCCAAGTCCTCGTGACCGGGAGCGCGGCTATCATGATAGTTTTTAACACTCTGCAGAGGTTCTACCAGTTTACCCACATGTTTGAGATTTCATCACCTTTCGATGACTAAGAACCTCTATTATAGCTTATCACACTTCCATAGGTGTGTGACCAAGAGATCACAAAATAGCCATTCAAAAGGGACTACTAGTATGTACTGGCCCACTAAGGTTTCACTAGCAGGCTTGAATCTCCATTCTCCCACCCACGGGATCCTCGTGTGCCATGCGGATCCCAGAGTAGCCCTACTCAACTCCCATTCCCCGCGCCATCCAATTGTCCATACAATACTAGCAACACACCTAATCTATGCCGCACCCATACATGTCCTTGTGGTGGCACTGCTGTCCAGGCATATTCTCGCATGAATCGGTCATTAGATCTAAGGCAAGCAAAACCGCCTTACCATTCAACCCATTCCACAAAACCATGCTTGCTTAGATCACCTAAGTTCCATGTTGCGAATTTAATCATCATCATATTACCATCCCAAATTCATATAATTAATGTTGTCCAGCATATTATTTAAGTTACCCATAACCCGTGTAGCGATGTGGTGCAAAATAGAAAAATAGCAATACCCGACTCATCATGTATATCCCCTCGGCAAGGGGTGGCTTACAACGCTAGTAAACTCCTTCACATGGGTTTCCCATCATTTTGACATGAGCATTCAATTTCACAAAGAAAACATTTAATAAAAAATATAGGTTCAATATGATCAAGGACACTTGGCTTGCTCCGACTGATAGGGTTACTCAAGCCCTTCAAAGTCTTGGTTCTGCAAATCCTCGTATACGGCCTCTTGAGCACGTCGCTCTACTAGTGATCACACACATAGAAGGAAACACATACGAATCAATACAATGCACACATATTAGTCAATATGCAATATCATGAATGCATGCAAAGTTAGACAATTAATTATCTACAGTTGTTTATCAATTAGATGCAACTAGTTCATATGTGTTCATGTGAGTTTACGGGGGTTTTAGGAATTTAGGATTGCTGAAATAAAATAGATAGGTGCAACTACAATTAAATTCCAGGTATTAGAACTATTACGTCACTTAAATTTGTCTCGAATAATGTATCCGACCATAGGTGCAACAGCTTCGAAGGTCGCGGGACGGAGGTGTAGCGTAGACGAAGTAGACGATGCAGTGATCCTGTGGCAGCACGACGAGGGTGGTGCGACGATCTCCGGCAGATGGCGGCTCCTTCCTTCTCTTCCTCTTCTTCTTCTTTTTTTCTCCTCCTATTTCTCGCTGGCCGCAGCCTTCTTTTCTACCCGCGGCTAGGGTATTTTTCCTCTTGGGGCTGGCTCTTGTGTACATAGGCTAGGGAACATTTTTTACGTGTTTGAGCAACAGGGGCTGGGTGCTTTATATAAGGAGCGGAGGCGAGGTGCGGCCAGAGACCTGCTTGGCCACGCGACAATGTCCATGGCACGCACGGCGCTGGAGCCCCGGGCGCGTACGCCTGGGCGTGCGCGGGAGCCTGACCCGGCTCGGTCGCGCCAAGTGCCTTGGGGCACCAGCTCAGACGGGCCTTGCCCGGAATCTTCCGGGGGTGGAGGGTAAGCTTCCCCCGGAAACATCTGGAAGTATCCGGAAATACTTTATTTTTTTCTTCTATAAATACATACATATATTGTATTCTATTTTTTATATATTTTTATTTTTTCTGCAAATTACCTACACATATTTATACATGCAAGTTTTATTATTTATTTCCTTTATTCTACTAATGATTTAAGAATGAAAATGTAATGCAATGCATGATGCTAAAAATTAGGATGTTACAGCCGACCCCCCTAGTCGACTGACTAGGTCCTGGCGCCAAACGCGGTCAAATGCCACGTTTTGGCTCCTGACTTGAAGAGGTCATGGGTGTCTGATTCACGTGCATTTGTTGGCGGGAACTGACTCTTCTCCCCCCTATAAATAGAACCCCACACCTCACATCACACACAAATCAAAAGTTGAGAATAGAATACCACTCCTAAGGTTCAGAGTAGTCCTAGAGGCTGCCAAGTAGAAGGAGAGTGTGGTGAAGAATTTAGGAGAAGGAGGCTTAAGCTTGTCAAGTCCCTCTTCCATACTTTTACCCCTACAAAGATGTTATTCAAACCAAGTATGCTTTTGTGAACTAAATTCAAGTTCGATTCTCAATTCATAGTAGTTTGCACAAGTAGTTACATATGGGTTCATTGTTGTAATTTATTAAAGGCTCTAGTTGTAGCCTTGTGTTCGAAGCATCTAGAGTTGTGATTTAGAATGTAAGCATGGTACTTAGGTTAGATATCACAAGTGAATATCTCGTAGACCCACGAATTGAAGAGGTAGGCAGTAGGTGGTGATAGCCCTATCTGTCCTTAGTAATCCTCCTTGTTTAGCTATGCCATGGGCTCTTGGGGGGAGTCGCCTAGTGTTGCTAGGGGAAACCCGTGCCCGAAGCAAGCAACTACTGCAACTTACTTTGAACTAGAATCAATACTTCGAATTCCTCTCTCTACCTTGCCTACAAAACAACTTTTTGTCCTTGGGTGAATTAGTTCATAAGATTACACACACGTTTCATTGATTCAATACCCTTGGAATACTCTCTTCAAGGGAAGTGCTACACCAAAATTTCTGTGCGCTTGCGGATTTTTATCTGTGACATAAGAAACATCAGCATCAAGAAAGTTTAAAAATGTCACAATATCAAGCATTGTATGGAAGTAGGTGTAGAAAACCCTTATTCTGGAATGAGACACGAGAAACTCAAGTACTTGGACCTGACGTAATCCAGGATGCCAAAAAACATGTTCAGGCAATCCGCGAGAACTCTAGGACTGCTTAGTCAACACAAAAGGGCTATGCGGATGGAAAGAAACTTAGCCTTTAAAGTGGGAGACTTCGTATACCTCAAAGTATCACCTACGCAAGGTCATAAGCGGTTCACCTACTCTAGGGCTTCTCCTGGCGGAGGGAAAATAGACTCCAGGTGCCGGAGTGGTGAAACCTTAGAGTACCCATTGCAAGTCGGGAGAACCATTGGAAACACCTCGTAGTGATCTCCTGGCCACACACCTATGGAAGTGTGTATTGTGGTTAGCTACCACGGGCATCATGGAGGTTTACCTTAGTCCACCTGGCAACAGGGGACAAAATCACGAACTGTGGGTAAAGGATACACACTCTGCAGAGTTTTGTCAAACTGTCTAGATAGCTGTGCTCGCGGACACGAGCGGCTTGGAAACCAAATTCATAATTAGCACATGGTTACTAAATGGATGGTTTGGGTTTCATCTCACCTGAATTAATTTTGGGATATTGGTTGGGATTTCACCTAGATGTAGGTGCTTAATAACAATGAAGTGTATGATGTAACTGCTATAGTGCTTTACCTATTAATTGCCTACCTTGTTGCGAACCACACATGTCATAACTTCCCAACTTGCAAGTACCGTTGGTACTCAAACTTGTTAGTTGCATATTTTTCCTCCCCAGTCTACGAAGACGCAGAGGTGGAGAACCAGGACTTCTACGAAGACCCCGAAGAAAAGTTCTAGGCTGGCGCTCCACCATGCAACGCCTGTGTTTGGAGCCCTTGTTATGTTTTCCCGTTGCTTGTGTACTTTTATTTTAGACCTGGATGGTCATTTATGTAATAAGGTGATGTACTCGAACATGGTATTATATTTGGTATTTCACTTTCGTCTACACATGTATGAGTTGAACTGATCCTGGCATACATGTGGAAAGCATCTGGTTGTCTTCTTATTACCAGGTGTGACATAGATCTGGCATCAACTATACGAAAATATTGAGTTCATAAAGGATGGTCAGCTGGAACAGAACTGTGATCAACACTTCAGTTTTGAACTTTCTTGTACCATTTGATTAACACTTCCATGAATTTAAAACTGGAAGTGCTATGAAGGGAAATATATACTTTTTGGAAAGCTTGTGAAGTCATATACAAGTTTTCTATTCACCTCAAGGCCAAAATCCCCTCCTAAGTTGGTGTAATTTTAAGATATACGGAAACTGTACAGAACCAACCAACCTGGACCTTCTTCCTGTATAACTTTAGGTATTACTTCTAACTTGTACAATAAACATCACTAAGAGTTGTATGTAACATGTATACAAATCTTAGGAGTTATACTACAACTTTGTAGTTGTGAGTTTGGTCGAACATGGATAAGAAAGGTAAGAGAACATTAGATCAAAGTGAGTTTATACCACTGGATGCTGCAGAGAATCTCCAGAAAGTCTATCAACTTTACAAAGCTATATCTACTGAACCACAATTGATCTGATGACAACCCAATACTTTATGGAAAGGACTTAAAGTTATCTACAACTTTGGTATTCACATCCATAGATAATTCTACTTTTTTCTCCCTCAAATCTTAATTAAGTGGAGAGTGCTCAATCTGGACAGTGGGGTAGTCAAGAGAACCAGTTCCGAAATTGCTAATTCGTCCAACATTGGTTTCACTCCAGTAGTGCAAACCACCTCCCCATGATGATTGTTTGAAATTAGTTTCTCAACCTCCTATTTCGAAGCTTAAGGGGGAAGGAGTGCGCTCAAAATAACTCAAGTGTTCCAGCACTGACCGTGTCAACCACGAGATGATCAAGTAGGATTGTATCTTCAACAGAATACAGCTCCAAGAACAAGGTTAACTCATCATAGAGAAATTATAATTTTAACTCCACAATAGCTATCGAGGAATATTTCCATCCTCATTACATGATCTAAGCGAAGATTAAGTGAGGTACCATTAAGGACGAGTCTAGTAACCTCGACTCGATGCCTAGGGATACTAGGTTATCAGGGTAATCTAGTTTGGGAATTCTCATGTGGAACTGATTTTGGGGTTTAGCAAGTGCAAAAAGAACTTGGGCAAAGAAACAGATAAGATGAGGAGAATACGTGCAAACTTTCGATGGGTTATAATAAAGTGGTATTTTTTCCACATTCCATTGTCGATACTCTATATATGAATTCCTTGGCCGTGCTCGAGTTATGAAAGTGACATTCCTTATTGAGTGCACTTCACAATCACAGTACCCAGGACTTGCAAATCATGAAATATTCCTTGTTCTTGTGTGAGTGGTTTTACTCCTAATTGCTCAAACCTAAAAGATGATGCACCAGACATATTGCCAGGCATCAAAAACATCATGTGCAACCATCTTGTATGCACCAGACATATGCATCATTGTGCACCATTCATATACATCATTGGGCATCATACATATGCACCATTTGCACCATACCATGTGCATATGTTTGCACCATAAAGCATGTGATGCATCATGAAGCATCATTGATAACCAAGAAAAAATCGTATGTTGCAGGATTAATACCTAAAAATTTGAGCGAGAATGTGTATCTCCATTTAAATCTTTATGTGCCTAAATCTTTTGACGTTTTGAAAAGTCTTTTATTACACCGAACTCCGTTGATTCTTCCTCTTTGAGTAATACAAGAGTAATTGATTGAGCAACCTTTCTTGTGGTCAACATACGCTTGAACCTTCTTCCTTGATTTGTTTAGGTTTGACTACCTTGATTGTTGAATCTATATCGCCCTCCATCGTAAGATCATTAGTTAAATGATCAATCTCACGAAATCCTGGAATTTTGTATTCGCATGGATAAACTTTGATTATCAACCTCACGAAACTCCTCAAACTCGACTTGAATTCTTGATTTGATATGTGATGACATTGACACATCCAACACCTTGCAGTTACCATATTTTTGCACTCTTTGCTGTTTGAAAACATATAGGAACTGAATTTTAATCCCCGTATGCCACCGCAAAGCATTTTGATCCTTGACTCAAGTGTTGAAAGAATGGTTCATTGTGAGTTTAATGATACATTACTATTCTCGCGAACCACCTCGAGTCATATTTGGAAAATACTAAGTTATGGGTATAAGGACTTATGTGAAATAAGGCAAGCAAACAAGAACCCTCGCAAGGTTAGTTCCAAGATATCAAGATGATAAAAAAAACTGAAGAGCAATTGTTATCTTCTTCAAGTCAAGATTAGGACAGTAAAGTATCTCTTTTCAATGTTAGTGAAAGCATTGCAAGATGCTAATGGAAGCTCGAGCATCCCGTCAAGTTTATCAAGATAGAGATGTGAATTCGTAAAAATCAAATACAAAGTTCGAGCACCCCGTCGTACTCAAGTAACGGCATCCTCGAACACAATACATGGAGATAATAAGATTACTATCCATCCTATCAGTCAAAGTTGTTAGCATATCTGCTTAGCAATCATTATCTATTCCATTCCTTATTCCTTCCATACAATCTCGGGACGAGATTCCTTTAAGGGGGAAGGGTTGTAAAAGCCCGCTTTTGAAAAGAACATGAATGCAAAAATGTGAACTTAAAAAAAAATTTAGGAATTGAATTCGCATGAACTAGTTCAACTAATAAACAAGGTTAAGAACAAAACTTCTAAACAACATTACCTTAGATGAGAGATTATGACGATATGTTTACACTTAAGCAAAAAATTAGGAAAAAGGGGGAAATGCCAAATGCAACTGAAAAGACAAAGTGTGATACAAATACAAGTTTCAAAATCAGTTAATGGTAAAGTTGAAAGCCCTACAAACCCTAAAGAAGATTTTGACTCAAGAATCAAATGGAGGGATAAAAAGGGAATTAAAACATAGTGCTCAAAAAGGGTTTTTAATTGAACTCAAAAAGGGAGTTCAAAGTCAAATTATAATCTCCTGTTCAAATTCGTCAAACTCAAGAATTTAGATCGCCAATGTCATTCTGATGATTCAAATAATCTTTTCTGCAAATTTTGACAAGCTTTTGATCTCATTTGCCTTTTATTTAAATCAATCCATATGAGGGCATTTGAACTCGATTTTGAATTCGAATTCTACCTTTAACTTTGTCAAACATCAATTTGGGCTACAAATATGAATTCCTCACAACTTTATTATCCTAGCTTCCAATTTTAAAAATTTTCAGAGCATGTTTGTGTCGCAATTTATATTAACAGTGAGGGGATTGGGTCAAGTTTGTAGCCATAAAAGAACAAATCTCTTCACTCCTCTCTGTTTCTAGCCATGGCGCCACGCAGGGCCAGTGCATGCGCCACATCCTGCTTGTTTCACCATGCAAACCAGCAAGGAAGATATTCTTCTGGCTTCCTTATCGACTCATAGCAAGATGTGTTGCTTCTCCTCTGTTCTTTACCAGTTAAGCATGAAAAATAGGGTGTTTTACTGCTCTGTTGCTTATTTCATCGCGTAGGAGCTTGTCCATGGTGGTGATCATCTCGGCCCAGCTGAAATCCCAGCTTGGCAGGGGTTGTTAATCCTTCTCTTTCGAGTTTTCATGTTCCTTGTTGAATTTATCAAATTCCACATTTCTTTCTAGGTGTGTGACCTATGTGTGCTGAATACATTGGCTTGCACTGAATACATCAGCTTTAATGATATAAGTTCTAAAATTCTACCTAAACACCCTTTTTAGCAAGGTCCGACTCTAGCTCAAAGCTTCTGCAAGGTCCAACAATAGGTCTGACTTGCTTTGTCAAGGTCCGACATGTTTTTGGGTAGCTCCGATGAGCTTTGTCTTTAGCTCCGACATGTCTTTGATAGCTCCGACGTGTCGTTGTTAAGCTCCGATATGTTTTGATAGGTCCGACTTATGTTGGTTAGCTCCAACATGTTTTTCTAGCTCCGGCTTTTTGGGTTGACTAGTTCTGAGTAGCTTTGGCGAGCTCTGGCGCTAGGTTGTACTAGCTTTGGTAAGCTTCGGCTCAAGCTTCGATTAGCTTTGGCAAGATTCCGAGCTTGATCGTAATGTTCCTGCTTTTACTGTGAAATGTTTCTAACTTGCTTTACATTGTTGGAAAGATTGCTTAATATTCATTTTCTAAGTTTTTTTGTGCGTTTTGGTTGATATGGCTGATATCATTTTGCTATGGTTTGCAACATGCTTATGTGAGGTGCTCACGTAAGATGTTGTAGTTCCAGAACTAATGAGAGTCAAGTCGAGGACTTGTGCTCAGAAGTATTGGTTGTTTATTCATGTGCAGGTGTTGCTTGAGTTCGAGATATGGCTGGTGATGGGATCCATTGAACTAGTCTTGGGGAGAAGATGAAGTTCAACAACCAAGTTCGGGAGGAATTGTGGTTGAGTTGATAGGGAGGTCGCACAACATGTATGAATCAAGAAAAATGCATATGAAGGTATCATGGACGTCGTTGGAAGATGTTTGCACGTGTGCAAGGAGTGCATGAACGTGGCTACATGGTTCCGAGGCGTGATTAAGAGAGGTGGACATAAAGAATTGGTCGAAAAGCTCCAACTGACTATGTTATGGACTCAGGCTGCGGCTGAGTCGTGTTTGACTCAAATATGGAAAGTTTTGAGTTGGTTCTGATAGGATTTCGTGTGGGTCACGAATTTGAGTTGTTTTAGGAATGTGGGATACATTCCTAAGGTGTTTGGAAGTCTAAAGATTGCTTCTATCTGCGTATAGAAGAGTCATGAGCAGTTATGGAAAGTTTTGATTTGTGATTTGAGTAGGATTAGAGTCCTAGTTGAGATTGGGTTGGCATAAGGGCTGGTTATATAAGCATGGGAGGTCAGAGCTCGTGGGAGACAACTTTGGGGCTGTTCCTTCTGTGGTTTGATCAATAAAACTCTTAGTTTGAAGGAACTTTTGTGCCTTGTTTGTCCGACTTGTTCCAGACAAGTTTTTCTAGTCGAGTTTTTGCACAACACTACCTTGCTTTGGTGGTTTTATCATAACACAAGTTTTACAGATCTAATTCATGATTCTTTTTGGGTTGTCTACACAACATAATTATCTATCATTTGTCAAAATTTCACGGTCATTGGATTTTTGGTTTTTGATGTACACGAGTCTCTTTGCAGCGTTCCAGAACTGTTTTTCTCGGGTAGGACAGAATTACCTTTGTTCGATCTTCTAATCGTAACTTGAGTTTCTCTCGTCGGATTTGAGTGATTCTTGTTGTGTTGTCTTCATGACTTGATTCTCTCTGATATCTATGACTTTTGTCACGGTGAAACACAATTAGATTAGTTTGTCACACGATTTCTTTAACAGATTGTTTTTCTACCGAAGGGTTGGGTTTTCATTATTTCTGCTGCATAAGATTTTTTAATCTACCATTCGCCCCCCCCCCCCCCTCTGGTAGCTTTTCACGTGCTCTTCGATCCTACGATTGGTATCAGAGCCATGGTTCTCTAATCTTTGTGATTTGCACATGTTTTGACTAATCATCATGTAGAAATACTCCACAAAACCTTAGGTCTTTAGTGGTATAGATTTTCAGGTTTGGAAGGCACGTATGGAAGCCTTCATCGAGGCTCAAGGCTTCGCAATATGGGAGAATGTATACAAGACATACAAAGTGCCGTCAAACGATCAAGTTACAGCTACAAATCTGAGAGATGTTGACAACAACAACAACAACAAGGCTCGAAACTTGATCATACAAGGATTAACTCAAAGCGACTTCGACCGTGTTGCACACCTCCGATCTGCATACGATGTGTGGAAAGAACTTTGTGACTACCACGAAGGATCCAACATGATCAAGGAGGTAAGGCAAGACATGTTCAAGAAAGAATACATGCGCTTCGAGATGCAACCCGGTGAGTCTATTGATGACCTTTTTGCTCGCTTTAATAAAATTCTCAGCAACTTGCGTAGTGTCAATGGTAATTTTTCAGATGCTGAAAATGCTAGGCAATTGTTAAGTGTATTAGATGTGTCAATTTGGTAGATGAAAGTCACATCTATTCATGAATCTACTGTCATGAGTACACTTACTTTAGATGTGCTATATTCCAAGATAAAAACTCATGAAATTGACATAATATCATGTATGGACACCAACAACTCTATTGCTTTTGTTTCTCAATGTGATATGCTTAGCTCCGACCAATCTCCATCTTGTGGTACACTTGCTTTGTTGTCCCCTCTAACCCTTGAACTGATTGAGGAGTTTCCGGAGGATGAGCTAGTACTTCTCTTTACTAGGTTCTCGAAAGCATTGCAAAATGTGAGAACTAGAAGGAGAGGAAGCTCCGGACCTCAATGATGTTTCGAATGTGGTAAGACAGGACATTTTTGTTCAGATTGCCCTAACCTTTCAGGTCCTACTTCCCGGGATGAAAAGCAAACAAGGACGAAGCACTCCTGTGCAAAAGATACGAAGAAAAAGCAGGATTTTACAGGACGTCAATTGTTAAGCAGTTTTATCTCCGCACATTAAGAACTTGGCTCAAGCGATGTGGACATTGGAAGTGACAAAGATGAAGATGATTTGGCAAACTTGTGCTTCATGGCGAGCAAGTCAAGATCAAGTATGGAGAAGGCTGAACACAACAGCGACAATGAAGAGGTATGTCCTACTTGCGAAGAAATGTGTGATGCTATTTCTTGTGCCACTATTGTAGTTAAGAAAAAGGACAAAAAGCTTAGGGATAGTGCTACTAAAATTGAATCACTAGAATCTGAAATCAACGGTTTAAAAAGTTTGATTCCTAGTGACGATGCTTGTCCTTCATGTGATTTATTATATGAACTATTGTCCTCATTAAGAAGTGCGCACACCTCCACACTTGATAAACTTGAGTTAGAAATTGAAAAGAACAGAGAGCTTGCTGCACTAAATGATAAAAACTTGAAAGATGCTAGCTGTTCTACAATTGATTTGCATTGTTCTACTTGTGATGATCTTGATAATAAACTACAAGATGCTATGAATGAATTTCTATATTGAACAATGCTTTACGTTCTCATGAAGTCAAATATTGTTCCAATTGCAAATTAAAAGGCAAAACTTCATGTGAAAATTGACTTGAATTGTCCAATAAACTTGATGACATGCATAGGACATTAGATCAGTTTTGTAATAGGAATAAGAACCTAAAGTTGCTGCTGAATTCTTCCAAGTCTTGCAATGATAAAGCTGGTTTAGGTTTTGATTATCATGCTCATGCTAAGGCAGATCCACCTAAAATTGTAAAGTCATTAGGAAGTGGTTTGATTCAAACAGTTCCTAAACAAAAAGAAGTGATTTTCAAATCTGTACGAGTGTTGTGTCATTCGGTTTCAAATAAAAATGTTGCTTGCTCATCTAGACATGAACACAAAGTTAAATTTCATTGTAATTACTGTGGTAAAGATGGTCATGTCACAGATTTTTGTAATAGACTAGGTAAACAATAGAAAAAGGAAAGAATGATTACTAGATCTCATAACTTTCATGCAAAATTTGCTGCACTTGCTAAACCGAATAATAGGAACATGCAACCTGTTGTAATGAGTCGAAAACATGCAAAGTTTGCTCTCAAACCTACTGTTTTTTGTGCTACACGTGTAACATCTCGTAGGAAAGTAGTTGGGTACAAAAATGCTCAAGCTTTGGCTCATAAACCTATTGTTTTATCACAGCTTTCGCGTGTTATTCCTGCTGGATGTCGTGTGACTCAGTATTGGATTCCTAAATGCCTTTTGACTAACCCCAGTATTGAGTCATTGACGTATTGTGCTTCTATGTAGGTTACATGCTTGAGGAAGGAGAACCTTTGGATTGTGGATTCAGGTTGCTCACGCCACATGACCGGTAACAAAGAATGGTTCTCCCCCCTCTCCTTTGTCTCACGTGTAGAGAATGTTACTTTTGCCGATAATTCTTCAACTCCTGTAATTGCTAAGGGTTCGGTTAGAGTAAATGATCGCTACACTTTGAAGGACGTGGCACTTGTTAAAAATTTGAAATACAACTTGCTTTCTGTTTCACAACTGCTAGATGAAAATCTGGAAATTATTTTCAATAAAGACTACGACAAAGTTGTAAGTTCAAATAGTGAGCTTATTTTTAACATGTCTCAGTTTGGAAGAGTTTTTAAAGCTGATTTTGATATGTCATCCTCTAAGCATAGGTGTCTAGTTGCTAATGATTCAAAGGACTTATATTTTTGTCATCGTAGACTTGGTCACGTAGGCTTTGATCATCTAATGCGTGTTAGTGCTCTTGATCGCATACGTGGGCTGCCTAAGCTTAAAGGGACAAAGAAATTGTGTGCTCTTCTTGTAGAAATGATAAGATGGTTGCAGGTTCACATACTTCTCTCACAATGATCATGACAACTGAACTGTGTCAACTTTTGCACCTTGATACCGTAGGACCTTCACGTGTTCAATCCTTCGGAGGTAAATGGTATGTTCTTGTGATTGTTGATGCTTATTCTAGATACTCTTGGGTTTACTTTATCGCATCTAAGAATGAAGCTTTTAGTCACATTAGAACTATATTTCTTAGATTATCAATTGATCACCCTGGATCTTTAAAAGCAATTAGATGTGATAACGGAACCGAATTTAAAAATAAATCTTTTGATCACTTTTGTGCTAAAAATGGAATAGATCATTAATTTTCTTCACCATATGTACCTCAACAAAACGGTTTTGTAGAAAGAAAGAACAAAACCTTAGTTGAGATGGCTAGGACTATGCTTGATGAATATCAAACTCCTAGGAAATGTTGGGCCGATGCGATTGCAACCGCTTGTTATGTCTCAAATCGTGTTTTCTTGCACGCTAAGCTAGGTAAAAAACCATATGAGCTCTGGTTTGGACATAGGCCTAGTATTACACACTTTTGGGTCTTCGGTTGCAAATGTTTAGTTAAGAAACATGGTAATCTTGATAAATTTGAACCTAGATCCATTGATGGCATGTTTCTTGGTTATCATCTCATACTAGAGGCTACCGTGTGCTTTTACTTGACACTAACAAAATTTTGGAGAATTGTGAAGTGCCTTTTGATGAAGCTAGCCTAGGTACTAGCTCAAACATTGCAGGTTCGGATCCATATCCGCAGGGGGAGAGCATTTTCGTTAAAGTTGAGGAAGAATTGGTGCTGCTGCCCGTAAATTCAGCAGCTAATGACTTCGGTTCAGCTCCGGATGTTAATTCTCAACCAGCACCGACAACCATCATTGCTTATTCAGATCGTCCCCAAGTCACAAGCTCATCGATTTGTGATAAACATGAAGAACAAGAAGCTTGTGAGACATTTGTTCCCCTACTGTACAAAGATCATCCCACGCAATAGATAATTGGAAGCTTGCACGAACGAGTCACACGGTCCAGGTTTTGCGATCCAAACTCTCATGCTCATTCTGCTTTAGTTGCTTCTTTTGAACCCAAAGATATATCACACGCGCTCACTAATGAATCTTGCATTATTGCCATGCAAGAAGAGTTAGTAAATTTTGAAAGAAATAATGTTTGGAAACTTGTACCTCCACCTCAAGGTCACACTTTAATTGGAACTAAATGGGTGTTTAAAAATAAACAAAGTGAGTATGGGGTTGTGGTTAGGAATAAGGCTAGGTTGGCTTCTCAAGGTTTCACTCTAGTTGAAGGTCTTGATTTTGATGAAACTTTTGCTCCTGTTGCTAGATTAGAGGCCATAAGAATTTTGTTACCTTTTGCTGCATCTAAAGGTTTTAGGCGTTATCAAATGGATGTTAAAGTGCTTTTCTTAATGGTTACATAGATGAGGAGGTTTATGTTAAGCAACCACCTGGTTTTGAAAATCCAGATTTTCCTAATCATGTTTACAAACTGTTTAAAGCCTTGTACGGTCTCAAACAAGCCCCTAGAGCATGGTATGATAGGTTAAAAACATTCTTACTTGAAAAGGGGTTTACCATGGGCAAGGTTGATAAAACTCTTTTTGTGCTTAAGCATGGCAATACCTCATTATTCATTCAAGTGTATGTGGATGATATTATCTTTGGTTGTGCTTCTCATGATATCGTGTTCAAATTTTCAGCTATGATGAGTTCAGAATTTGAGATGAGTATGATGGGAGAACTCAAGTACTTTTTGGGGCTGCAAATCAAGCAAACCAAGGAGGGTACCTTTGTGCATCAAATGAAGTATACAAGAGACCTCCTAAGGCGTTTCAACATGGACAAAAGCAAGCCTCTTCGGACACCAATGGGAACAGGAACAACACTAGAACTTGATGAAGATGGTGAATCCGTGGATCAAAAAGAATATAGAACCATGATCGGATCACTTTTGTACCTCACGGCATCAGAACCGGATATACAATTCAGCATATGTCTTTGTGCGCGGTTTCAAGCCTCCCCACGTGCTTCACATCGTCAAGCTATCAAAAGGATCCTCAGGTACTTACATGGAACTCAAGAATTTGGCATTTTTCTTCCTTCTTCCTCAACCATTACTTTGAAAGCTTTTTTGGATGCTAATTTTGGGGGTTGTAGGATTGATAGGAAAAGTACTTCCGGTGCTTGTTATTTTCTTGGTAATTCACTTGTTGCTTGGTCCTCTAGAAACCAAAAATTAGTTGCACAATCCACAGCTGAATCTGAGTATGTAGCTGTTGTTAGTGCTTGCTCACAAATTCTTTGGATTGTTCAAACACTTAAGGACTTCGGGGTTGATCTAGATAGTGTTCCACTGTTTTCTGATAACACTAGTGCCATTTGCATTGCTAAAAACCCCTGTGCAAAATTCTAGAACTAAGCACATTGGCATTAGATATCACTTTCTCCATGATAATGTTGAAAAATGAAACATTGTGCTTCACGGTGTAGATATCGAACAACAATTGGCTGACATTTTTACAAAACCTTTGGATTTCACTCGTTTTTTGTTTCATTCAAGGTGAAATACGGGTTATGCATCCTCATGGCTTATATTGAGGGGGAGTTTTCAAACTTGAGAAGTCTATGTGTGAATCTGAAATTAAAATAATAGGAGCATAGTATTTCATACATATATGACTTTGTGATTCTTTTTACATGCTGAAAGTTCTTACTACATTACTCATGTTATACATTTTGTAGTTTTTGCCATGTCTAGTAATTGGAATAATTAGTTACACTAAATCCGGTCATGGTCAAACTTTCTTGTTGTTTTGAACTTGTTGCATGCTCACAAGTGCTTTTAATGATAAAGAATTGATTAAGTAATCAACTCACATATTGAGTTTTTATGAACAAATATAAATTGATAAAAGATCAAGAGAATATGCATGCATCGCACTTCTTCTTTTGAGATGGCTTATCTTTGCACTTAGATATGAACTTGGAAGAAGTTGTGTATGACTTAAACCATGTCCTTAAGCTTCTAATTGTCAAATGACATAAGCTTGGCTTGATTGGTTAGAATAAGGCAGATGCGCATATAATCTCTTTCAAATATCATATGATCTAAATTTGTGCTTTGAAAAATAATAAAATGCAGCAACGAGTGTCATACTTTTAGGTTTTTTAATAGTTAAGTTTGTGAGATCATGACTTGCTAAATTGGAAATTACATTTGATCTCTATCATGGCTTATACTACTTTATGTATTTCATTGATGTGATAGTGTAAGTTACTTGATAGTATGACTTGGATGAGCTTTGTTTTATATGTATATGTTATAATATGCTCATAATAATTAAAATTTGTCTTATAAATCTTGCTGAATACATTGTCAAAGGGGGAGAGATAATATGTGAATGTTTAAAGATAAGTATGCAAGGGGTGAAATTGATAACACATTGCACATATTCACATTGCACATATTCACAATTGTTTTTGGCACTATTCTTCTCAGGGGAGAATTTCTTTTTCTCATTTTATTTCTATTTTACAAAGGGGGAGAAATTGTTTTCTAAACTTTTAATGTGAATAAGCTAATGTTCGGATCTTAAGTGGTGTTGCTAATGCATTCATCAAGGGGGAGATTATGAGACCTATGTGTGCTGAATACATTGGCTTTGATGACATAAGTTCTGAAATTCATCCAAAACAACCTTTTTAGCAAGGTCCGACTCTAGCTCCAATCTTCTGCAAGGTCCGATGGTAGATCCGACTTGCTTTGTCAAGGTCCGACATGTTTTTGGGTAGCTCCGGTGAGCTTTGTCTTTAGCTCCTACATGTCTTTGATAGCTCCAGCATGTTGTTGTTAAGCTCTGATATATTTTGATAGGTTTGACTTATGTTGGTTAGCTCCGACATGTTTTTCTAGCTCCGGCTTTTGGGTTGACTAGTTCTGACTAGCTTTGGCAAGCTCTAGCGCTAGGTTGTACTAGATTTGGTAAGCTCCGGCGCTAGGTTGTACCAGCTTTGGTAAGCTCCAGCTCAAGCTCCGATTAGCTTTGGCAAGATTCAGAGCTTGATCATAATGATCTTGCTTTTATTGTGAAATATTTCAAACTTGCTTCACATTGTTGGAAAGATTGCTTAGTATTCATTTGCTAAGTTTTTGGCGCGTTTTGGTTTATATGGCTTATATCATTTTGCTATGGTTTTCAACATGCTTATGTGAGGTGCTCACGTAAGATGTTGTAGTTCCGGAACTAACGAGCGTCAAGTCGAGGACTTGTGCTCGGAAGTATTGGTTGTTTATTCATGTATAGGTGTTGCTTGAGTTCAAGATATGGCTGGTAATGGGATCCATTGAACTAGTCTTAGGGATAAGATGAGGTTCAACAACCAAGTTCGGGAGGAATTTTGGTTGAGTTGATCGGGAGGTCGCGTAACTTGTATGAATCAAGAACAATGCATATGAAGGTATCGTGGACGTCGTTGGAAGATGTTTCCACGTGTGCAAGGAGTGCATGGAAGTTGCTACATCGTTCTGAGGTGTGATGAAGAGATGTGGACGTAAAGAATTGGTCGGAAAGGTCCAACCGACTAGGTTATGGACTCAGGCTGCGGTTGAGTCGTGTTGGACTCAAATATGGAAAGTTTTGAGTTGGTTATGATAAGATTTCGTGTGCCTCATGAATTTGAGTTGTTTTAGGAATGTGTTGTACGTTCCTAAGGTGTTTGGAAGTCTTAAGATTGCTTCTATTTGCGTATAGAAGAGTCCTATGCAGTTACGGAAAGTTTCGATTCGTGATTGATTAGAGTCCTAGTTGAGATTGGGTTGGCCAAAGGGCTGGTTATATAAGCAAGGGAGGCCAGAGCTCGTGGGAGATGACTTTGGGGCTGTTCCTCCTGTGGTTTGATCAATAAAATTCGTAGTTTGAAGGAACTTTTGTGCCTTGTTCGTCCGACTTGTTCCAGACAAGTTTTTCTCATCGAGTTTCTGCACAGCACTATCTTACTTTGGTGGTTTTATCATAACTCGAGTTTTACAGATCCAATTGATGTGATTGTTTTTGCGTTGTCTTCACAACTTAATTATCTATCATCTCTCAGAATTTGACGGTCATTGGATTTGTGGTTTTGGATCTACACGAGTTTCTTTGCAGCGTTCCAGAACTTTTTTTGTCTTGTAGGACAGATTGACCTTTGTTCGATCTTTTAATCGTAACCTGAGTTTCTTTCGACGGATTTGAGTGATTCTTGTTGTGTTGTCTTCATGACTTGATCCTCTCTGATATCTATCACTTTTGTCATGGTGAAACACAGTTAGATTAGTTTGTCACATGATTTCTTTAACAGATCATTTTTCTACCGAAGGGGTTGGATTTTCATTGTTTCCGCTGCGTAAGATTTTTAATCTACTATTCACCCCCCCCTTCTAGTAGCTCTTGACGTGCTCCTCGATCCTACACTTGGCAGCCCTAGTGCAGGATCGAAGAGCACGTGAAAGGATACGAGGGGAGGGTGAATGGTAGATTAAAACTATTTCAGCAGAAGCAATGAAAACCCCTCGGCAGAAAAATGATATGTTAAAGTAATCGTGTGTGAGACTAATCTAAACGTGTTTCACCATGACAAAAGTGATATATATCAGAGAGAATCAAGTCGCGAAGACAACACAAAAAGAATCACGTCAATTGATCTGTAAAACTCGAGTTATGATAAAACCACTGAAGAAAGGTAGTGTTGTGCAGAAACTCGAGGAGAAAAACTTGTCTGAAACAAGTCGGATGAACAAGGCACAAAAGTTCCTTTCAACTATGAATTTTATTCCATAGAACATAATAGGAACAGCCCCAAAAGTCATCTACCACGAGCTCTGGCCTCCCTTGCTTATATAACCAGCCCGAAGGCCAACTCAACTCAAATGAGGACTCTAATCCTACTCAAGTCACGAATCAAAACTTTCCATAACTCCTCAAGATCTTCCTATTCGCAGATAGAAACAATCTCGAGACTTCCTAACAAACCATGAACATATCCTACATTCCTAAAACAACTCATCTTCGTGTCCCACACGAAAACTACCATAACCAACTCGATACTTTCCATACCGAGTCATAACCGACTCCGCCGCAGCCGAAGTCATCAACCGATACGATCCGATCCTTCCAACCAGATCTTTCCTTCCTAAGCCCATCTTTGGAACCATGTTGCCACGTCATGCACTGCATGCATACGTGCAAACACCTTCCTTCGAGGTCCAGTAACCTTCATATGCACTGCCCTTGATTCAATCATCATGCGCGACCTCCTGACCCGCTAAACCACAATTCCTCCTGAACTTGGTTGTTGGAACCTCATCTCCTCCCTGAGACTAGTCCAAAGGATCCTGTCACCCGCCATGACTTGAACTCAAGCAACACCTGCACATGAACAAACAACCTATCCGTACGAGCCCAAGTCCGTGACTTGACTCAAATTAGTTCCGAACACAACACCTTACATAACTTAGCACCTCACATAGCATGTTGCAAAACATAGCAAAACGATATCAGACATATCAACCAAAACTCACCAAAAACATAGCAAATGAATACTAAGCAATCTTTTCAACAATGTAAAGCAAGTTCAAAACATTTCACAGTAAAGCAGGAACATTGCGATCGAGCTCCGAATCTTGCAAAAGCTAACCGGAGCTTGAGACGGAGCTTACCAATGCTAGTATAACCTAGCGACGGAGCTTACCAAAGCTAGTACAACCTAGCGCCAGAGCTTTCCAAAGCTAGTACAACCTAGCGCCGGAGCTAAAAAAACATTTTTGGAGCTAACCAACATAAGTCAGACCTAGCAAAACATATCAGTGCTTAACAAAGACATGTGGGAGCTATCAAAGACATGTCAGAGCTAAAGACAAAGCTCACCAGAGCTACCCAAAAACATGTTGGACTCTGACAAAGCAAGTCGAACCTATTGTCGGAACTTGTAGAAGCTCGGAGCTAGAGTCGGACCTTGCTAAAAAGGGTGTTTTGGCAGAATTTTACAACTTATATTATCAAAGTCAATGTATTCAGTACAAGCCAATGTATTCAACACAGATATGTCTCACAATCTCCCCCATGAATGAATTGGCAACACCACTTAAATTCGAACATTGGCTTATTTACATTAAAAAATTTAAAAACAATCCCCCTTTGGAAACACCACATAAACAATTTTTTCTTTTGAGAAAAATCATGACAAAAACACTTGTGAATATGTGCAATGTGTAATCAATTTCTCCCCCTTGCACACTTATCCTTAAAAATTCACATATTATCTATTAGCTCTCCCCCTTCGACAATGCATTCAGCAAGGTTCAAAAGAGAAATTTCAAATGTTATGAGCATATTATAACATATATATATATATAAACAAAGTTCATCCAAGTCATACTATCGAGTAACTTACACTATCACATCAATGAGATACATAAAGTAGTGTAACCCATGCTAGATAAAATGTAATTTTCAGTTTAATAAAGTCATGATCTCACAAACATAACTATTTCAAAACCTGAAAGCATGACACTTGTTGCTGTGTTTTATTATTTTTCAAGGCACAAATTTAGATCATATGATATTTGCAAGAGATTTTATGCGCATCTGCCTTATTCTAACCAACCAAGCAAAGCCTATGTCATTTGACAATCAGAAGCTTAAGGACAAGGTTTTAGTCATACACAACTTCTTCCAAGTTCATATCTAAGTGCAATGATAAGCCATATCAAAAGAAGAAGTGTGATGCATGCATATTCTCTTGATCTTTTCTCATTTTATATTTGTTCATAAAAACTCAACATGTGAGTTGATTACTTGATAAATTCTTTATGATTAAAAGCACTTGTGAGCATGCAACAAGTTCAAAATAGCAAGAAAGTTCGACCATAACTAGATTTAGTGTAAGTAATTATTCCAATTACTAGACATGGCAAAAACTACAAAATGTATAACATGAGTAATGCAGTATGAACTTTCAGTACAACAAGGAATCACAAAGTAATATATCTATGAAATATTATGCTCATATTTTCATGTTCTAATTCACATACTCCAAATTTTAAAATCAACTCCCCCTCAATTCAGTCCTTGCGGATGCATTACCCCATTTTCACTACGAATAAGGCAAAAACATGTGAAATACAAGGGTTTTGTAAAAATGTCAGCCAATTGATGTTTGGTATCTACACGGTGAAGCACAATGTTTCCTTTTTCAACATTATCACGGAGAAAGTGATACCTAATGTCAATGTGCTTAGTTCTGGAATGTTGCATGGGGTTTTTAGCAATGCAAATGGAACTAGTGTTATCACAAAACAGTGGAACACTCTATAGATTTACCCCAAAGTCCTTAAGTGTTTGAAAAATCCAGAGTATTTGTGAGCAAGCACTAGCAGCAGCTACATATTCAGATTCAGCAGTGGATTGTGCAACTGAGTGTTGTCTTCTAGAGGACCAAGCAACAACAGAATTACCAAGAAAATGACAAGTACCAGGAGTACTTTTCCTATCAATCCTACAACCTCGAAAATCAGCATCAGAAAAAGCTTTCAAAGTAACGGTTGAGGAAGAAGAAAGAAAAATGCCAAATTCTTGAGTTTCATTTAAGTACCTGAGAATCCTTTTGATGGCTTGACGATGTAAAGCATGTGGGGTGGCTTGAAAACGTGCATAAAGACATACACTGAATTGTATGTCTGGTCTTGATGTCGTGAGGTACAAAAGTGATCCGATCATGCTTCTATATTCTTTTTGATCCACGGGTTCACCATCTTCATCAAGTTCAAGTGTTGTTGCTGTTCCCATTGGTGTCCGAAGAGGCTTGCCTTTGTCCATGTTGAAGCGTCTTAGGAGGTCTTTTGTATACTTCTTTTGGTGCACAAAGGTACCCTCCTTGGTTTGCATGATTTGCAGCCCCAAAAAGTACATGAGTCTCCTATCATACTCATCTCAAATTCTGAACTCATCATAGCTGATAACTTCGACACAAGATCATGATAAGCACAACCAAAGATAATATCATCCACATACACTTGAACGTATAATGAGTCATTGCCATGCTTAAGCACAAAAAGAGTTTTATCAACCTTGCCCATGGTAAACCCCTTTTCAAGTAAGAATGTTTTTAACCTATTATACCATGCTCTAGGGGCTTGTTTGAGACCGTACAAGGCTTTAAACAATTTGTAAACATGATTAGGAAAATCTGGATTTTCGCAACCAGGTGGTTGCTTAACATAAACCTCCTCTTCTCTATAGCCATTAAGAAAAGTACTTTTTACATCCATTTGATATAACTTGAAACCTTTAGATGCAGCAAAAGCTAACAAAATTCTTATGGCTTGTAATCTAGCAATAGGAGCAAAAGTTTCATCAAAATCTAGACCTTCAACTTGAGTGAAACCTTGAGCAACCAACCTAGCCTTATTCCTAACCACAACCCCATCCTCACAAAAGTAATTAAAAGATTGATTTTTAAATTCAGTTTTGTTATCACTTCTAGTTGCTTTTAAACATCTTGGGTGATCAATTGATAATCTAAGAAATAAAGTTAAAAAGTGATTAAAAGCTTCATTCTTAGATGCCATAAAGTAAACCCAAGAGTATCTAGAATATGTGGGCACTGGAGTCCCAACGTCCAAGGATCTCATTGGGTGCCGTGCGATGCGGCACCTAACAACACACATGATAAGAATACAAAACAAGCAAAGTTTTATTTCACAGTAAGAAGACTTTACAAAATAGTGTACAATAGAGATACACACGCAGTGGAACTACATACACATATTCTCACCTATCTAAGCATGAGAGAATACGTCCATGCCCTAGGACACTTCTCACTAGCAACATGATGATCATCCAGCAGCGGCGTGGTTCACATGAGATTCACCTCGACACCTCGAGGTCTCATGTACAACCTGAACAACAGAAATAAACCTAATACCTGCAAAAATCATTAAAGCGCAAACGTGAGCATAAGGCATAGCAAAACAAACATGTCTCACTATCTAGGAGACACTACATGCAAGGGGACAGTAATATAGGGATGTTGAATTGCACAAAGGACTCACCTAATAGTAAATCCTTATTTTTCAAGTTTTGAATAGCAAATGACATTCCTTGGGCACAACACATCATAAACTCCACAATCAAACAAGAAATACTTCATCCATGATATGACATGCCCAGAGCACATAAGCCATAGACAAGTTAAGTGTTCAGAAGTTACAAACTTTAGTTGTGCTACAGCTAAGCCATACATGGTTGCAATACAATAATATATATTTATCAATAGAGCATCTTCATTATATTCCAATTACTCTTATTTACTACGTCACGACACGACGAACAAGCGGTACTCTATTACCGCGAGGGACGGTGATTGCAATCAGGACACACCCGATCAACACGACACATACGCACTTTCGGAAGTGCCAGCGAGTACTTACAGCAGTACCTACATAGCACTTCAGTACTAGTCGTATATGGCCACCTTTCACCCAACACTAAAATGTTGAACCAGTCGATCCGTCACGGGCAGGAGGTCCTTGCGTGTGGCGTACTCTGACGTGCCCACCACCTGATTTACACCTTGCTGCACTCAACCCACGCATATAAAATTGAATGGTATGCCTCGACAAACGTGTATCAAGTTACATCAGTTCGCTAGAGTCCATTTCTCCAGAATGTCGCCGGTACAATTCAAGCTTGTCCAGTATGGCCGCACACGAATCGGTCCTCAATCGACACAAGAAGGGCTACGAACGTGAGACCACATCTCGCTGCATCATACCCGCTGCTCGATCTCAATTTCATATTAATAAACCATTTTTCGATCCAATTCACCCTGTGTGATAAAATCCTATCTCGCGAGTAGATTCCAACTACTCGACTTCTACCGGATTCCTATGAATTTAAGCATGGCAGTTTCTACTCATCGGGTTGTAGACCTACCCAATACTCCATGGGATTTGTGGGCCATGCATGTGGATATCAAACAACTCAAACGTAATGCACAAACATATGAAGACGTAAGGTGAATGAAAACTGCAAAGACACTGTAAGGAACTTAAATGCAAAACGGGGCTTGCCTTGCTTGCGACTCTATAGCAATGTTAGTTGTTATGGCTTGGTCTTCCTTCGGAGAATCCGCCATGGAATCTTGAAGTTGGAACTCCTCCGCCTTCTCCTCCAAGCGAAGCTTCTCGTCGATCATCTATCATCATGTTCCTATCGACATGATATGCATATAAGTAATTAATTTAACTTAGTAATAGACTCTAAGAGGTGATGTAAACTTTAAGAACAAGGAGTTTGACTAGGAATGACAGGTATGCCTCTGTTGTGTGGGTAATAAGAGGATGAGTCAAGGTGGACATAGTAGTGTCGGTATGAATGGAAAGGTACAATGTAAGGCTACATTGCAACTTAGTAGACAACACTTGAAGCTATGCCACTTAAGAGGTATAAGATTGAATGATGAAGAAGTATTGGACTGAGTGATGTAAGGAGGACTAAGCGCTCAAGGTGGAGCATCGAAAGCTTAAGGCATGAGTGAACTGTGCAACAAGAGGTCGTGACTCAGAAGTCGACCAATGAAGTTACACAAACTCATTAAGGAGTAAACCTAATTAAGTGACAAGTGTTGTTGTAGGATTTTGAATTAGGAGGAATCAATGAAACACTAGCGACACTTGGAAAAGAAGTGAGATCGGCATTCCTAGGACTCAAAGAGTAGTCACAAGCACTGCTAACCAAAGATGAGTACCAAGACAACATTCAAATGACCTTTAGGTAAATCAGTCGCTACTGCAAAACCCCACTTTTATGGCATGTGTATTCAGTTATGAGTTTTGTGATCAACTATATTAAAGATCCAATATAGTGGTACACATGAACTTAATACCATACAAACCTTTCTTGCACTCATGGTTAAATTTTATTAACATGAGTATTAGACTTCACCACTAATTCTAGAATGATTCTATTCACACCTCTTAAAATTTTAGAATTATTTGGATGCAGTTTATTAAGGCAATTTTAAGTGCAGTACTAATTGGCCCTGCCAAAAACATTCAAATTAGAGGCTCTAAATTTTTCCTTGACC
Organism: Tuctoria greenei; assembly: GCA_036927565.1. NCBI lineage: Eukaryota > Viridiplantae > Streptophyta > Magnoliopsida > Poales > Poaceae > Tuctoria > Tuctoria greenei. The sequence continues at coordinate 201,166,226 of JAYESD010000002.1, forward strand.
TTCTACTATTCCCAATAGCTTGCCTGCAAAATTTCAAAATTTTAGGAACTCATTTGCTATTATATTTGAGGCGCTTAGCAAATTTGAATCAAATTCGAATCTGAATTTTAAATTCTTTTCCATCTCCTTTGAACATAAGATTTGAGTTCACCATTGTGTTCAGAATAATTCATTTACCGTCTCCACAAAATTTCATGATTTTTGGAGTTGATCTTCTATTTTCAAATGAATTTGCAACTTTACTGCTGGAGCCTGACTGACCTGTGGGCCCCACCGGTCAGCCTCTGCTGAACGGATCAGCTCGGCCGCCTGCCATCTCTGCACCAGCGCTCGCCCGCTCGACAGCGCGAGCGCATGCAAGCTCCACCAAGCTGTTCGCTTCGTTGCTTGCTGCGGCGCTATAAAAGGCCGGCCACCACTCCAACATTTCCCCTTCCCCGATCGGTGTTCCACCTCTCGCAATTCCTTCTCCGCCGCGCGCCATCGTCGCCGCCCACCTCTGCTCTGTGGTGTGCCGCCGTTACGCGCAGTTTCAAGCCTTGATCTCAAAAGCTTAAAGGTGCGCCTGGTCGAGCTCTAACTCTCGGTGCAAACCGTTTCCCTTTTCATTGAGCAATGAGCAAGTTATCGGTCTTCTTCCTTTCGGTCGATGTGAAGAAGCTCGCTAGGTTTCCGTTTCAATTCCATTTCTACAAGTAAATATTCTTTGCAATTGCTTAGAGATAGTTTCTATAGGTCCTAGCGCTCCTACCTAAGCAAAAACCCCTAAAAGTTATCGAGCAACGGCCGAGGACATCGAGATTTGCTCGCCGCCGGTGAGGAAGCCTCGGTCCGCCGTCGAGCTCATAGTTTCCGATTGTTTCTTCCTCTCCCACGTCCATTTCCTTGATCTGCATCGTCCCAGGAAGGTTTTGAAGAAGGTCCCAAGTGGTTTGAGCTACTCTGGAGCGAGTTCCAGGTTGCCCGAGTGCTCACCGCCGTCGCCGCCGTCGCGCGGCCATTTTCGGCGAGTTTCTGGTCCCACCGACCTCACCGTCGTGCTCAGTGACTCCAAAAACCCCCAGGTGGCGAGTTTGGGCAAGTTTGGCCCGTCGATTTAGCCGGCGGCAAGCTCGCCGGCGAGTCACCGCCGCGGGCGCCGCCTCGCGTGGGTGTTGGCCCGAGGTGGAAGACAACCCCGTAGGGCCCCACCTGCCAGTCGCTGCGCGATCATGGTGCGGCTGGGATTCCGTGCGGCTGCGCGCAAATAAATTTGTGGACCGCGGTGTTGCATTGACTAGAGCACGCCACGTGGCCCATGGGACCCGCCTGATTGAATTTGAATTCTGGCGCCAATGGGTTACTAAATTAATTCCAGAAAATTATTCAAACTTCTAAATTGAATATCTCTCTGTAGACTACTCCAAAAATCTTCAAGCAAATTTTGGTTGAAAGCCCTTGAGCTATAGTTTCTTTTAGTACCAGATAGGTTATTTGAAACTTAATTTTAAATTCTATAGGAAATAATCTTCCCAAATGCAAATACAATTTTTCCAGACAAGATAGCCACTGGAAAAATCCCCAAAATTCACATAAAATTTAGTGTCATATTCTTGACTACCAGAAAAAGTTTGGGAGCTATTGCCCCCGTTTTACCCTCTGTACAGTTCAATTACCTTTTTCAGTTATTCTCATACACTAGTTCCTGTAAAAATATTGGATTTAATTGACCTACCATGCTAGTCCTAATTTAGTCACCAACAGAATATTGAGTAAAATGTTGAAAATCCAATTACAAGATAATTCCAGAAATTCATGCCAACTTAGAAATTCAATAACTCCTTTACCAGAGCCTAGAAAATTATGAAACAAATTTTGCTAGAACCAGGACAATTTCCTCTATCTTGATTATCAACTGCTAGCTATGTTCAAGCTACAGTTTCTTCTCTATAATTTTTGGAAGATAATTGCTTGCCATAATTTTGGAGACAACAACCTACTTTGATCATCTCCTGTTCTTTGCAAGAGCTTCTATCATAGTCCCTAATACCTACCTTCAAAGTTCCAAAGCCCATTAAGTCATTAGCACTTAATGGTCACCATAAATTAAATCATGGTCTTGGTAATAATTATTTTTCAAAGTCATTCATATACGTATTCTATGCACATCGTATAGTGACCGAAGTCGAGGAGGAGCCAGAAGCCTTGGAAGAGCATCTTCCAAATATTAACTCAGACTCTGACCTGCAACAAGGCAATCCTCGGTTTACATTTAAGTCGTTTATAAAATTTTGCTTTATCACTATGATGAGTAGTATATGAATTGTGCATTACGTTTAGGATGATTGATACTCCGCTTGCATGGCCAAAAATCCCAGGAATTCGTGGGAACGAGTTACAATTTGACCTATAGTAACTGCTTTGCTAATGCATAGGAAATTCGGTAGAAGTCGAGTAGTTGGAATCTACTCGTGAGAGATGTAGGACATATCTCACAGGATTGGTTAGATAGAAAATGGCTTAATATAATGAAATTGAGACCGGGCGCGAAATGGATAGGAAGCGGCGAGAATTGAGTCTCGGTCGCACAGCCCTGCCTGTGTCGATTATGGCCCGTCCGTATGCAGCCCCTTCGGACAAGCTTGAATTGTACCGGCAATATAATGGACATATGGAATCCAATAAACTGATGTAACTTGATAACTGGGGTGTCGAGGCCCATTAACTCACCATCGATAGGGGTGGGTTGAGGACAGTAAGGTGTAAATCGGTCGGCGGACATATGAGGTGTTCCGTGCGGAGACCTTCTGTTCGCGGAGGTGAGACGGGCTCGGCGTTCGAGTTTCTTGTGAATGGTGGCCATATATGCCTAGTACTGAAGTGTTAGGTAGGTACAAGTGTACTCGCTGACATTTCCGAACGACGTATGTGTCATGTTGTCCGGGTGTGTCCTGATTGCAATCATTGTCCCTCGCAGTAATAGAGTACCACTTGTTCACTGAGCGGTGACGTAGTAAATACTAAAGAAGCCAAAAAATCATATTGTATTGAATTATAATTACTTTGCAACCTTGCATGATTTAGAGATAGTACAATTAAAAGTGTACAGTTTCCCCATACTTTAGCTGTAATAGCATTATGTGCTCTGGGCATGTCATATCATCGGTAAAGCGTTTCTTGTTTTATTGTGGAGCCCATGATGTGCCGTGCTTGGAGAATGTCATTTGCTACATAAAACCTGATTATAAGGATCCACTTGTAGGAGAGTCATTTACGCTTCACCTCACCTATGTTTTAGTTTTCTCCTTGCATATGTCTAGTGAGACGGGTTAGTCTTGCTAAGCCTTATGCTCACGTTTGCAGTTAATGAGTTTTTGCAGGTTATACAGTTGATGAAGGGTTTGATGATGAGGCTGCACCCCCTCCAGGGTGTACAGCCGAGTGGAAACCCTGCACGCTGCCCTAATTGAGTGTTGCTAGTGCAAAGTATCCAAGGCCTGGATAACTTTGCTTTTGCATAGCTAGTGCTAAGAGCGTAGCTATGATATATATATATATATATATATATATATATATATATATATATATATATATTTCTTTACTTCCGCTAGTATTGTAAAAACTTCCGCTGTATGATAAATACAAGACTTCGTCTTGTACTTATTCAGGTTCTATTCTTGTATAACTGTTGGGTGTCGCATCGCACGACACCACCCAATGAGATCCTCGGATGTCGGGATTCCGGTCCCCACGGACATGGTATCAGAGCATCATTGGGAACAATGTACTTGAAAGGAACATATTTTCAAAAATTAGGACTTGAGTGAGGAATTAGCTATATGCCTTTATAAGGAGTATTATTAGTGTAAGGTGTAAAGGTGGTACACTAACTATGTGTTATTATATCCTGTAACGACGCCCCGACGTCAGGTAAGAGGTAAGGTACGCCACCGAGAGCGGATCAACCTCGGTAAGCTTAGCATACGAGGAGTGGTATGTGAAATTTTCGTGGCTTGGCACGGGAAGTGAATAGGAGTCTCTGAAGCTCTCAATGTTTCTGAGAACCTATGACATGTGGTACCCCAACGTGCTTCAAAGTTAGTGGGAGCCCCCATCGGGTGGTGTATAACCCGATAGTATGAATCTCTAGAACTATCCATGTTCCATGGGAGCATGTGAAACACGTATGCCTGGGCGTGTATAAGCCAGATCGTACAGGATTCTTTGCTGTACAGACGTATTTACAGCCATGTACCTCGAGACATGACCTCGCTCGAGGACGACTCACACCAGAGTCGTATGCATTTATTTTCATATATATTATTGTGACTGCCTATCGTGTTTCCCCATGCCGCCCTTGAGGTGTGAAGGTGTGAAAGGAGATTGTTTGTATTTTGCAGCATTGACTACAGTAGAAGACCGTGTAGAAGCCGTTTACGAGAGAACGATATAGGAACCACCTATAGACGTAACCGGAAATACCGGATAGAATTTTCTTTGGTGAGATATGTAGTACCGTCAGTATCAAACATGATACTAGACCATCCCCACCGACAGAATGGATGCATGATGCTTTGGAAAGTCCGACTATCAGGTTCTGGTAGGTTTGGACTCCGCAAAAAGGGTTCCGACTCGATAGAATAAATAGAATCAAGATTCTTGTTTTCTCGCAGAAGTTGGCTCGAATTCGCCGGATTGTAATCTTGGTTATTTTATAGATAGCATAGGAGTATCATATATGGATGGAAAGCTCGTGAAGATCTCTACAACTTTTCTGTTGACCATAAAGACAGAAAAGCTTGATAATCTATTGAAATCTGGGGTGTATTATAACTGCTCCAGATGATCGTACCATTGTACCAGTCTCTGTATTTTTGCCATAACATGCTGTAGAAAAATCCACTGCCTTATTGTGATACATGTTTGGAAAAGGTAGGAGGAGCTTTACAAGTTTGTTATGGGAGGATTTTCCTGATTTGGGTTGGAGTTAAACCAAATTGGGAAGTCAACGCAGTGAACTGCGGGACTGCTGGTGCAAACCAGTCAGATCAACTGTTAAGTTTGGATAGTTATAGCTCTTCATCCAGAGTAGTGACATGGTCACATATAAACATTTCTGAGAAGCTTAGGAAGTCCTCTATCAACTTTATTTGTCACTCCGGACCTGAATCTGGGTGTAGGTATGCCTAATTCCATTTGTCGCAAACTTGGTTCTTGCAGTCCAGAACTTGGAACAGTTTGCACAGGGTTGTGAATTTGTGCGCGATACCTGTATAACAAAGTTTTTAGGGTGGAACTCTTTTATTTCTGGATTGTTAACGCAATGTTATACAATGTTTATTTTGTCACTACCTCAATATCTTATCATGATAAACCTGTATAGAATGTGGAGGTAAGCCCATATACAGGGGAGGTTCTGTCAAAATTTCCAGAAAACTTGAGTCAACTTAAAACCTGTATAGATTCTTCATATTAGTTCACCTGGATCTGTATGAGTACAATCTGGGAAGGTTTTGAAGTTTACTACAACTTTTATATTCAACTTATCTCTTAATTCTGGCATTTCCTGTATGAAACTTTTGGGTTGATACAGGAAGGTCAGCTGAATCAGAACTGTGATCACTTCCAGTTTGCAGATTTTCTTGGATCAATTGATTATGGATATTTTCTTTTGTCCAAAATTATCATTGATTGAGTTGAATACCTATATTGTGTAGTGACATCTGGGTATGTTTGTCCACAGATGGCAGCACCAAGAATTCAGTTACCTAATGGATGGGTGTTCTCCACGTGCACCGGGCAAGCCGGTTTCCCGGACGTGTTTGTTAGGTTGCTTCGCCAGTTTGGCTACCTGGAGTTCCTTAGATATTGGGGCATGAAATTCCAGGAAAGCAGTATGTGGAGTTGCACCATCTACGTCGATGTGCCTGCTGGTCCACCGCACCTCGGATGGGCTCCATACTCCATCAAGATCAAAGGGTTGATATTAGAGGAAACATGGAGCTACGCCGCAAGTGTTGCCATGGGGAGGTTTTGCAAACTTCATTACCGTAATCTGGTGGGTACTCCGTATGAGTTCTTTCCAGTTAACGGCAGGGCTTCTGAAGCCTGGGCAACCCGCTTGCTTGCGGAGGTGGACGAGCACGGTGAAACATCCGCAACAGCCTTAGCGGTGTATGCATCTGCATCACATCACGAGAAGGGTAATCAAAGGGCATGCATAAAAGAATTGACGGACAATCTGAAGCAAGCCATGATTCGAGCAGATCACTTTGAGTGGGCAAATGATGGACTTAGGGATATGATGGCTCCTCTCAACCATCGTTTGAACCTTAGGGAGAATCAATGGCATGACGCTGTTATGGATTTAGCCACGTCTCACCAGGGGACTCTAGAGATGGAAATTCACTTGGAGGCGAGCCTACTCTATGGACACCAGCGGGACACCCAGTTGAACGCGGTGACTAGAGATCGAGATCAGTCCAGAGTGGGGGCTCAGAGCTGGAAGACCAGCTGTGAGCAGGCTCAGCAGGAGAACGAGGCTTGGAGGATGTTTATGATACAGACAGATTGGCAAGCTAAGATGGCCAAAAGGACGTCGCTTTTGAGCGAGGCATCATCTTCTGCTCTAGCACCCATAACAGTGGTGCCTAATCCTGAGGATGACGAGGAAGAAGAAGATCCTCAGGAGGTCGAGTTTTATGAGTAGAGGGCAGTGTTGATGTACTTATCACTTTAGGCCGAGTGTAATGATGTGTAGTAAACACCACGCGTATTTTGCGAATTTTTGAGTCTTGTTGTAAATAGTAGCGAGGTGGGTGTACAATAACATGATGACTTGTGGTGACCAAGAATAGATGAGACGGCTTCCTTAGATGACGTCTGTCTAATTTTGGAGATCTATTGTAAACTTGGGCCCAAGATAATATAGATTGTATAATGTTTGTGCTTTATCAATATATGTGAATGTTATGCATCATCTATTTTTATCTACCGCATTACTATTTATATGGAAGGATGAACTTGAGGCAATGAGACTTATGGTATGAATTGTTGTATTGCAGTATGGTGCGTACTCGTACAAGTCAAGATGGGGAGGTTCCAGTGGAGGTCAGGGGGATGACACACCACCCCCGGGACAGAATACACCTCAAACGCACCCACCTCCACCACCTCCACCCACACTTCCCATAAGTCTCGCGGAGGTTCTCGCTGCAGTACTCGGCTCGCGCGACGAGCAAACTGAGCTACTGCGGACTCTGGTGCAGCGCTCGTGCCGTCAAGGGGGACGACAAGATGATGGACCACGTCAGCACCTACTCTGATTTCTCATCGACACATCCACCGGTCTTCAGAGAGGCCGATGAACCGTTGGAGGCGGATAATTGGCTCCACACCATTGAAGGAAAGTTCGGTTTACTCGAGGTAACCAAACAGCAGAAGACGCTGTTTGCAGCGCAGCAACTGTAGGGGTCTATCGGTGCATGGTGGGCCAATTACCTTGCCGCACGCCCCGCAGGCCATGTCGTAAGCTGGGCCGAATTCTGGGAGGCGTTCGGCGCCTACCACATCCCTCCCGGGATTATGAGGAGGAAGCTTCAAGAGTTCTTGGAGCTAAGGCCGGGAGGAAGGAGTGCATACGAGTACTCCAAATCATTCAACCACTTGGCCCAATACGCTCAGGACCAAGTGAACACCGAAGATCGGAAGTGCGAATGCTTCTACCGGGGTTTGAACCCCAAGTTGATGGACAAGCTTGTCCTATTCAACCGCGGCAGCTTCAACGACATCGTCAATGCTGCTATCATGCAGGAAGACGCTACGCGCGAGCTGTCCTCGAATAAAAAGAAGAGGAGTGCTCCGCAGGGCAGCGGAGGTGGTGCTCCTCGGAAGTACCGTATGGTGTATCAATCACCATCCGGCCAGAGGTGGCAAACGCCATCACGACCACCAATGTTCAGTGGTCGCCAGTTCAGCAACTCCGGATCCCGACCGCAGCAACAACAGGGGATGGTACCACGTGCACTTCCACCTCCACCACATGCACCGGGATTCCGCCTCCCATTCGTATTGGCCAAACCCCGTACACGTGTTTCACGTGTGGGCGCACGGGGCATTTCGCCAAGGACTGTCTGCAGAATCGACAAGGCGGAGGGCAATCATCCTACCAGGGGCCCAACCAACCCCGCAACCAGCACAAGAAGCCAGCCACCAGACCCGGCAACGTCCACCACCTCGCCATCGAGGACGTTCCAAAAGGCGCACCCGTGCTCACGGGTACGTTCTCTATCTTCAATCATTTCGTAGCCATACTCTTTGACTCCGGAGCTTCACACAATGTCATTAGTAAATCTTTTGTCATTAAAAGTCAATTGCCTGTTATCTCCACCAAAACTCCATATGTGATTAGCACTACAGCCGGGAAAACAGTAAAAATGAATTGGTTCTTGGGATACCACTTAACCTAGATGGAACCATATATCTTACTTCACTTCTGATACTAGAGCATCAGAAATTAGATGTCATCTTGGGAATGGCATGGTTACAATACCATGGTGCTATTCTAGATCTGGTACCTTGAAAAATATATTTAAATTCTCCACTCCATCCCTCTCAAGTCCTCAAGCTTTAACAAGCCATTCTAGTGAATTCATCTACTCACAATACCGAGATTATGGAACTTAAGGATATTCCGGTAGTATGTGAATACTCGGACGTGTTTCCCGAAGATCTTCCTGGTATGCCCCCAGAAAGAGATATAGAGTTCAAGATTGAACTTGCACCGGGAACAGTACCAATCTCAAGACCACCCTACAAGATGGCACCTAAGGAACTTGCAGAACTTAAGGAGCAATTAACAGAACTTGAGAACAAGGGTTTCATTCGTCCAAGTTCATCACCATGGGGTTGTTCTGCACTGTTCGTAGATAAGAAAGATAAGACCTTGAGACTGTGCGTAGACTATCGTCCACATAATGTTGTCACTATCAAGAACAAGTATCCACTACCATGCATTGATATTCTTTTTGATCAATTGGTGGGTGCTAAAGTATTTTTGAAGATGGATCTTCGTTCTGGTTATCATCAGATTAGTATCCGACCAGAAGATATACCAAAGACAACATTCTCAACGAGGTATGGACTGTATGGGTACCTTGTTATGTCCTTCGGATTGACCAACGCACCGGCTCATTTCATGTATCTCATGAACTCGGTGTTTATGCCTAAATTGGACAAGTTTGTCGTAGTCTTCATTGACGACATACTTATGTATTCAAAATCCAAAGAAGAACATGCTCAACACTTGCGTATTGTGCTTCAACTATTACGGGACCACCAGCTATATGCTATGTTCAGCAAGTGTGAATTCTGGATCAGCCAAGTGCCATTTTTAGGGCACATCATATCAGCAGAAGGGATTGCAGTTGCTCTAACCAAGATCAAGCAAGTCCTCAAATGGGAGTCTCCAAAGTCTGTACATGAAGTCCGAAGTTTCCTAGGTTTAGCAGGATATTACCGGAGGTTTATACCCAATTTCTCCAAGATAGCTAAACCAATGACAGAACTTCTGAGGAAAGGGCAGAAGTATGTATGGACTGAGGCATGTGAGACAGGTTTCAAAGCATTAGTGAAACACCTTAGAACGGCATCAGTTTTAGCCCAACCAGACACAACCAAATCATTTGATGTCTATTGCGACACATCTGGGATTGGTTTGGGTTGTGTATTGATGCAAGAGCGAAGAGTGATCGCGTATGGATCACGGCAGCTCCGGAACCATGAACAGCACTACCCAACTCATGATCTTGAGCTCGCTGCTATGGTACTGGCATCGAAGATGTGGAGGCATTATTTACTGGGTAATCTAGTACACCTCTACACTGATCACAAGAGCTTGAAATACATCTTCACCCAGAAGGATTTGAATATGCGACAACGGAGATGGTCAGAGTTGATCAACGACTATGAGATTGAGATCCACTACCATCCAGGCAAAGCGAATGTAGTCGCAGATGCTCTGAGCCGCAAGTCCCATGTCAACAATCTTTCCATTACCGCAATGGAAGGAGAAGAAGAATCGAGTCTCTACTTGGTTCCATATGGGGCACTCTACAATCTCGCTCTCATTCCTACCATCAGGGAGGATATTGTAGGAGATCAGAAGGAAGACAAAGGAATGTCACAAATTCGGCAAAGAATTGAAAAGGGGGAGATGAAATGTTTTCGATGTGACAATGAAGGCACCCTCTGGTTTAACAACCGTATAGTGGTATCACGATACATGGAGCATAGAAAGAAGATACTGGACGAAGCTCATTTGTCCAAGTATTCCATTCATCTGGGAAGCAACAAGATGTACCAGGATTTGAAGAAGATATTCTGGTGGACTCGGATGAAGAGGGAAATAGCTAAATACGTATCTGAGTGTGATACGTGCCGACGAGTGAAGGCCGACCATACGAAAGCAGCAGGACAACTTCAACCTTTAAGCATACCAGCTTGGAAATGGGAGGATATCAGCATGGATTTCATTGTTGTGTTGCCTTCCACCCACCATAAGCACGATTAAATTTGGGTGATCGTTGACCGATTGACCAAATCATCTCATTTCATAGCGGTCAGTGTGGATTATGATGCAAAACTCTATGCAGAACTTTATCTCTCCGGAATTTTGTGTCTACACAGAGTACCCCGTACTATCATTTCAGATCGTGGATCTATTTTTGTTGCTCGCTTTTGGGAGCATCTCCACGATTCATGGGGTACCAAACTGATTCAAAGCTCGGCTTATCACCCCCAGACTATTGGACAAACTGAACGGGTAAATCAAGTGGTAGAGGATATGCTTCGTGCCTGTTCCATCCACCATGGTAGGAATTGGGATGATCATCTACCATTGGCGGAATTTTCATACAACAACAGTTACCAGGCTAGCATCCAGATGGCGCCATATGAAGCTCTTTATGTATGGAAGTGTCGCACACCCTTGAACTTGTGCGAATCTGGTGAACGAATGGTATATGGCATCGACTTAACAAAAGAAGCCGAAGAGCAAGAATGCCTTATTCAAACAAATCTCAAAGCCGCTCAATCTCGTCAGAAGAGCTACGTGGACAAACGAAGTCGACCTCTTCACTTCGAGGTTGGGGATCAAGTTTATCTTCGGGTATCCCCTATGAAAGGTATCCATCGATTCGGAGTGAAAGGGAAGCTAGCTCCATGTTTTATTGGGCCGTTCGCAATAATCAAAAGATGCAAACCTGTGGCATATCAATTGGAGTTACCGCCATCGCTGGCAGGGGTCCATAATGTGTTTCACATTTCTTAGTTGCGGAAATGTCTCAAAATCCCAGCGAATATACGTTTTGAGGTTTTGGAAGCTCTCCAACCAGATCTCACTTATTTCGAGCATCCAACTCAGATCGCCGATGAGAAGACTCGCACCACAAGAAGCCGCACCTTGCGTTTCTACAAGGTCTTGTGGAGCAACCACATTGCTAAAGAAGCCACGTGGGAAAGCGAGGAGTATCTTACAACGAACTATCCGGACTTGTTAGCGGCATATGTTCGTTAGATCTTTTCCTTTTGCCTTCTTTTGTAATCTCGGGACGAGATTCTTTTAAGGGGGGGGGGGGAATGTAAAACCCCACTTTTATGGCATGTGAATTCAGTTATGAGTTTTGTGATCAACTATATTAAAGATCCAATATAGTGGTACACATGAACTTAATACCATCCAAACCTTTCTTGCACTCATGGTTAAATTTTATTAACATGAGTATTAGACTTCACCACTAATTCTAGAATGATTCTATTCACAGCTCTTCAAATTTTAGAATTATTTGGATGCAGTTTATTAAGGCAATTTTAAGTGTAGTACTAATTGGCCCTGCCAAAAACATTCAAATTAGAGGCTCTAAATTTTTCCTTGACCTTCTAATATTCCCAATAGCTTGCCTGCAAAATTTCAATATTTTAGGAACTCATTTGCTATTTTATTTGAGGCGCTTAGCAAATTTGAATCAAATACAAATCTGAATTTTAAATTCTTTTCCAACTCCTTTGAACATAAGATATGAGTTCACCATTGTGTTCAGAAAAATTCATTTACCATCTCCACAAAATTTCATGATTTTTGGAGTTGATCTTCTATTTTTAAATGAATTTGCAACTTTACTGCTGGAGCCTGACTGACCTGTGGGCCCCACCGGTCAGCCTCTGCTGAACGGATCAGCTTGGCCGCCTGCCATCTCTGCACCGGCGCTCGCCCGCTCGACAGCGCGCGCGCATGCAAGCTCCAACGAGCTGCTCGCTTGCTTGCTTGCCGCGGCGCTATAAAAGGCCGGCCACCGCTCCGATATTTCCCCTTTCCCGATCGGTGTTCCACCTCTCGCGATTCCTTCTCCGCCGCGTGCCATCGTCGCCGCCCACCTCTGCTCTGTGGTGCACCACCGTTCCGCACAGTTTCAAGCCTCAATCTCAAAAGCTTAAAGGTGCGCCTGGTCGAGCTCTAACTCTCGGTGCAAACCGTTTCCCTTTTCATTGAGAAATGAGCAAGTTATCGGTCTTCTTCCTTCCGGCCGACGTGAAGAAGCTCGCTAGGTTTCCGTTTCAATTCCATTTCTACAAGTAAATATTTTTGCAATTGCTTAGAGATAGTTTCTATAGGTCCTAGCGCTCCTACCTGAGCAAAAACCCCTAAAAGTTATTGAGCAACGGCCGAGGACATTGAGTTTTGATCGACGCTGGTGAGGAAGCCTCGGTCCGCCGTCGAGCTCATAGTTTCTGATTGTTTCTTCCTCTCCCACGTCCATTTCCTTGATCTGCATCGTCCCAGGAAGGTTTTGAAGAAGGTCCCGAGTGGTCTGAGCTACTCTGGAGCGAGTTCCAGGTTGCCCGAGTGCTCACCGCCGCCGCCGCCGTCGCGCGGCCATTTCCGGCGAGTTTCTGGTCCCACCGACCTCACCGTCATGCTCAGCGACTCCAAAAACCCCCAGGTGGCGAGTTTGGGCAAGTTTGGCCCGTCGGTTTAGCCAGCGGCGAGCTCGCCGACGAGTCACCGCCGCGGGCGCCGCCTCGCGTGGGCGTTGGCCCGAGGTGGAAGACAACCCCGTAGGGCCCCACCTGCCAGTCGCTGCCGGATCACGGTGCGGCTGGGATTCCGTGCGGCTACGCGCAAATAAATTTGTGGACCGCGGTGTTGCATTGACCAGAGCATGCCACGTGGCCCATGGGACCCGCCCGATTGAATTTGAATTCTGGCGCCAATGGGTTATTAAATTAATTCCAGAAAGTTATTCAAACTTCTAAATTGAATATCTCTCTGTAGACTACTCCAAAAATCTTCAAACAGATTTTGTTTGAAATATCATGAGCTCTAGTTTCTTTTAGTACCAGATAGGTTCTGTGAAACTTAATTTTAAATTCTATAGAAAATAATTTTCCAATTGAAAATACAATTTTTCCAGACAAGATAGCCACTGGAAAAATCCCCAAAATTCACATAAAATTTATTGTCCTATTCTTGACAACCAGAAAAAGTTTGGGAGCTATTGCACCTGTTTAACCCTCTGTATAGTTCAATTACCTTTTTCAGTTATTGAATTTTCACAGATGTTCAGTTGCTTTACTATGTCTCAAATTTGGACTGAATTTTCCTTTGGTCGTACACTAGTTACTGTAAAAATCTTGGATTTAATTGACCTACCATCCTAGTCCTAATTCAGTCACCAACAGAATATTGAGTAAAAGGTTAAAAATCCAATTACAAGATAATTCCAGAAATTCTTGTCAACTTAGAAATTCAATAACTCCTTCGTCAGAGCTTAGAAAATTATGAAACAAATTTTGCTAGAACCAGGACAATTTCTTCTATCTTAATTATCAACTGCTAGCTATGTTCAAGCTACAGTTTCTTCTCTAAAATTTTTGTAAAATAATTGCTTGCCATAATTTTGGAGACAACAACCTACTTTGATCATCTCCTGTTCTTTGCAAGAGCTTCTATCATAGTCCCTAATACCTACCTTCAAAGTTCCAAAGCCCATTATGTCATTAGCACTTAATGGTCACCAAATTAAATCATGGTCTTGGTAATAATTATTTTTCAAAGTCATTCATATACGTATTCTATGCACATCGTATAGTGACCGAAGTCGAGGAGGAGCCAGAAGCCTTGGAAGAGCATCTTCCAAATATTAACTCAGACTCTGACCTGCAACAAGGCAAGCCCCAGTTTGCATTTAAGTCGTTTATAAAATTTTGCTTTATCACTATGATGAGTAGTATATGAATTGTGCATTGCGTTTAGGATGATTGATACTCCACTTGCATGGCCAAAAATCCCAGGGATTGGTGGGAACGAGTTACAATTTGACCTATAGTAACTGCTTTGCTAATGTATAGGAAATTCAGTAGAAGTCGAGTAGTTGGAATCTACTCGCGAGAGATGTAGGACATATCTCACAGGATTTGTTAGATAGAAAATGGCTTAATATAATGAAATTGAGACCGAGCAGGGAATGGATAGGAAGCGGCGAGAACTGAGTCTCGGTCGCATAGCCCCGCCTGTGTCGATTAAGGCCCGTCCGTATGCAGACCCTTCGGACAAGCTTGAATTGTACCGGCAATATAATGGACATATGGAATCCAATAAACTGATGTAACTTGATAACTGGGGTGTTGAGGCCCGTTAACTCACCATCGATAGGGGTGGGTTGAGGACAGTAAGGTGTAAATCGGTCGGCGGACATATGAGGTGTTCCGTGCGGAGACCTTCTGTTCGCGAAGGTGAGACGGGCTCGGCGTTCGAGATTCTTGTGAAAGGTGGCCATATACGCCTAGTACTGAAGTGTTATGTAGGTACAGGTGTACTCGCTGACATTTCCGAACGACGTATGTGTCGTGTTGTCCGGGTGTGTCCTGATTGCAATCACTGTCCCTCGCAGTAATAGAGTACCACTTGTTCACTGAGTGGTGACGTAGTAAATACTAAAGAAGCCAGAAAAACATATTGTATTGAATTATAATTACTTTGCAACCTTGCATGATTTAGAGATAGTACAATTAAAAGTGTACAGTTTCCCCATACTTTAGCTGTAATAGCATTATGTGCTCTAGGCATGTCATATCATCGGTAAAGCGTTTCTTGTTTGATTGTGGAGCCCATGATGTGCCGCGCTCGGAGAATGTCATTTGCTACGTAAAACCTGATTATAAGGATCCACTTGTAGGCGAGTCATTTACGCTTCACCTCACCTATGTTTTAGTGTTCCCCTTGCATATGTCTAGTGAGACGGGTTAGTCTTGCTGAGCCTTATGCTCACATTTGCAGTTAACGAGTTTTTGCAGGTTATACAGTTGATGAAGGGTTTGATGATGAGGCGGCACCCCCTACAGGGTGTACAGCCGAGTGGGAACCCTGCACGCCGCCCTAATTGAGTGTTGCTAGTGCAAAGTATCCAAGGCATGGATAACTTTGCTTTTGCATAGCTAGTGCCGAGAGCGTAGCTATGATATATATATATATATATATATATATATATATATATATATATATATATATATATTTCTTTACTTCCGCTAGTATTGTAAAAACTTCCGCTGTATGATAAATAAAAGACTTCGTCTTGTACTTATTCAGGTTCTATTCTTGTATAACTGTTGGGTGTCACATCGCACGACACCACCCAATGAGATCCTCGGATGTCAGGATTCTGGTCCCCACAGCTACGACTATCTTCGTAAGCATCATCCTAGTTCTTACATGACACTATTTCTGTGTCCTTTGCAAGATTGTCCAAATGAGCTCGGTGAACTCGAACTCAAACATAAGGCCTTACTATGTCCCGACGGTGTGCTTTGCCATCTAGGGAAGATCATCTCATCGACGTTCACATCAATCCGGACTTGTCCATGGTTGTGAGAGGAATCCCGAACACCACCTTATGAGTCTCAAGGTTAGTGATGTCGACTCGACCGTCGGCAAGCGACTCAACGAACTAGCCGTCGATGATGTGGCATACCTAGTTAAGAAAATTCTACGAACGATTAGGAAATGTTTGCGACATGACCAAGAAACTCTTATCCAAGGTTCCCCTTGGTCTAGTTTTCCTTGTAGGTCACAACGTTCTCGCATTACTCAACCACAAATCACCAACAACCTTGGTTTGACCTGGAAGGCATATTATCGAGCACCTTGGCTACACCTAGGACTCGATCGCTCTCACATCGACTAAAACCTAATTTGGCTTGACAGCCATTGTCCGACGAGTCGTGCTTGTGTTCCATCACCACACACATCAGAGGCATCCTTCATCTCGATGCCAGGGCACGATGATGGCTAGGAACATCACGACGACTTCATGTGGTCAACGACGTCGACGTGGCTCAGGGTAGAGCATAACGAGCACACACGGACAAGCCAACGTGATACAAAAGACATAGAAGGTCAACTCGGGGATTTCTATAAGAATGATATCAACGCGGAACATGGACGCACAGCATGACGACACATGAGTACCCTTAGCGGTCACCACAAACGGACTTCGACGGCGTCAAGCAAGGCATTTCAGGGCAAGGCTCACCAGCGCAGCGTTGTAGCATGACACGAACACGGCAAGAACATGGAACAGAGGGGCAAAGGAAGAGGACAGTGACTGACTTGGCCCGCGGTGACCGTAGCACGATGTTGGGGATGAAACGGGGCATCGTCGGGAGCCACGCACTACAGGAAACGCGATCATTTGCGACGGCATGTCAGTGGCCGTCGCAAATAAGTAGGTCGTCCCAAATAAGGACTTATTTGCGACGACCAACCCTAGGGCCATCGCAAATAAAACCTTTATTGCGATGGATGCAAAAAGTACCATCGCAAATAAGTTCAATTGCGACGGCCATAATATAAGGCCATTGCAATTAATAGAGCCGTCGCAAATAAGGGCTAATATAGGCCCCATCGACCCCCGACACCTCATTATCCTCCACGCCTCCGCCGCCCTGCCATGCTCCTGCCGCCCTGCCGCGCCCCCACCGCCGGCCCGCCGCCCCCGCCGCCGGCCCGCCGCGTTCCGCTGCACCTGGCCCCCCGCCGCCACAGGCCCCGCCGCCCCCGGTGCCACCGCGCCCCTGACGCAGCAGTGCCCCGGCCGCAGGCCCGCCGCCCACGCTGCCAGCCCCGCCCCCGCCGCGCCCCCGCCACCTCCCCCGCCGCGCCCCCGGACAGCAGCGCCTGTTGTGCCCCCATTGTGGCCCCTACGCACCCAGCCCCGCCGCGCCCCCGCGCCTGACGTCGCCGCGCCCCCCGCCGCCCCTGGCCCCGGACAGCAGCGCAGCCGACCTCTTCCAAAGCCTCCGCCGTCTGTCCAACGCCGCCGGCCCGCTGCTCCACGCCGCACAAGTAAAGTAGGCATTTAGTTGTTAATTTCTAGATAATTAGTTGTTAATTGTTAATTGATGATTAGTTGTTAATTGTTCTTGATGATTAGTTGTTATGCGAATTAATTGTTAGGTTGTTGTTAATTAGTTGTTAATTCTCTTGAATTGTTAGTAGTTGCTAATTAGGTTTGCATTGCAATTAATTATTAGTTAGTTGTTAATAGTTGACCATTCTAATTAATTGGATCTTAATGTTACTATATATGGTTAGGTTTTATTTAATAATGTTTAAGATTTGTATTATTTCTCTCGTTTATTATTTTGTGATTAAAATAAAGTTTCTTATGTTTTTGTTAATATTTTTTATGCTTATGTATTATATATAGAAACAGCTAAACAAAAGGGTCGTGGTACGTAAAGTAGGCATCGTATATGTAGCGTATATACGGCCCATCGGGCCCAACCCTAACCTTCATTCGAGGTCGGGCAAAGAGAGAACGACGCTGCTGGAGTGTGGGTCACGATCATGACCCATGACTGGTGACATGAGGTGAATCATTAGGGTGAAGTGTATATGGGCCAAGCGGCCGATTACTAACCCTAAAAGTCTGTAACCATGTATCTCTCCGCCGCAAGACCCCCCGTTCACATAGCGCGTGTTAGTGAGTACGCATAAGACGATGAAAACTCTGAAAACGTATGTTGCGAGTATGTGTCCTTGACTCGCAACATACGTAAGGCAACATGTTTCCCAGCTAACCAGTTGCCCCCCTTTGTACTTTATGAACTGCACTGGATACGAGGGTGTAGTGTTAAATAGGCGGCGTTATGCTACCGAAATTTCATGATTTGTGGACAGATGATAATCAAAAATTGATGAGTTGTTAGGGTTAAGTGACCAACCCGGAAGGGCACAACACGCAATAAGTGTGATCATGCCGTGTAGACCATTGTAGTGGTACCGTATGCATCAAGGCGACACGGAAGCGAACGGGTTGGTAAGGACGTTAATGACCCGCGATTGCGTGGACGGTGGAAATGGATGTTGAAGTATCATCTAAGACCAACTTTCCTCTCACTCTTTCTCTAGTTCTTTCCTCTCTCTTAAATGGCTTCAAAATGAAAATGAGCAACGTAACCTATCCTGTATACATTAACAACAAATTATTTTGTGTTAAAATGCAGAGCAAAACAAGGGTAAAGACTGCAGTTGGATGTATACTGGCTGGAAGAGCAGAACTGGTGGTCACTCGGATGAGTGGTACATCAAGTTAGATAAATTTTTGGATCGATCATTTTCATTTTCAACGGAAGATATGGTGCGGTGCCCATGTACAAAATGCCGAAACACCAAGTTTTTGAGAGCATGGGAGCTTTCGTTTCACTTATGTCAAAACGGTTTCACTCCACATTATGAAGTGTGGATCTTTCACAGCGAGACTAATTCTTGAGTCATAGTAGAAGTGGATGAGGTGATTATATAACAAAGGTTGATAGGATGGATGAGATGCTAGAAGCTATGGAAGCGGGGGATCCTCTAACAAATGAGGCAGAGGAGTTCTTCGAGGAGTTGAAGAAATCACAAGAGCCGTTGCATGAACACACGGTTGTGATCGTATTTGCTTTCTTGACCAGATTTATGGCAATTAAGTCCAAGTACTTTTTTTCATCAACTGCTACAATGATATCATGAAATTGATCTGCGATATCCTTCCACAACCTCACAAAGCGCCATCAGATATGTATCAGTTAAAGATCAAGATATCTGGTCTCGGTATGAAGTATGAGAAAATCGATGTGTGCCCAGACAGCTGCATGCTATTCTGGAAAGATCACGCCAATGAGAATATGTGCTTGAAATGTGGTAAACTGAGGTATGTCGATGTTGTTAATGACGATGGTGATAGTATTATGATAGATGTCGCACATAAGCAGCTTCTTTACATGCCCGTGACACCTCGGTTGAAGCGTTGTTTCTTTCAAAGATAATCGCAAGACACATGAGATGGCACAAAGAAGGTAAACGTGAGAACAAAGAATTCTTGACGCATC
Source organism: Tuctoria greenei (assembly GCA_036927565.1). Classification (NCBI taxonomy): domain Eukaryota; kingdom Viridiplantae; phylum Streptophyta; class Magnoliopsida; order Poales; family Poaceae; genus Tuctoria; species Tuctoria greenei. Next base: position 201,185,633 of record JAYESD010000002.1, read on the forward strand.
TGTCCGACGGTGACACATGGAAGGCACTAGATCGTTTTGATCCAGACTTTTCTTGTGATGCAAGGAATGTTCGCATCGGATTAGCGATGGACGAATTCTCACCGTTCAGTACGAATGCCACGCCATACTCCTGTTGGCCCATCTTTGTCATTCCGTACAACCTACCACCTGCTCTTTGTACGAAGAACGAGTTTATGTTTCTCAGCCTCATTGTACCTGGACCTGATCATCCCGGGTCATGTCTCAACGTGATGTTGAAACCGCTGATCGAAGAATTGAAAGTCTTGTGGACAGGAGTCAAAGCATACGACAGTTACAAGAAGCAGAAATTCAACATTCGAGCTGCTTATTTTTGGTCCGTCCATGATTTGCCGGCATACGACATGTTTTCCAGATGGAGCACTCACGGTCGTCTGACGTGCCCGATATGTGTTTCAGACACGGATTGCCTTCGACTAACTCATGGAGGCAAAATATCTTACTTCGATTGTCACTGATGTTGGCTGCCCTCGAATCACATATTTAGGCAGCAGAGGCATGTCTTTCGAAAGAACACTGTTGTGACTAAAGGATCACCGAAGCGTCTCAACAGGTCAAAAATTTCTGATATGTTGGACAAACTGAAGCCAGATGAAGGTCATCCTAGATATTTCGTAGGTTATGGAGAGAAACACAATTGGACTCACATATGTGGACTTTGGGAGCTACCGTATGTGATGTCATTGATTCTAATGCACAACATTGATGTCATGCATCAGGAGCGTAACATGAGCAAAAGTATCATAAGCACTTGCATGGATATGCCTGGCAAAATGAAAGACAATTACAAAGCTAGACTAGATTTGGCAGACACCTATCACCGTCCAACTGTTGAAATCTCTGAAAGTGGTGGGAAGCCACATGCTTCTTTCTGTCATCGATCGAAAGAAAAGAAAGAAGTTATGAAATGGTTGAAAACTTTGAAATTTTCATATGGTTACACAGCTAGCCTTAAACGAGCCGTAAATGTGAACACAGGAAACCTCACTGGGTTGAAGAGTCATGATTATCACATTATAGTGGAAAGACTCTTACCTATTATGTTTCGAGGCTATCTAGATGATGTAGTGTGGAAGGTTTTAGCCGAGATTAGCTATTTCTACAGACAGCTTTATGCTAAAGAAATCAAGATAGGGATGATGGATAAGTTAGAGAAGGAGATACCCATACTTTTATGTTGGATGGAAAAAAATTTCCACAGAGTTTCTTCAATCCAATGAAACATCTGGTTATACATCTTCCATTTGAAGATAATGTTAGCTGTCCTGTGCAATACAGGTGGATGTATCACATTGAAAGAGCGCTACGATATCTGAAACCAATGGTTGGCAACAGGGCAAGGGTGGAAGGGTGCATTGCTGAAGCATATGCTCCTAAGGAAGTAGGATACTTTTCAAGTGTCTACTTTGCGGAAGAAAACAATATCAATACTTCGGCCATGCGGTACAATGTGGACGAAACACCCCCTTGAACCGACCTTTCAATTTTTCAAACAAGAGGCACTACCGTTGGTAGCTACACGACCTACGTGCTATCCAAACATGACAGGACTGTTGCTTTACTCTACATGTACGCAAATATAGAAGGCATGCAGGAATACTTTCGGTAAGTGTTTGTCCTACATTTATGCTAATCAACATATTTTGCTACACATGCATTCTAAAAGATGTTTTTTCACATTCCGCGAGTTCCACAGACAATGTTGGCCACATAGGCATCAACCTATGGCCAAACAAGTAGAAGGGATGCGAAAAGAAGGAATAAATGGAGGGTCGAGTTTCCTATCCTGGTTTCGAGATTATGTAACACTCTCTTGTCTTCTATGTATTATAATTTACTATTATTAAAGAACTGTTATTTTAACTTACGATCATTTTCGTCAGTGCCGGACTCACAATGTCCATGAAGATTTGCGACAGCTATCTTATGGATTGGTGAATGTTAGAAGCTATCGTCGATATGACGTAAATGGCTTTCGATTCCGTACAACTCATTTTGAAGCTCTTCGTCCTCTCATGGCAACATAAAATTCTGGTGTTGTGACCAGAGCATTTGACACTCAAGGGAATTTAACCGATTATTATGGGATCATTAACAAAATCCTTGAATTTACTTTTACCGGAAATAAGACCCTTCGAGTTGTCTTCGTTGACTATGACTGGTTTGATCGCACTCATGGAACTCGAGAAAACCAATTTGTAATGGTGGAAGTGAAACATACAGACCGACTACGAGGTTACGATACATTTGTTCTTGCACATCAAGCGGAACAAGTGTATTATCTACCTTATCCATGCACGAAGATCAGTGCTTGGTGGGTGGTATATAAGGTGAATCCTCGTGAGCGGTTATATACTCCTGGGGATGATGGTTACCATGATAGCAAAGTCATTGATGAAGTGTACCAAGAGGAAGAGTTGCAAGACACTTTTATCGTCGAGCTTGGTGCAGGACTTGATCAATTAGTTGGAGATGTCGAAGATGTAGAGCCAGATGATTTTCGAAAACGGAAATTAGAACAGTCGATGACAGAAGATCGTTGGGCTGGTTTAAGGAGTAGGGCACATGATAATGATGTTGATGAATTTTGAAAGTGATTACAAGTAATGTTTTCTTGAATATAGTAACATGAATTTTGTATATCTTATTTGCATATTTAATGATTATGTATTAGAACAGGATGGCGTCAAAGAAGGGTAAGAAGGTGCCGCCGACGAGGCAGTTCTACCCCTCTAGACCTGAGGACGCTTTCACTGGTTCCTCATCGACTGGGAGCAAACGCTCTCAGCTGCTGGGGCACGTTCTGAGCAGCTCTAGAGCTTCGTCACAGGTAAATTTAACTCATTTTTGACAAATTCTTTAAATTCAATTTCACATTAAACTTACTTATGAATCATTTGAATGTTGTAGTCCTCATCGGCTGACTCAGGGGCTGCGGTGTCAGTTGACCTTGGCTACCCTTCGGTGAGCCAGCCCTCAGCCAGCCAGCCCTCGGCTGGCGAGCCTTCTGTTCCTCAGCCCTTTGACTCGGTTGGTGACGAGCCGTCTGGGTGACCTGACGTGGCGCCCACTAGACGCGGAGGACGAGGAGGACTCACTTTGTCAGTCCTCCTGCAGTCCCTTCACAAAGGGTCATGATTCATCCAGTCGGGGACTGATAATAAAAATTATAGTGTTCAATTTTAGTTTCTTTTGGTTACTTAAGTAATGAATCAATAAATATCTTTGAAGATCTGGGACAACACGTCTTTCACCAGTGATCGATGAACGGTGTCCTCGGGTCCATTGTGATTTTGCACTATCCCGAGGTCATCGACGGGGTGTCTGCTCTTTCGTGGGAGGACTACGCATGCTTCCATCACCAGGAGCACGACAACCTTCAGGAGGCCGTATGGGCCGATTTTATGGTAAGTATGTTAAAAATGGTTTCTATGTTTTAACTCTTAAACTCTTTTAATGAATATGTCTTCAATATATTCTTTATCACAAGCAAGGTATACTTTAGAGGACCCGAACGACCCTCGCATGGTTGAGGATGTGAGGAGAGTGTTTTACTACAACACATCCAAGGCGCTTCGACAAGCTTTGTCGAATGCTCGTGTTCCAATTATTAATAAGCACTTGAAGGTGAACCAGCACCATGTGCTACACATCCGGCAAGAGAGTGAGAGGCACCTGACGGAGGAGGAGTACGCGCAGGTACATGGGGTGTAGTAAGTATTTTTTCTGATAATTTCTTCGATGGTACTTTTAACGATCTACAACTATGCGCAGGGCCACGTGAGCTGATTGCAGGGTCGGACCGATGCATTTTGGGCCCTTTGTCGGTACTGGGCTAGCGCTGAGTTTAAGGTTAAGTCCGGGAAGGCTCGAGAGTGCAGACGGGTCGAGGGGAAGAGCAGGCACGGCCAAGATAACCACTTGCATTTAGCTAAACGCATGGTAAGTGTATGTAACTTATTTTTATATATTCATAATATATTGTTTGTACTATACGTATTGACAGGAGCACGAGACACGGGTGCCGCTGACCCTTGTTGAGATCTGGAAGAGAGGTCACAGGGACCCTCCACAGTCTAAGGGGTGCAGTAAGGCTGCAGCCGAGCGATTTGTAAGTTTAAAAATCATTCATATTAATATAACTATATGGATTATTGAACATACACGGTTTCCTTGTTTTGTAGGCTATGTACGGGGAGGAGGCTAGGAAGATACACGATGAAGATTTCGATTGGGAACGTGAACCAATCGATCCTCAAGCCGCGTATGCAACCGAAGGTGGAAAAGCACACGGAAGGTGAGTTTAGAAGTCATTTTATCATTTTCAAATCAAAGTATTCAATATATTTTAATTTCATATTACTGACTCTCTTTTTTATAGGCTCGCCATATTCGACGTAGTTTTCGACTCGAGGGCGAGGATACCTGCGAGAGGTAGCTCCACGCAGGCTTCTTCAGTGGGCATGGCAGGTCATCGGGTCTCGCAGAGGGACATTGAGATGCAGTCCCTCCGACAAACTATAGAAAAGAATCTTAGGCGACAGGAGGAGGCGGAATGCCAAAGGATCCGATGGAGGCCACGATCTCTTCCCCGGAAGCAGTGTTGTTGCATATGCGGGAAGCAATAGAGGTAACAAAATGAAAACTAAAGTTCTCATTGGTTCAGCATAAAACACTTACTAATACATAACATTTAATGTTTCCAATGACAGGCCATGGCTCGGGCGCAAGCTCTGGGGATCCAGCTGCCGCCACTACCGGTCCTTCAAGGCAATCCTTCTTCTGCGGGTCAGGTAATTTTCTATGTCAACATAACAATTCTAGTTTTAACTCAACTTAACCACAGTGAAAGATAGTTAGATAGAGTGAGATATGAAGTTAGAAGAGGGAGGAAGATAGAAAAAAAAAGGATTGAGATAGAAGAGAGAGGAGATAGTTAGACAGAAGAAAAGGATTGAGATGGAAGAAAGAGAGAGATAGAAGAAAGAGTGAGAGATAGTTAGATAGAGTTGGAGAAGAATGACGAGAGAGAGGGAGATTGGAGATAGAAGGAGAGGAAGAGAGAGGGAGAAAGGGAGATGTAGATGTAGATAGAGGGAGGAAGATAGAGGGAAAATGATAGCAATAGAGAGATAGAGAGAGGAATGAAAGAAGAGAGGAAGAGAGGATATCTAGATGGAGATAGAGGGAGGGGGAGGGAGAGATGTTGATGCATTTATATTCTAACTCTAAGTTTCATTAAGTGCAGGGATCTGCGACGGCTGCACAAACTCCGTCGCCGTCGCTACCGCCACCTGGAATCAGGCGAGACGATGACTTCGACTTCAGAGGTGGCTTCGATGGTGGCTTTGTAGGTTAGACCGGCGAGTGAGCACTTGTTTGGTTTCTTGATGGTGAAGCGATGTATCGACGATGTGTTGTGATGTGTTTTGTGACTGTTATGATGTGTTATATGACTGTTGTTATATATTGTCTGTTCTGTGATTCAGGCCATCGAGCCAGGTAGTATTTTCAGTTTTTTTAAAAAATATAAATTCTTATTTGCGACGGGTTTTTATACAGTACCATCGCAAATAAGGTTTCAGGTCGTCACAATTAAGCCTCTGTTATTTTTGACGGCCTGGCCGTTGCAAATAGACGCGTGGGTCCCGTAGGAGGACACGTGGGGCCCTGCTAGCTGAAATTATTTGCAACGGCCTAGCCATCGCAAATAGGAATTAAATTGTGACGGCCTGGCCCTCGCATATACATGGTGGGGCCCACCAATCCCCGGGCAATAACTTGCGACGACTTTTGCAAGCCGTCGCAAATAGCCTTAATTGCGACGGTGGCCATCGCAAATAAGCTTAATTGCGATGAATTATTTGTGACGGCCATAAATCATCGCAAATAAGAGAAGACGTCGCAAATAGCTTATTTGCGATGGTATTTTCCTTATTTGCGATGGCCCTAACTGTTGCAAATCATCGGGATTCCTGTAGTGATGGTGCTGGCAACCAAGGCCCGGGTGACTAGGGACACAACGTGAGTAGTGGCGGACCGCCGTTGCCCAGTGCATGTGCCCTGTGGCAGCATGGAGCAACAGGCAGCCAGGGCGCGGCCGAGCAGGGCGTGGCAATGGCGCAGCAAGTGCGCGCGCGACCGGCGCAGGGAGCAAGACGACGGTGTGCCATGGCGCGCGGCGGCGGTCAATACGCGAACGTGGGCAGGGTGGTGAGGCGCTCGGCTAGGGTGCAGCACAAGCAGTAGTGGGGGTGGCATGCTGCGTGCGGTCAGAGCAGAGACGCAGGGGGGTGCGGCGGTGGTGTGGGGCACAGGCGAAGTGCGGCCTGTGCCTTGGCGGCGCGGTGTTGAGCGTGTAGAGGAAGGCGTAGCGACGTGGCGGGCTGGGATGCGGGCCAGTGGCGGGCAGCAGATGTGAGCAGCGGGCCAGCAGCAGGGCGCCGGCGAGTCGGGCGGCTCGATGCGCGCCTGAGGCGCAGAGCGTGGCCGACGGCTGTTGAGCGGGCGTACGGTGAGCCTGCGGCCGGCGTGGGGCGACGTTACAGGTGGCCGTGGTAGCTGGGACGCGAGCAGGCGAAGGCGATCCAGCGGGGGTTCAACGCAGTGGTCGAGCGGGGCACGGCTGATGGAGCGGCGCGGCGCGTGGGATGCGGTAGGGAGGCGAGCTGGCGCCAGCTTGGGGCAGCGCCGCGGCGGCCAGGAGGAGGCGCAGCTGGGGGCGAGCAAGTGGTGGAGCGCGCGGCCAAGAGGGAGTCGGGGTGCTGGGAGCAGAGCCGGGAGAGGAGGAAGCAAAATGGACTTCCTAGTACTGAGGATAGATATGACAAGTGGTCCCCACAACTTTCTCCCCACTTACCACTTCCACTTTTCTTTTAAAAGGGAAAAGTGATTAAAATTTGTTTCAACTTTTGTAGATTAGCTAACCAAGGTATAAGAAATTTAGATGTGAACTGAGTTGGAGATAAAGAATATTTTTAAAATTTAGATTCAACTTGAATACACTTTTAACTGAATTATGTTGCATGTTGCTAATGTATTCTTAATATGTGCCCAGCAGTACCAAAGCTTGATTTATCTGGCTTAAATTGAGGTGACACATGGATTTGAGTTAATCATCCGAGCTCAAGGTATTAATTTGAATTCATCTACTAAAATCTTATTAAGGAGTTTTTAATATATATTTCATCAGCACAATTAATTAATTATTAACACCCTAGGTTAATGCAATTATCGTTTTTAAATTCCTTTGACTTGATCACATTTTATTTTTAAGCGGCCGAGACGTCAATGCATGGCGAGCGGACGTGGAGGCTTTGTGCAGAAAAGATCTGGCATCAAGTCTGACAAAGATCATGTCGTGCTTAGGATAAGAGCGACACGTCATTGGTGACGCTGGCTCTCAATAAGCACACACGGAGGCAGAAATCAAATATCGTTTAATGAAGGCTGACCGGTGGGCCACTCGACAAGTGGGTCCCATGCAAGATATTATCTACTCAAGTCCATCTGAACGAGTATGACAAACGCTCTCGAATTACTACACTTCCTTCATGTAGTCAGGAACTCCATGTCGTTGCTTGGGAAGAGGTTAAACTGGAATTGAATGAACGTCCAAAACTTTAACAGTTCAGATGACATCTTCCAATTACAACTTAAAGTCTTTAACAAGTTCTTATTTCTGTGATCGTTGGTTGACTATCATTATTCCTGTAAATTTGAATTTCGATTCTACTATCAAAAATTTTTAAGTTCGCATTTTCGTGTTTTTGTTCTTCTCAAACGCGGGCTTTTACAATCCTTCTCCCTTAAAGGAATCTTGTCCCGAGATTCTAGCGAGTAGAATAACGGAAATGAGTAGGGAAACCATTGGTAAAAGAGGGTCATTGACTAAGAAAATGACAATGCCCTTAGAGACTCGAGTTCTACGAAGTAGTGATTATCTTAAGGCATCTTATGAAATTCTAAAGTTTGCTTTTCGTGATTCCAGTCTTCAGGTTGATAATCTTTACAGGATGCTCGACATGACAATATCACGTCGGAAAACTCCCACATCTGTTACTGAACTTTTATCGCTGTCCTCCTACACTGGCATGACATCTTGTCCTGTCCTAGTCTTGACTGGAAGAATCAGCACTTGTTCATTGCTTCTCCAGGTCACTTCGATAGATCTTTGCATTTTTCTTGGTTGCTTGCTTGTTTTTTGCATAGGTCCTTACAACTTCATGTGGTATTTACCCTAACATGAATTAAGATGGTTAACAAGGTTAAACGACAATTATTGACCTTGTTTGATGTTTAGTTGACCATAGGATCCCTTAGATCTAGCATAAGAGTAGCAAAGCACTCAACACTCTTATGTGAGCAAAATAGCAGGAATACTGAAGATATGGCGACTACAAGGTTTTTGGGTGTATTAACATCTTCAACAGTAGAAATAGAAGATGAAGACTCTTCGCGATGGCATATGAAGATTTACGGATTCGGTATCCTAACATGCTCCCAACACAGCAAAAAACTCAATCATATGGTAACTACAAGGTTATCAAGGTTACCATATACCAAGTCAAGAACTTATAGGAACTTCAAGGAGTTTCGCAGGGTTGATAATAAAATGGAACCTTTACGAGTAATGAGAATCATAGATTATACAAGGTTGATCATCTAACCGGTGATCACACGATAAAGAACGGTATAATTGCAACAACCAAGTGATGAGTAAATTGATTATGATGAGTAGGTTTAGGCCCGATCTTCCGAAAGGTAATGGATAGGTCGATTGATGTGGAGATCTCGACGTTGATGATCCGAGGCTCTCGAGTAGAACACGAACAGCCCCTGCAATCACTACACCACCGCTCCGTTGGTTATCAACCGTGCTTCACACGATTGACCTCGCCAAGAAGGCTAATCCCTGCAAGTGCAACCGAGAACACAAGCAAGAACGTAGAAGACACGATCTGAAATCGCGAAGTTGGGGTTTCACAAACTGTAGAACAGCGATATTATTAATCTATGCAAAACCCAATTGTTCATGGCGGCTACTATGGAGTATATATAGGTGGGAGGACGTCCAAGGGGGTGTTGGGGTCGTGACCTAACCCTAACACACGAAAATAATGGACTTAGACTTGATACAAGGCCCAATGGCCCAATATGGTGGCGCAGCACCCTGACAGATTCTGTATTTGATTTTGTTTCGACGATTCCCGACCACTCCGAAGGAATTTTGACAAGGGACCGGTGCCATTGGAAATTTTATCCTCTCCCCTTTCCGTGCATATGTAGAACGTCCAAAACGGAGTTCGTATGCGTCCTGGGCGTCCGTTTTAGTGCGTACTGCTCCTAGACTCCGAGTTGGATACGATTTGGAGTTTGGTTCGGTTTCCATCTTCTTTGAACGAATTCTCTGGTCTTCCACGTCCCTAATACTCCCTCCAAGTACTCCTTGAACCTCTCCATGGATCCTAATCACAAATAAATCATTAAGTAGCAATTTATGTTCAAAAACATATAAGGAAATATATAAGAACGAGATCACCTCTGAAATTAATTGTTGTGTATAAACTCTATTGATTGCATCTTGTATATTCAGTAGAGTGTTGTTTGTATCCATATAAGTGATGTCCTCATCACCAAGGCACTTGAACCCAAACAAGTCAAGGACGGAAGTTCAAGTGTCTGTTTAGTTGCAAGGGAGGTTGAGTGATCGGTTGCCCAGGTATCACTCAATGAAAGAGAGATCAACCATATAAGAAGTCAAATGAAGATGGTGAAATGATTGTAGTCATTAGACAACTTAGAATAGTTTGAATGGGGTACACAATCTTGCTCTAAATTTTAGTATTACCATGCATTCTATCATTCGTACTTCATTGGTAATGATGCTTCATGATGCATCGCATGGGTATGGTGCAATGCCTATGCACATGGTATGGTGCAAATGGTGCATATGTATGGTGCAAATCGTGCATATGTATGGTGCAATAGCTTTTATAGTTTGAGCAAGACTAAATGAACCACACACACAAAGCTCAAGTACTGTCTGATGATTTGCAAGGATTGGATACTATGGTCGTGAAAAACACTCAACAGGTGATGTCTCTTCAATGGCTCGACCACAATCAAGAAATTCACTCTTAAGAGCATTGACAAGGAACGCGGAACGTATACCACGGTCTTGATCTTTCAAAAGATTGTTCATGTTCTAATCAACTTAGCTGCATCTTCATCTAAGTCTTGGAGGTACCTGTTGACTTAAGGAGTATCTTCAATAGAAGAAAAACAACTAATTATATGTCGGTTATCCCAAGACACCTGGTCGAGATCACTAGACACATCTCTAGTGATACTTCACCTAACCTTCGCTCCAATCAGTCAGGAGGAACAGATATCCTTCTCGATCATTTTAGTGGAGTTGAAGTCACACTCTTCCTAGAGATTGATCTGCTCTCGGTGGCGTACCTTACCACTTACCTTCAAGACAAAACGTCGTTACAGAATATGATAACAAGTAAGTTAGTTCACCACCTTAAAACTTATACTAGTTATAGTCCTTAATGGGCATATAGCTAATCCTCACTCGACTACTTCAGAGTTTTCTTAAATAGACTCTTTTCGAGCGTGCTATTCCCAATGAAGCTCTGATATCATGTTTGTGGGGACCGGAGTCCCGACGTCCAAGGATCACATTGGGTGGTGCTGTGCGATGCGGCACCTAATAGCACACACGATAAGAATGCAAAACAAGCAAAGTTTTTATTTGACAATAAGAAGAGTTTACAAAATAGTGTACAATAGAGATACACACGTAGCGGAACTACTTACTCATATTCTCCTCCACCTAAGCATGAGATAAGACGTCCATGCCCTAGGACGCTTCTCACTAGCAACATGAAGATCGTCCAGCAGCAGCGTGGTTCACATGAGATTCACCTCGACACCTCGAGGTCTCATGTACAAACTGAATAGCCGAAATAAACCTAATACCTGCAAAAATCGTTAAAGCGCAAACGTGAGCATAAGGCTCAGTATGACTAACCCGTCTCACTATCTATGAGACACTACATGCAAGGGGATAGTAATATAGGGAAGTTGAATTGCATAAAGACTCGCCTAATAGTAAATCATTATTTTTCAAGTTTTAAATAGCAAATAACATTCCTTGGGCACATCACATCATAAACACCACAATCAAACAAGAAACACTTCATCGATGATATGACATGCCCAAATCACATAAGCCGTAGACAGGTTAAGTGTTCAGAAGTTATAAACTTTATTTGTGCTACAGCTAAGCCATACATGGTTGCAATACAATAATATATAATTATCAATAGAGCATCTTCATCATGTTCCAATTACTTTATTTACTACGTAACGACACGGTGAACAAGTGGTACTCTATTACCGCGAGAGACGGTGATTGCAATCAGTACACACCCGGTCAACACGACACATACGCACTCTCGGACGTGCCAGTGAGTACTTACAGCAGTACCTACATAGCACTTTAGTACTAGTCGTATATGGCCACCTTTCACCCAACACTAGAATGTCAAACCGGTCGATCTGTCATGGGTAGGAGGTCCCTGCATGAAGCGTACTCTGATGTGCCCACCAGCTGATTTACACCTTGCTGCCCTCAACCCATGCCTATAAAACAGAACGGTACGCCCTGACAAACCAGTATCAAGTTATGTCAGTTTGCTAGAGCCCATTTCTCCAATATGTCGCCGGTACAATTCAAGCTTGTCCAGCAGGGCCGCAAACGGATCGGTCCTCAAATGACACAAGTAGGGCTACACACGTGAGACCACATATCGCTGCATCCTACCCGCTGCTCAGTCTCAATTTCATATTCACAAACCATTTCTTGATCCAATTCATCCCGTGTGATAAAATCCTATCTCGCTAGTAGATTCCAACTACTCGCCTTCTAGCGGATTCCTATGAATATAAGCATGGCAATTTCTACTCATTGGGCTGTAGACCTACCAAATACTCCATGGGATTTGTTGGCCATGCATGTGGATGTCAAACAACTTAGTCATAATGCACAAACATCTGAAGACGTAAGGTGAATGAAAACTGCAAAGACATTGTAAGGAACTTAAATGCAAACTGAGGCTTGCCTTGTTTGCGACTCTATAGCAATGTCAGTTGTTATGGCTTGATCTTCCTCTGAAGAATCCGCCATGGAATCTTGAAGTTAGAACTCCTCGGCCTTCTCCTCCAAGTGATGCTTCTCATCGATCATATATCATCACATTCCTATCGACAAGATATGCATATAGGTAATTAAGGTAACTTAATAATAGACTCTAAGAGGTGGTGTAAACTTTAAGAACAAGGAGTTTGACTAGGAAGGACAGGTATACCTCTATTGTGTGGGTAATCAGAGGATGAGTCAAGGTGGACATAGTAGTGTCAGTATGAACGGAAAGGTACAATGTAAGGCTACATTGCAACTTAGTAGACAACACTTGAACCTATGCCACTTAAGAGGTATAAGACAGGAGGATGAAGAAGTACCGGACTGAGTGATGTAAGGAGGACTAAGCGCTCAAGGTGGAGCATCGAAAGCTTAAGGCATGAGTGAATTGTGCAACAAGAGGTCGTTATTCAGAAGTCGACCGATGAAGTTACAAAAACTCATTAAGGAGTAAACCTAATTAAGTGACAAGTGTGGTCGCAGGGTTCTAAATTAGGAGGAATCGACGCAAAACCCTAGCGATACTTGGAAAAGAAGTGAGATCGGCATTGCTTGGACTCAAAGAGTCATCACAAGCACTGCTAACGTATTATGAGTACCAAGACAATGTTCAAATGACCTTTAGGTAAATGAGTCGCTACGAATATGTTCGCAAGCATCGTCCTAGTTCTTACATGACATTATTGCAGTGTCCTTTACAAGATTGTCCACATGAGCTAGATGAACTCCTGGAACTCGAACATAAGGCATTACTATGTCGCGACGACGTCCTTTGCCATCTCGAGAAGATCATCTCATCGACGTTCACATTGACCTGGACTCGTCCATGGTGGTGAGTGGAATCCCGAACACCACCTTATGAGTCTCAAGGTTAGTGATGTTGACTCGATCGTCGGCAAGCGACTCGTTGAACCAGCCCTCGATGAAGTGGCACACCTAGTTAAGCAAATTTTGTGAACGATTAGGAAATGTCTGTGACACAACCAAGGTCCCCCTTGGTCTAGTTTTCCTTGTCGGTCGCAAAGTTCTCGCATTACTCAACCACATATCATCAACAACCTTGGTTTGACCTGGAAGGCATTTTATCTAGCACCTTGGCTACACCTTGGACTCGATCACTCTCACATCAACTAAAACCTAATTTTGCTTGACAACCATTGTCCGATGAGTTTTTCTTGTGTTCCATCACCACACTTATCACAGGTCTCCTTCATCTTGATGCCAGGGCACGATGATGGCTCGGAACGTCATGACGACGTCATGTGGTCAACGACATCGACGCGGCTCAGGGTAGAGCATCACGAGCACGCACGGACAAGCCAACATGATACAAAAGACATAGAAGTTCAACTTGGGGATTTCTATAGGAATGATATCAATGCGGAACATGGACGCACGGCTTGACGACACATGAGTCCCCTTAGCGGTCACAACGAACGGACTTCGGCGGCGTCAAGGAAGGCATTTTAGGGCAAGGCTCACCAGCGCAGCGTTGCAGCATGACACGAACATGGCAAGAAGATGGAACAGAGGGGTGAAGGACGACGATAGTGGCTGACCTGGAGCGTGGTGACTGTAGCACGATGTTGGGGATGAAACGGGGCGTCGCCGGGAGTCATGGTGCTGGCAGGCAAGGCCCGGGCAACTAGAGGCACGACGTGAGTAGTGCTGGATGGCTGTTGCGGTGGACAGCGCGGCGAGGCAAGGCGCAGGATGGCACAACGCGGGTGACCAGCGCTGCTGTAGCTGAGCAAGGGGGGAACAAGGGCCGTCGAGCAGCATGGCCAGCGCATGCGCGCTGTGGCAGCATGGAGCAACAGGAGGCCATGGCGCGACCAAGCAGGGTGCAGCAAGGGCGCGCGCGACCGGCGCAGGGAGCTGGACGACGGTGCACCATGGTGCGCGACGGCAGCCGATACGCGAACGTTAGCAGGGCAGCGAGGCGCTAGGATAGGGCGCGGCGCGAGTAGCAGCGGGGCGGCGCGCTGTGTGCGGGCAGAGCAGAGACGCAGGGGGGTGCGGCGATGGCGTAGGGCACAGGCGAAGCGCGGCCATGCTGTGGTGGCGCAATGTCGAGTGGGTAGAGGAAGGCAGAGCGCAGTGGCGGGCCAACAGCGGGCGGCGGATGTGAGCAGCGGGCCAGCAGCAGGGCGCCGGCGAGCTGGGCGGCACGATGCGCGCGTGAGGTGCAGAGCGTGGCTGGCGGTGGTTGAGCGGGCGGACGGCGAGCCGGCGGCCAGCGTGGGGCGACGCTGCAGGCGGCTGGGGCAGCTGGGACGCGGCCAGGCGGAGGCGAGCCACCGGGGGCACGACGCTATGGTTGGGCGGGGCGCGGCCGGCGGAGCGGCGCGGCGCGTGGGGTGCGGCAGGGAGGTGAGCCGGCGCCAGCATGGGGTGGTGCCACAGCGGCCGGTAGGAGGCGCAGCCGGGGGCGAGCGGGCGGTGGAGTGCAGCCGGGAGGTGGAGTGCGGGGCCAGGTGGGAGTTGGGGTGCTGTGGAGCAGAGTCGGGAGAGGAGGATGCAAAATGGACTTCCTAGTACTGAGGATAGATATGAAAAGTGGGCCCCACAATTTTCTCCCCCTTTATCCCTTCCACTTTTCTTCTAAATGGGAAAAACTGATTAAAATTTGTTTCAACTTTTGCATATTAGCTAACCAAGGTATATGAAATTCAGATGTGAACTGAGTTTGAGATATAGAATATTTTTAAAATTCAGATTCAATTTGAATACACTTTTAATCCAATTATGTTGCATGTTACTAATGTATTCTTAATATGTGCCCAACGGTACCAAAGCTTGATTTATCTTGATTAAATTGAGGTGGCACTTGGATTCGAATTAAACATCTGAGCTCGAGGTATTAATTTGAATTCATCTAGTGAAAGCTTATTAAAGAGTTTTTTATATACATTTCATCAGCACACTTAATTAATTATTAACACCCTAGGTTAATGCAATTCTCGTATTTAAATTCCTTTGACTTGATCACATTTTATTTTTAAGCTGTCGAGACGTCAATGCATGGCGAGCAGACGTGGAGGCCTGGTGCAGAAAAGATCTGGCGTCAAGGCCGACAAAGATCATGTCGTGCTTAGCATAAGAGCGACACGTCATGGGTGACGCTGGCTCTCGATAACCACTTGTGGAGGCGGAAATCAAATATCGTTTGATGAAGGCTGACTGGTGGGCCACTAGACAAGTAGGTCCCACACAAGATATTATCCGCTCAAGTCTATCTGAACGAGTATGACAGACACTCTCGAATTACTACACTTCCTTCATGTAGTCGGGAACTCCATGTCGTAGCTTAGGAAGAGGTTAAACTAGAATTGAATGAACACCCGAAACTTTAACCGTTCATGTGAAATCTTCCAACTACAACTTAAAGTCTTTAACAAGTTCTTATTTCCGTGATCATTGGTTGACTAACATTATTCCTATAAATTTGAATTTCAATTCCACTATAAAAAAAATTTAAGTTCGCATTTTTGCATTTTTGTTCTTCTCAAATGTGGGCTTTTACAGAATAATTATCAACAATCACAAGAATATACCATTTACCTCTGAAGGATTGAACACGTGAAGGTCCTATGGTGTCAAGGTGCAAAAGTTGATACGGTTCAGTTGCCATGATAATTCTGAGAGGAGTATGTGAACCTGCAACCATCTTAGCATGTCTACAAGAAGAGCGCATAATTTCTTTGTCCCCTTTAATCTTAGGCAGCCCACGTATGCGATCAAGAGAACTAACACGCGTTAGATGATCAAAGCCTACATGACCAAGTCTACGATGCCAAAAATAGAAGTCCTTTGAATCATTAGCAACTAGACACCTATGCTTAGAGGAAGACATATCAAAATCAGCTTTAAAAACTCTTCCACATTGAGACATGTTAAAAATAAGCTCACTGTTTGAATTTACAACTTTGCAGCAATTCTTAGGATGCGTTTGGTTGGGAGTCAAAGTGGGATGGGATGGACCCATCCCAGTTTTTAGGGATGGGATGGTACCGTTTTCTGTTTGTTTAGAGGGATGGGACGATCCCTGTTTCTTGTTTGTTTTGTGGGATGGTGTGGGACGGAATGATCCCGTCTCTTGTTTGAATGAAAGGATGGGACAGGGACATGTGAGTATGAGTACTTCTGGAAGGTCGCGTGCCTGTCTCCACAGAGGTGGGACGGATCCGTCCCCATGTTTTCGGTGGGATGGTTCCATCCCGCATCTAGGTGGAATATTCTCTTTTGAGGGATGACTCCATCCCACATGTCTCCAAACCAAACAACAGAAAAGTGGGATCGTCCTGTCCCGTCCCACTATATCCCTCGAACCAAACACACCCTTAGTGAAATAATTTCCAGATTTTCATCTAGCAGTTGTGAAACAGGAAGCAAGTTGTATTTCAAATTTTTAACAAGTGCCACATCCTTCAAAGTGTAGTGATCATTTACTCTAATCGAACCCTTAGCAATTATAGAAGTTGGAGAATTATCAGCAAAAATAACATTCTCTACACGTGACACAAAGGAGAGGGAGGAGAACCATCCTTTGTTAACTCTCATGTGGCGTGAGCAACCTGAATCCACAATCCGAATGTTCTCCTTCATCAAACATGTAACCTACATAGAAGCACAATACGTCGATGACTCAATACTGGGGTTAGTCAAAAGGTATTTAGGAATCTAGTACTGAGTCACACGACGTGAAGCAGGAAAAACACGCGAAAGCTGATATAAAATAGCAGATTTATGAGTCAAAGTTTGAGATTTTTGTTCTTAACTACTGACCTATAAGGTGTTACTTGTGTAGCACAAAAATCAGTAGCTCTGGAGGCAAAAACATAAGGTTTGGAGGTAAACTTTGAATGTTTTTGACTCATAACAACAGGATGCATATTCCTAACATTCGGTTTAGTATGTGCGGAAAATTTTGCATGGAAGTTATGAGATCTAGCAATCATTCCTTGCTTTTTCTGTTGTTTAGCTAGTCTATAACAAAAATCTATGACATGACCATCTCTACCACAGTAGGTACAATGAAATTTAACTTTGTGTTCATGTCTAGATGAGCAAGCAACATTTTTATTTGAAACCGAATGAGACAACACTCCTGCAGATTTGAAAACCACTTCTTTTTGTTTAGGAACTATTTTAATCAAACCACTTCCTATTGACTTTAAAATTTTAGTTGGATGTGCCTTAGCATGAGCATGAGAATCAAAACCTAAACCAGTTTTATCATTGCAAGACTTGGAAGAATTCAGCAGCAAGTTTAGCTTCTTATTCGTTACAAAACCGATCTAATGTTCTATACATGTTATCAAGTTTATTGGACAGATCAAGACAATTTTTACATGAAGTTTTTATTTTTAATTTGCAATTGGATTAATATTTAACTTCATGAGAACGTAAAGTATTGTTCAATATAGAAATTTCATTCATAGCATCTTGTAGTTTCTTATCAAGATCATCACAAGTAGAACAATGCAAATCAGTTGTAGAACAACTAGCATCTCTCAAGTTTTTATAATTAAGTGCAGCAAGATCTCTATTCTTTTCATTTTCTAACTCAAGTTTATCAAGTGTGGAGGTGTACACACTTATTAATGAGGACAATTGTTCATGTACTAAATAACATGAGGAACAACAATCATCACTAGGAATCAAAGATTTTAAACGATTAATTTCAGATTCTAGTGACTCAATTTTAACAGCATTGTCGCTAAGCTTTTTGTCCTTTTTCTTAACTATGATAGTGGCATGAGAAATAGCATCACACATTTCTTCGCAAGAAGGACATACCTCTTCATTGTCGCCGTTGTGTTCAGCCTCCTCCATACTTGATCTTGACTTGCCCGCCATGAAGCACAAGTTTTCCAAATCATCTTCATCTTTGTCACTTCCAATGTCCACGTCGCTTGAGCCAAGTTCTTGGAGTGCGGAGATAAAACTGTTCACCAGTTGGCGACCTGTAAAGCCCTTCTTCTTCCTCTTCTTATCATTTGTTGAGGAGTGCTTTGTCCTTGATTGTTTTTCTTCTCGAGAAGTAGAACCTGAAAGGTTAGGACAATCTATACGAAAGTGTCCTGTCTTACCACATTCGAAGCATCGTTGAGATCCAGAGCTACCTCTCCTTCTAGTTTTCACATTTTGCAATGCTTTTGAGAACCTAGTACAGAGAAGTGCTAGCTCCTCCTCTGGAAACTCCTCCATCTGTTCAAGGGTTAGAGAGGACAACAAAGCAAGTGTACCACAAGGTGAAGATTGACTGGAGCTAGGCATGTCACGTTGAGAAACAAAATCAATAGACTTGTTGGGGTTCTTACGTGATATTATGTCAATTTCATGAGTTTTTAACTTGGAATATAGCACATCTAAAGTAAGTCTACTCATGTTAGTATATTCACGAATGGATGTAACTTTCATCTCCCAAATTGACGTGTCTAATGCACTTAACAATTGCCTAGCATTTTCAGCATCTAAAAATTTAACATTGACACTACGCAAGTTGCTGAGAATTTTATTAAAGCGAGAAAAGAGATCATCAATGGACTTACCGGGTCGCATCTCGAAGCGCATGTATTATTTCTTGTACATGGATTGCCTTACCTCCTTTATCGTGTTGGATCCTTCGTGGTAGTCACAAAGTGCTTTCCACACCTCGTATGCAGATCGGAGGTGTGCAACACAGTCAAAGTCCCTTTGAGTTAATCCTTGTATGATCATGTTCTGAGCCTTGTTGTTGTTGTCAACATCTCTCAGATTTGTAGCTGTAACTTGATCATTTGACAGAACTTCGTAAGGCTTGTACACATTCTCCCATATTGCAAAGCCTTGCGCCTACATGAAAGCCTCCATGTGTGCCTTCCAAACCTGAAAATCAATACCAGGAAACACACAATGTTTGGCGGAGTATTTCTCCATGATGATTAGTTAAAACACATGCAAATCACAATGATTAGAGCACCGTGGCTCTGATACCAATTGTGGGATCGAAGAGCACGTGAAAGGCTACCGGAGGGGGGGTGAATGGTATATTAAAACTTTTTCAGCAGAAGCAATGAAAACCGCTCGGCAGAAAAATGATCTGTTAAAGAAATCGTATGTGAGACTAATCTAAACGTGTTTCACCATGACAAAAGTGATAGATATCAGAGAGAATCAAGTCAGAAAGACAACACAAAATGAATCACATCAATTGGATCTGTAAAACTCGAGTTATGATAAAACCACCGAAGAAAGGTAGTGTTGTGCAGAAAGTCGACGAGAAAAACTTGTATGAAACATGTCGGATGAACAAGGCACAAAAGTTCCTTTCAACTATGAATTTTATTCCATAGAACACAATAGGAACAGCCCCAAAAGTCTTCTACCACGAGCTCTGGCCTCCCTTGCTTATATAACCAGCCTGAAGGCCATCTCAACTCAAATGAGGACTCTATTCTACTCAAGTCACGAATCAAAACTTTCTATAACTGCTCAAGATCTTCCTATTCGCAGATAGAAACAATCGCGAGACTTCCTGACAAACCAAGAACATATCCCACATTTCTAAAATAACTCATCTTAATGTCCCACACGAAAACTACCATAACCAACTCGATACTTTCCATATCGAGTCATAACCGACTCTGCCGCAGCCGAAGTCATCAAACGATACGATCCGATCCTTCCAACCAGATCTTTCCTTCCTAAGCCCATCTTTGGAACCATGTTGCCATGTCATGCACCGCATGCATACGTGCAAACACCTTCCTTCGATGTCCAGTAACCTTCATATGCACTGCCCTTGATTCAATCATCCTGCGCGACCTCTTGACCCGCTCAACCAGAATTCCTCCTGAACTTGGTTGTTGGAACCTCATCTTCTCCCTGAGACTAGTCCAAAGGATCCTGTCACTAGCCATGAATTGAACTCAAGCAACTCCTGCAGATGAACAAACAACCAATCCTTACGAGCCCAAGTCCGCGAGTTGACTCAAATTAGTTCCGAACAGAACACCTTACGCGAGCACCTCACATAAGCATGTTGCAAAACATAGCAAAACTATATCAACCATATCAACCAAAACGCACCAAAACTTAGCAAATGAACACTAAGAAATCTTTCTAAAAATGTAAAGCAAGTTTGAAACATTTCACATTAAAAGCAGGAACATTGCGATCAAGCTCCGAATCTTGCCAAAGCTAACCGGAGCTTGAGCCGGAGCTTACCAAAGATAGTATAACCTAGCATCGGAGCTTACCAAAGCTAGTATAACCTAGCGCCGGAACTTACCAATGCTAGTACAACCTAGCGCCGAAGCTAAAAAAACATGTCGGAGCTAACCAACATAAGTCGTACCTAGCAAAACATATCATAACTTAACAAAAACATGCCGGAGCTATCAAAGACATGCCGGAGCTAAAGACAAAGCTCACCGGAGCTAACCAAAAACATGTTGGACTTTGACAAAGCAAGTCGGACCTATTGTCGGACCTTGCAGAAGCTCGGAGTTAAAGTCGGACCTTGCTAAAAAGGGTGTTTTGGCAGAATTTTAGAACTTATATTATCAAAGCCAATGTATTCAATACAAGCCAATATATTCAGCACACATAGGTCTCACACCGAGTTTCCACGGTCATAAACTCGGTGATCCTGTGACCGCAAAACCGACAGCTGCATCCGTTCCGATGGTCTCCTCGGCGTTTCCCTCCCCACTGTGCCTCTTTCGAGCCAGCAAGCTAACCAATAGGTGCGCCTGCACCTCCTCTTGCTGCCTGTAAAGAGGTTCCTCGTGTCATGCCACGCCATAGTCATATTTCCTGTTTTATTGGCAACATATTTTTAGAACCGAAGCTTGGTTTTGCCCTAACTCCGATTATGCGATTGATCAGAGCATATTCCAGTTAGAAAAATTGTTCTTTGCGTGCGTGCAGATCGTCCAGTGAAATAAAATTTGGGAACCATCGACCATGCACTGAGAAATCCAAATTTCCCCAATTCTGCGATGAAACCCTTGGTCATCAAAGAACACCACGTTGTGGTCGATTTCCTTGCAATTAAAGTTTATATTTCTGTTCCCCACAGTGCAAAGGTACTCTAGGGTCTAAATCTTAGCGGAATAGATTAGTCTCCACGCAGTTCCACCATGGCCACCGTGCTAGCTGCCGCTGCCACCGTCGTCAAACTCGTTCTTGTGGCTGCAGCACCTTTAAACATTACCCAGCGTGTGTTCCAGTGTTCAGAGATCATTTGTTGTTTTTATGTCATTGGCTGTTGTCGCCCCCAAGAACGAGAATGGCTGAGCGAAATAGGCAAATAAATTCAGATTTTGTCCAAACTTTGAAAAATCATAACTACTTGTAGCATTGGCCAAAAATGCCCAAATAAATTTGGTTAGAACCAGAGTTGCCTATAATTTCAAGTGGTACTCTTGAATCTGTATGAATGTCCATAATTGTTCCTGTATAGTTCCATGAAGCAAAAATCCTTAGAAATTAATTCCTAATGATCTATTAATTGGAAAATTCCCAAATTTGACCATACTATTCCATTTAGTTCCTTTGAACCCCAGTAAAAGTTTCAGAGCCATTTGAATCGATTTACTATGTACACTTAAGCTCTAAATCTGTATGAACATGAAAAATTGCAAAACATCCAGAAGCTTTTTCAGAAAATTGTTCCAACTTTAAAAATCAATATCTCCCTGTGGAATGCTTAAAAAATTTTAAAGAAACTTTTTTAGAGTTCTATTAATCTCCTCTAAACAGAGAACAAACCTTTTCCTATGTCAAAACATCAGACCAGCCAGGAAAATTTATAGAAGCTTAACGCCTTAGGGAATTTTGTAGACCAGTTCCCAGCTTGGTTTTAGCTGAAACTTTTCGAGCACCATTCTTGTGACCTCTGTGGACTACTACAAAAATACCAGGTCCATTGGGTTTGGTATTCATCAAAACCATCACATTTGGCTTTGCATTTTCATGAATGTTATATTAACGTTTATGATTCAATTGTTTCCAAATCAACTATGCTAAATTCATGTCTTGCCACCAGGATTGAAATACAGTAGAGACCCTCCTATAGTACAGTACAGAATGCGATTTTCACTTTTCAGCTCTATATAGTTTCATCTTTGCTAAACTAATTCTTCTACATGAATGTCACATTGAGGTTCATAATCCATTGCTCCCAATTCCACTTTGCTAGAACTCAATAATGTCCACTAGAATCTGAAATGCAGCAGCAACTTTTCTGTAGTTCTTGTACTACATGAGCACCTCACCGCCACAAATTCGTCATCTACCACCCCTCCGTCCTCTTTGTGCGCCCATCCCGCTGTACCGCCTCAAGTCCCCGGTGCCCGCCCCCGCACTCTCGCCCTCCTGCCTTCCGTTTCCATCCAAGCTCCAGCTGCGTCCACCGCCATAAGGAGGTGGTTGCCCAGAACCTTCCGTGACTGCTGAATCAGAGGAATGTCGCGAGGTGGTGGACAATAATGAAAGTGTGGTTGGGCGGACGTGATGGGCGGGGTATGAGGTTGGGCCTGTGCCTATGTCTGTGGAGCATCTGGAACCCAGCGGTAAAGAGCGCTACCTATAGTCCAGTAGGAAGAAGAAGATCGATGGCAATTCTGTTATTGCTGAGCCTCTGTAATCGACAGCAACAATCTCAGTCCTGCATTATACCGCAATTAAGATGTCATATTCGTTAGCAACAGAATTGAAGAAAAAAAACAGAAAAATGAGTTATATTTCTCAAATGGAAAATCTGAAAAAAAAAGGTAAAAATGAGTTTTATCACACCCTGGGATATATGAGTCGTTTACAGTTAGACCGAGGATAAACTATTGAAATAATCAGGTCTATCAAACACCCCAACTTCTACAGAAATTCCGACGATTTGAGACGGCTAGGGCCGTCGCAAATAAGATAAAAACCGTCGAAAATAAGATATTTGTGATGGTTTTCCTTATTTGCGACGGCTTTTGCCTGTCGCAAATAATACGTCGCAAATAACCTTATTTGCGACGGCCCCCCTCGCAAATAGGCTTATTTGCAACGGCCGGCAGTAGCCGTTGCGAATTATTGCCAGTAGGCCGATGGGCCCCACGGGGCAATTTGCGACGGTCTGACCGTTGCAATTAAAGTCTCTATTTGCGATGGCCAGTCCATTACAAATAAGATCATCCGATAGGTCCCACGCGGCCAACCGACGGGGCCGACGCGGCCATTTGCGATAGCCTGGCCATCGCAAATAGGTCCTTAATTACGACGGCCAGGCCGTCGCAAATAACATAGGCTTAATTGCGACGGCCAAGAACCTTATTTGTGATGGTACTGTATAAAAAGCCGTCGCAAATAAGGTTTTTTATTTTTTTAAAAACTGAAAATACTACCCGGCTCGATTGCCAGGATCACAAAAGAGACAATATATAACAAACAGTCACAAACACATCATAACAGTCACAAAACAGATCACAACACATCATCGATACATCGCATCACCATCAACAAACTAAACAAGGGCTCACTCGCCCGTCTGACCACCGAAGCCACCTCCGAAGTCAAAGTCGTCGTCGCGCCACATTCCAGGTGGCGCTAGCGACGGCGACGGAGTTTGTGCAGCCGTTGCAGATCCCTGCAATTAATGAAATTTAGAGTTAGAATATAAATGCATTAACATCTCTCCCTCCCTCTCTCTCTATCTTGATCTAGATCGCCTCTCTTCCTCTCTTCTTTCATTCCTCTCTATCTATCTCTCTATTGCTATCATTTTCCCTCTATCTCCCTCCCTCTATCTCAATCTACATGTTCCTTTCTCCCTCTCTCTTCCTCTCCTAGCTCCAATCTCCCTCTCTCTCGTCATTCCTCTCCTACTCTATATAAATAACTCTCACTCTTTCTTCTATCTCTCTCTTTCTTCCATCTCAATCCTTTTCTTCTATCTAACTATCTCCTCTCTCTTCTATCGCAATTTTTTTTCTCTATCTTCCTCCCTCTTCTAACTTCATCACTCACTCTATCTATCTTTCACTGTCGCTCCATTTCCTCGCTTTATTTTGGTTAAGTTGAGTTAAAACTTGAATTGTTAAGTTGACATAGAAAATTACCTGACTCGCAGAAGAAGTACCGTTTGGAAGGACCGGTAGTGGTGGTAGCTGGATCCCCAGACCTTGCGCTCGAGCCATAGCATGTCATTGCAAACGTTAAATGTTACCTATTAGTAAGACATTTACGCAGAATTAATGAGAACTTTAGTTTTCATTTTGTTACTTCCATTGCTTCCCGCATCTGCGGCAACGCTGCTGCCTGGGAATGGATCGTGGCCTCCAACGCGATCCTTTGGTGTTCCGCCTCCTCCTGTCGCTTGAAGTTCTCTTCTACAATTTGTTGGAGGGACTGCATCTCAATGTCCCTCTGCGAGAAACGGCGACCTGTCGTGCCCACCGAAGAAGCCTGCGTGGAGCTGCCTCTCGCTGGTCTCCCCGCCCTCGAGTCGACAACTCCATCGAATATGGCGGGCCTATAAAAAAGAGAGTCAGAAATATGAAATTGAAATATCTTGAATACTTTGAATTGCAAATGATAAAATGACTTATAAACTCACCTTCCGTGTGCTTTTACACCCCCGCTTGCATATGCGGCTTGAGGATCATTTGGTTCATGTTCCCAATCGAAATCTTCACCGTGTATCTTCCTAGCATCCTCCCCGTACTTAGCCTACAAAACAAGGAAACCGTGTAAGTTCAACAATCCATATAGTTATATTTAATATAAATGATTTATAAACTTACCAACAGCTCGGCTACAACCTGACTACACCCCTGAGGCTGAGAAGGGTCCCTCTGGCCTCTCTTCCAGATCTCAGCAGAGGTCGGCGGCACCCCCGTCTCGCGCTCCTGTCAATACTTGTTACTATAAACAATATATTATGAATATATAAACATAAGTTACATACAGTTACCATGCGTTTAGCTAAACGCAAGTGGTTATCTTGGTTGTGCCTGCTCTTTCCCTAGACCCCTCTACACTCTCAAGCCTTCCCGGACTTAGCCTTAAACTCATCGCTAGCCCAGTACCAACAAAGGGCCCAAAATGCATCGGTTCGACCCTGCAACCAGCTCATGTGGCCCTGCGCATAGTTGTAGATCGTTAAAAATACCATCGAAGAAATTATCAGAAAAAATACTTACTACACCTCACGTACCTGCGCATACTCCTCCTCTGTCAGGTGCCTCTTGCTCTCTTGCTGGAAGTGTAGCACGTGGTGCTGGTTCGCCTTCAAGTGCTCATCAATAATTTGAAAAAGAGCATTCGACAAAGCTTGTCCAAGCACCTTGGCAGTGTTGTAGTGAAACACTCTCCGCGCATCCTCAACCAGGCGATGGTCGTTCGGTTCCTCTAAAGTAAACCTTGCATGTGATAAAGAATATATTGAAGAGATGTTCATTAAAAGAGTTTAAGAGTTAAAGCTTAGAAACTATTTTTAACATACTTACCATAAAATCAGCCCATATGGCCTCCTGAAGGTTGTCGTGCTCCTGGTGATAGAAGCGTGTGTAGTCCTCCCACGAAAGAGCAGGCACCCCCTCGATGACCCCGAGATAGAGCAAACGCACTAAGGACCCGAGGACACCATTCACTGGTCTTTGGTGTCTCTCACCGGTGAAAGACGTGTCATCCCAAACCCTGCAAGATATTTATTGATTCATTACATAAGTAACCAAAAGAAACCAGAATTGAACACTATAATTTTTATTACCTGTCTCCGACCAGACGAATCACGATCCTCTGTGAAGGGACCGGTGGAGGACTTACAAAGTGAGTCCTCCTCGTCCTCCGCGTCTGCTCGAGTGCTACGTTAAATGACCCAGAAGGGTCGTCACCAGAGGAGTCAAAAGGGTCAGGAACAGAATGCTCGCCAGCCGAGGGCTGGCTCAACAAAGGGTAGCCATGGTCAACTGGCGCCACAGCCTCTGAGTCAGTCGGTGAGGACTAAAAAATTCAAATAATTCATAAGTAAGTTTTATGTGAAATTGAATTTAAAGAATTTGTCAAAAACAAGTGAAATTTACCTGTGACGAAACTCTAGAGCTGCTCAGAACGTGCTCCAATAGCTGAGAGCGTCTTCTCCCAGTCGACGAGGCACCAGCGAAAGCACCCTCAGGTGTAGAGGGGTACAACCCCCTCATCGGCGGCACCTTCTTACCCTTCTTTGACGCCATCCTGTTTTAATAGATAATCAGTAAATATGCAAATAAGATATACAAAATTCATGTTACTATCTTCAAGAAAACATTACTTGTAATCACTTTCAAAATTTATCAACATCATATCATGTGCCCTACTCTTTAAACCAGCCCAACGATCTTCCATGGTGGCCTGTTCTAGTTTCCGTTTTCGCATATCATCTGCCTCTACATCTTCAACGTCTTCAACATCTCCAACTAATTGATCGAGTCCTGCACCAAGCCCGACGATAAAAGTGTCTGGCAACTCTTCTTCAACGTCTTCGCTATCATGGTAACCATCATCCCCAGGAGTATATAACCGCTCACGAGGATTCACCTTATATACCACCCACCAAGCATTGAGCTTCGTGCATGGATAAGGTAGATAATACACTTATTCCACTTGATGTGAAAGAACAAATGTATCGTAACCTCGTAGTCGGTCCATATGTTTCACTTCCTCCATTCCAAATTGGTTTTCTCGAGTTCCATAACTGCGATCAAACCAGTTACAGTCAAAGAAGACAACTCGAAGGGTCTTATTTCTGGTAAAAGTAAATTCAAGGATTTTGTTAATGATCCCATAATAATCGGTTAAACTCCCTTGAGTGTCCATTGCTCTTGCCACAACACCAGAATTTGATGTTGTCGCGAGAGGACGAAGAGCTTCAAAATGTGTTGTACGGAATCGAAAGCCATTTACGTCATATCGACCGTAGCTTCTAACATTCACCAATCTGTAAGATAGCTGCCGCAAATCTTCATGGACATTGTGGGTCTGACACTGTCAAAAATGCTCGTGAGTTAAAATATTACTTCTTTAATAATAGTAACTTATAATACATAGAAGCCGAGAGAGTATTATATAATCTCGAAACCAGGATAGGAAAATCGGTCCTCCATTTATTCATTCTTTTCGCATCCTTCAACTTGTTTGGCCGTAGGTTGATGCCTATGTGGCCAACATTGTGTGTGGAACTCGCTGAACGTGAAAAAAATATCTTTTAGAATACATGTGTAGCAAAATATGTCGATTAGCATAAATGTAGGACAAACACTTACTCGAAGTATTTCTGCATGCCTTCTATAATTGCGTACATGTAGAGTAAAGCAACAGTCCTGTCATGTTCGGATAGCACGTAGGTCGTGTAGCTACCAACGGTGGTGTCTCTTGTTTGAAAAATGGAAAGGTCGCTTAAAGGGGGTGTTCCATCCACATTGTACCGCATCGCCGAAGTATTGATATTATTTTCTTCCGCAAACTAGACACTTGAAAAGTATCCTACTTCCTTAAGAGTATATGCTTCAGCGATTCACCCTTCCACTCTTGCCCTGTTGCCAACCATTGGTTTCAGATATCGTAGCACTCTTTCAATGTGATACTTCCACATGTATTGCACAGAACCGCCAACTTTAGCTTTGATGGAAGATGGATAAGCAGATGTTGCATTGGATTGAAGAAACCCGATGGAAAAGATTTTCCATCTTACATAAAAGTATGGGTATCTCCTTCTCTAACTTATCCATCATCCCGATCTTAATTTCCTTAGCACAAAGATGTCTATAGAAATAACTGAGCTAAAACCTTCCACACCGCATCATCTAGATAGCCTCGAAACATAACAGGTAAGAGTCTTTCCATTATAATGTGATAATAGTGACACTTCAACCCATTGAGGTTTCCTGTGTTCACATTTATGGATCCTTTCAGGCTAGTTGCGTAACCATATAGGAATTTCAAAGTTTTCATCCATTTCATAACTTCTTTCTTTTCTTTCGATCGAAGACATAAAGAAGCACGTGGCTTCCCACCACTTTCAGAGATTTCAAGAGTTGGACGGTGACAAATGTCTGCCAAATCTAGTCTAGCTTTGTAATTGTCTTTCGTTTTGCCAAGCATATCCATGCAAGTTCTAATGATACTTTCGCTCATGTTACGCTCCTGATGCATGATATCAATGTTGTGCATAATAATCAACGACTTCACATACAGTAGCTTCCAAAGTCCACATATGTGAGTCCAATTGTGTTCCTCTCCATAACCTACGAAATATCTAGGATGACCTTCATCAGGCACCAGTTTGTCCAACATATCAGAAATTTTTGACCTGTTGAGATGCTTCGGTGGTCCTTTAGTGACAACAGTGTTCTTTCGAAAGACATGCCTCTGCTGCCTAAATATGTGATTCGAGGGCAGCCAACGTTTGTGACAATCGAAGTAAGATATTTTGCCTCCATGAGTTATTCGAAAGCAATATGTATCTGAAGCACATATCGGACATGTCAGATGACCGTGAGTGCTCCATCCAGAAAACATGTCGTATGCCGACAAATCATGGACGGACCACAACTAAGCAGCTCGAACGTTGAATTTCTGCTTCTTGTAACTGTCGTATGCTTCGACTCCTGTCCATAAGACTTTCAATTCTTTGATCTGCGGTTTTAACATCACGTTGAGACGTGACCCGAGATGATCAGGTCCAGATACAATGAGGATGGGAAACATGAACTCGTTCTTCATACAAAAAGCAAGTGGCAGGTTGTATGAAATGACAAAGATGGGCCAACAGGAGTATAGCATGAATCTGCTACGAACAAAGTTAATTGGAGCAGCAGCGAGAAGAGGAAGAACTGGACGAGAAGTGTTATTTTGAAGCTCAAGCGCTGACTGTATTGACATTGACTTAGCGCAACCCAAGGCAAGCCCCGGTTTGAATTTAAGTGCTTTTGTAAAATTTCTATTTGTATCACCTACGTGTAGTGCGAGATATGTGCATGTCTAAGGTGATTGAAACTCCACTTGCATGACCCACAAATCCCTTGGAGTATTGAGTAGGTCTACAACTTGAGGAGTAGAAAATGTTATGCTAATGTTTTGAGGAGTCCGTAGAAGCCGAGTAGTTGGAATCTACTCGCGAGATAGGATTTTATCAAAAGGGATGTATTTGGTCAAAGAATGGTTTATGAATATGAATTTGAGACCGAGCAGCGGGATAGGATACAGCGAGACGTGGTTTCACGTGCATAACCCTGCTTGTGTCGGTTGAGGACCGATCCGTGTTCGACCCTGCTGGACAAGTTTGAACTGTACCGGATGCATACTGGCTGTATGGAAACCAGGAGACCGATGTAATTGGCTAACCTGGGTATTCAGGCTTACCCTACCATTCTATAGGATTGGGTCGAGGGCAGCAAGGCGTAAATCTATCGGCGGGCACATAGACGCTCCACGCGGGGACCTCCTGTCCGTTATAGAAAGATCGGTTCGACATTTGGGTTTCCTTTGAAAGGTTGCTGCATACAACAGAGTTTTGAAGTGTGATTCGCTCCATTTCCGAAATAGGTGTATGTGACGTGTTATTCGGGTGTCTACTGATTGCAATCATCATCCCTCGCGGTTATTTGAGTACCACTTGTTCACTACGCCGTGACAAAGTAATAAAGAGTAGTTGAATTATTAGGAAATTGTTGCCATAATTATTATTGTATTACAACTTATATGGATTAGAAATAGCACAATTAAGTTTACATTTGCTAAATATTTAACTTGAATAAAGCTTATGCATCTTTAAGCATGTAACATCGAGGATGAAGCATCTCTTGTCTGATTGTGGAGTCTGTGATGTGCCATGCTCAGGGAATGCCATTCGCTACCTTAAAACTGAGCTAAGGATTTACTAATAGGCGAGTCCTTTATGCAAATTTAGTTTTCCTATATTGGAAGTCTCAAGCATATAGAGTTTCATGTTTAGGTGAGACGATTAATTCTTGCTGATCCTTCGTGCTCACGGTTGCTTTATATGTGGTTTTGCAGGTTTTGTTATATTGTTGCTGTTATAGGTTGTTCGTGAGACCTCGAGTTGTCGGGATGTATCTCTCACGTGACATCGTGTCACCACCTTCTGATCTTCGTGATGCTAGTGAGAAGCGTTCGTGGGCATGGAAGACTTCTCTTTTGCATAGATAGGTTGAGAGTGTGAGTAATGTACTTTCTGTTGCGTGTGTGCCGCTATTGTACACTATGTTCTAAACAATATCTTATTATGAAATGAAAACTTTTCTATGTGTTACTATGTCTTTTCGTGTGTGTTGTTGGGTGCCGCATCGCACGGCACCACCCAATGTGATTCCTGGGATGTTGGGACCCCGGTCCCCACAATTATAACTTTACTAGTTTTCTTGCTTCATTTGGTCTATCGTTGTTATGTATTTTCTTCATGATATCCCTACACTAACAAGATTGTGTTTATTAGGGTTTCCCATGCACCAATTATTTTATAGCCTAACATATGTTCTAACATCTTCTAGTTAACTGGGCACTTTATTATCAGCTATTGAACATCTTATTAGTTTATATGATTACCCCTGGATGCAACTTATTATCATTATGGTCTACAATGTTAAAATATTCTAGGATTTCTACTAAATATCGGTATTGTGATTTTTAGAATATTATTAGTGGAAAATTAACTTTATACAGAGTTTGGGGTGTATTCCTATTAATTCTTAGTCATTTAAATAATTTTCCAAAGAATTAAATAGTTAATTTATATTATTCCTTAATTCATGTTATCCAAATACGACTATCACTGTATTTTAGATGTCAGAAAAATATTCTATATATTTTTGGAAAAATATTGGTGGACCTATTGTTTTATTTGGTGGTCATATGTTATTTTCTCAAGTCTGTAACTATTTAACAATTTTTGAGATTTCTATAATTATTGTGCCATCCTATAATTTATTTAGGTTACTAATCACTTCTTATATATTATAAGGGTTAATTACCATTTTATGGAATTTTCTAGAATTCTTTTACATTTGGAAATGTAGTTTAAATAATTTTGTGTACATTAAATAGCCTAGTGTATCCAACAGTTTATGCGCGAGAACATAGGCTGGAAGGTGGGCCTTGTCCGAGTGTGTGCACAAGTTGAGTAGCCATAGCAAATGATATGTATGTGCGAGGCTGACTGGTGAGCTCCATGTGGCAGTGGCTGTCCGCGCTATCAATGCGAACAATTGGGTCCCATCATTTTGTGGCTCCCTAGGTTAGTGGTACACAAGAACCAGATCTATGAGAGGGGCGCTGGGGCTGTAAATGCGCGTGGCCCATGTGGCAAACGCGTGGCTCTGAGTCAGCCACCACACGCGCACTATGTGCCGGCGTGGCGTGCCATCGTGGCATCCAGCACGGGACCGCCAGCCCGATGTGGAGGCGGTGGCGGACGGCCTGGAAGTTCATCGGCGGTTGGCCGAAGCTGGTACGCCGTCCACGGCTGGTGCGCGGGGGTGTTCACAACTGCACGGTGGGCTTTGCTCGGCCGGGTACGCTCCCACTCGTTCATTAACGCAGTGCAATTCAGATGAGTGTCTACGGCTAGTCGTGTCCTTTTCACGTTGCATGAATCCCTTCTAACATGTTTCTGCCTCTTCTTATCCGCACTAGCCTCTCTGTGAGCATAACAAGCTGACTTCACGAATTTATTTAGGTACAGGTTGATGGTTATGGCTCCTTGTCGCAAGGCACGAAACTCATCGGTTTCCATTTCTATGTTTTCTTCTGGTAGATGTTACTCTTAGAAAGCCTATTGGATACTTACAAGCGCACAGCAGGCTTGGCTCGACCGGGGACACGCTCACTGCGGCCGGTGGCGAGCTGCAGTGCCATGAATGGCGGCAGGTCCGTAAGTATCGCAAGCTTGGGATTTCTCTCGATCTAATCATGCTAGGCATGAGTGTGGAGGTTTGGGGGGGCCGGTTTGTTGTGTCGAACGGGCCGTGGCGCGGCCAACGACTGCCAACGGCGAGCTGGGACGGCCGCGTTCAGCGTCGCATCGTCGATCTACTCATGTGTGCATGCTCTCACTGAACAAGTGTGTCAGTGATGTGTTCCCGAGTTTGGGAAGCGTGTTAGGGAGCTCGCCCATGTCGGTTAGGTCTTCAAGGTGGCCGGCGACAGGGAGCTACAGGGAACATGGCGACAACTCGGCGAGGTCTGCTTTCCCGTCCTCCTATTCCCAAACAAAGTGTCTTAACACGTATTACACGTCAAGTATAAGCTTACGTGAATGTAGGCCTAGAGGGGGGTGAATAGGCCTTTTGAATTTTTGTCGGATCCTGCAACACTCAACAACAAGTTCAATACCAGAGAAATCGGACTAGTCCGGTAAAGTGCGGACTAGTCCAGTGTTCACGGACTAAGTTGATCAAGATTAATCGATTAGGTTGATTCTTCAATGTGTGCAGCGGAAATATAGAATCAAACAACAGTTTAACAGTTGTATATTGGATTGTATCACAATTAAAGCTTGTGTTCTACAATTTATTGTAAATTGAACAATGTGTATCAAACCCTAGAGTAAGTTGATCAATTTGAGTGATGAACACAAAAAGGACAAGACACAAGATTTATCCCGTGGTTCGGCTACCACGAAGGCAACGTACATCCACGTTGAGGAGTCCACAAAAGGACCGGGTCTTCTCCAACCCTACCCTCGTTGGATCGCCACGAAGGACAACCCTCTTCCACTAATCACAAAGGGGTGAACAACCAAATTCAAGGGGCATTCTCACACGTTGAGAGCTCCCTTATATTACAAATCGCAATGCTACCAAAAACACACTCAGAAATTACAATTGAAACGCAGGAGTGTGTTAGAGATTCAAACCAAGAGCTCAATGATGTGTGCCAAGTGTCTCTCCAATGATATAGAAGTGATCCTCAAAGGATTGATCGATTTTGCACTTAATTTCGTGGAGAGAAGTGGTTTTTGAGTCTCTTGGGAGGTGTGACGGCGCTAGGGTTCGAGAGAGTATAAAAGTGGGCCGTGCACCTCTATTTATATGGGGTTTATAAAAGTGACCGTTAGGGTTCATAAAGATCGGACTAGTCCGTGGTGGTCACCAGACTAGTCCAGTGTGCTGTGTGTAGCAAACCCTAAGTGTCCCGAAATATCAGACTAGTCCGGTCGAAAACGGACTTGTCCGATTTCACTACTGGAAATCCGGACTAGTCCGATAGCCATCAGACTTGTCTGGACATATGAAACCCTAAGTGTGTTGGATGACAAGTCCGCACTTGGAGGACTTGTCCAATTTAGATCAGTGGGTATTTCGGACTAGTCCGTGTAAACATCGGACTTGTCCGAAGTGGATCAGAAGGAATATCGGACTAGTCTGGTTAACAACGGACTTGTCCGATTTTGTGTGACTTGTGAAGTGTGTTAAGGACTAGTCCGCCCTGGGGAGGACTATTCTGACTCAAGTCAAAAAGATATCGGACTAGTCCGACAGATATCGGACTTGTCCGATCTGGTGCAGAAAGGATATCGGACTGTGCAATATGTGTGTGTGCTTAAATATGATTGAGCTATTGGGTGTGTTTCCTTAACACACTCCATACACAATAATCTACTATTTCTTTTCCTTGAGCTCAAGTTCACTTTGCTCCTCATTATCCGTTCTTTTTGGTATTTTGCTCATTTTTCATTATTGGCCTGCATTCATCTCAACAAAAAGGTTAGGATCTCAATTGTTTGTCATAAATCATCCAAAACCCACAAGGGAGTCCTAGATGCACTTTCAATCTCCCCCTTTTTGGTGATAGATGACAACCAATTGAGATTTCACAAAATATGACAAAAAGAGATGAGATTTTCATAAAGTATGCACATATGACTAAAAAATACATCAAGCAGTAAGAGAAATATCCATATGTGCATTCTTTATGGTGGGATGCATAACTAAGTGCATTGAAACATTAAGAATGACATAATTTACATTGATGAATCAAGACAAAGTACATATGTCATTTCAGGAGCAAAATTGTAGATTTCAACACATACTTGCAAATTAATTAAGCATTTCAACACAGAATCATAGTTAACATGAAAACAGCGCTAAAGCATTACAATCACAAAGAAAGATAAAGAGAACTCTCTCCTCGCACCCTACCACAGCTAAAGCTAAGAGTCTCCCTCAATCTCTCCCCCTTTGGCATCAAGACACCAAAAAGAAGGAGAGGAGGGTCCTAGGGTCGTCACTCTTCACTGTCGGTCCTCTCGTCGTCGTCTTCGTCTTCATCATCATCAGCTTGACAAGGAGGTGAAGGAGGAGGGACGGAGTCGCTCGAGCCCCCAATGCCAAAGTAGGCAAGCTCGGAGGGGTTCAGAGGCCCGAGCTCGGTGAAGTCCGGGTCGGACTCCTCAGAAATCACTAGAGATCCAATGGGGTCGATCTCCAGCTTCTGGCAGATTTGTTTCACATTGGCCTTTATATACTTCGTGTCCTCCTTTCTTCTCTTGTTGAGCTTGTGGACCATCACTTCGGTCTTTTTGCAGGAGGAGAATATGGCGGTCAGGTACTTGAGGACCCCACTAGCTGAACCTCTCTGAGGGGCTTCCCTAGAGGTAGGGACAGCCCTAGCATCGCTTTTTGATCTTGCCGGTGCCTCGGGACTGGAGGCCGGTGAGGGAGCAGCCTGGACACTCACTGGTTGAGGCTTCTGAGGCCTCAAAGGAGTGTGCTACACATCCTTCACAAACTCAATACCTGTGACTTTCTCAATCATATGCATGAGGTAGGGAGCATAGCCACATGACCTGTTAGGCATGCGGGATATGTTTACCATATCATTCCAAATGTATTCCGCCACATCAAATGGGCGGTCCTTGCTTATGACTCTCATCAGAGTCCGGAGGTATCCTTGCACGCTCCTAGCGTCTCCATCTTTAGGAGCAATAGTCTTCCTCAGCACTTTGTTGAGGCCCACAAAGAATGGTTTCATGTTCTTTGTAGAGGGAGGGACATACTTTGAGTTCGGCTCATATAGGAATTTCATCCTATCCTTCTCCATGACACCTATGTTGTGGATGATCAGCCTGTCATGTCCAGAGGTGTCCAGATGGAGCAGATTAGTGAAGTCCTCTTGAGTGATACTATACTTAGATCTGTGTGTCATCCAAGTAACACTCTCTTCATCCTCACTCGAGAGGTGTCAAGTTGCAAAGAACTGTGCAATCACTTCATCATTCCAGTTATGCCTGAAGGCAAAGAGATCCTTCAGGCCATGCCTCTCAACTGCTGCAATGACTTCATCAAAAGATGAGCACTTCTTCTTCTCAAGGTGTGCCCAGTCAATCCACTGACTGTGCACCACCGGTGTCTTCATTGGGAGATACACCGATTTGATGAAGTCTGCATGGAAGTTGCACCAAAACCTTCCATCGACAGCTTGCTTTGGCCTGCCATACCAGTCAATGCTTCTGATCTTGGCTGCAGAGTCACTGCCCTTGCCGTTGAACTTCTCCTCAGTAGGGTCCCGGACCCCTTCCCTGGGAGCATGGAGCTTCAAGGGCCCGGCTGACCCCGTTGCTATCCCCTTGCCCTTGCCCTTGGCTTGGCGAGAGGCACTTGAGGATGCTGCTGCCTTTGACACTGGCTTCTATGCCAGCACCTTCCTCCGAACCTGAGGAGGTGAAGGAGCTGGCTCCGAGGGTCTTTCTTGGCGTTTCTTGCCAAGACCCGTCGAGGACCGAGGTGCCACTTCGTGGTCCAACTCGGCCTCAAAGTCGGAGATTTTGTTGTTTGAGCTCGACATGATCTGAGAATGATTTTGCAAGAATGATGGTAAGTGACACAAGGCATAGGTATGAAAAGATAGCAATGAATTGCATTGAGGAATTGAAAAATTAGGTTTTCAGTTCAGAAACATCGGACTTGTCCAGTGCACAGGCACGGACTAGTCCGGAGGACCGGACTTGTCCGTGCATGGACTGGACTAGTCCGGTGTTCATCCTCAAAAACCTAACAGATTGGTCAATGAATGATTCCTAATGCAAATCTAGTCTAGCATACACGTAGTACATCAAATAAGCATGTATCTAGTGAAGGATACTAGGCTATACGATCAACAATGGAGAAAAACAAGATTTCTAGGGTTTTGAAGAAAGTTACCGAAGAAATCGATTGACGCTTGAAGGTTTGGGGGTTGGAGGCCAGACAAGTCCGCTAGCTTCAATCCCCAAGAGGTCAAGCTTGATCTCCGCCTAAATGTGGACTTTTTGGACGGAGGGAGCAGAGAATCGCCTTGGTAGCAAGAGCGCAAGAGAGAGGAAGGCGTGAGCAAATGTGGGGATAAGAAGATTAGGGTTTGGTGGCGGCTAGGGTTATGGACACGAAAAATCAGACAAGTCTGGACATGACCAGACTAGTCCGAAGTCATCCAGAGAGTTATACGGACTAGTTAATGGTCTATCGGACTAGTCCGTTCTAACCGGCACTCTGCGGACTAGTCTGCAAGAGCGGACTAGTCCGGGTAACCACAAACTAGTCCGTGGTCACCAGGAGAAATTGCATAGCCCATTCATATATATTTGAAGGTTCATCAATAGAGAATAGGGGGGACAAAACAAATGAATTAATCTTGATGAATTTGACCAGTAAGCATACAACAATCACACAATGACCATAATTCATCAAGATCTAATAATTGACATAGTTTTTTCGAGAAAAAAATGAAGGGGGATGATTTTCACAATTCAGTCAAAATTTTGAAGAGGTCATATAGGTATGCAACTTTTCAAGCCACACTCCGAGAATCAAGGATATTTAGTTCGTTTTGGAGTTCGCAAAAATGCTTTTCATCAAGTGGCTTGGTGAATATGTCGGCCAATTGTTTTTGGGTGTTGACATGTGAGATGGTAAATGTCTCCTTTCATGGAATGGTCTCTCAAGAAATGATGTCTTATGTCTATGTGTTTAGTTCTAGAGTGCTCAACTGGATTGTGGGCTATTTTAATGGCACTCTCATTGTCACAAAGGAGAGGAATACGATTCATATTGTAACCGTAGTCTCTTAGAGTTTGTCGCATCCAATGGAGTTGTGCACAACAACTCCCGGCTGCAACATACACCACTTCGGCTGTGGATAAAGCAATGGAATTTTGTTTCTTGGATGACCAAGAAACTAAGGATCTCCCTAGGAATTGGCATGTGCCGGAGGTGCTTTTTCTATCTACTTTGCACCCGACATAATCTGCATCGGAGTAACCAATGAGATTGAATTTTGAGCCTTTTGGGTACCAAAGACCAAGGTTGGGTGTATGAACTGAATATCTCAAGATTCTTTTTACAGCTGTCGAGTGACATTCCTTAGGGTTGGTTTGAAATTGTGCACACAAACATACACTCAACATAATATCTGGCCTAGATGCACATAAGTAAAGTAGAGATCCAATCATGGAGCGATATACCTTTTGATCGACGCTAGGTCCATCTTCATTGAGATCCAAGTGGCCATTCGTTGCCATGGAGGTCTTTATGGGCTTTTCCTTGTCCATGCCAAACTTCTTGAGTATGTCTTGCGTGTACTTGGTTTGGCTGATGAACGTTCCTTCCCTTTGTTACCGCACTTGGAATTCCAAGAAGTACTTCAATTCTCCCATCATTGACATTTCAAACCTGTTTGTCATGATTCTACTAAATTCTTCACAGAAGGATTGGTTAGTTGACCCAAATATTATGTCATCAACATAGATTTGACAGATAAAAAGATCATTATCTAAATTCTTTGTGAATAATGTATAGTCTACTTTGCCAATTTGAAAACCATTTTCAATTAAGAAATCTCTAAGACACTCATACCAAGCTCTAGGAGCTTGTTTGAGGCCGTAGAGAGCCTTACGCAATTTATATATGTGGTTGGGGAATTCTTCGTCTTCAAACCCGGGTGGTTGCTCCACGTGCACTTCTTCCTTGATCCGTCCGTTGAGGAAGGCGCTTTTCACGTCCATTTGATACAGCTTGAAATCATGGTGAGTTGCATATGCAAGTAATATTCTAATAGATTCAAGCCTAGCTACTGGAGCAAAAGTCTCACCGAAATCCAAACCTTCGACTTGTGAGTACCCTTTGGCCACAAGTCGCGCCTTGTTTCTTATTACCACTCTGTGTTCGTCTTGTGTGTTGCGGAAGACCCACTTGGTGCCCACTATGTTTGCATTGGGTCTTGCCACAAGTTCCCACACCTCGTTCCTCTTGAAGTTGTTCAATTATTCTTGCATTGCCACCACCCAGTCCGGATCCTTCAATGCATCCTCAATCCTGCATGGTTCCAAAAAAGAGACAAACGAGTAATGCTCACAACAGTTAGCTATGCGAGATCTATTGGTTACTCCCTTTTGGATGTCACCGATGATGTTGTTGATTGGGTGATCCCTTTGAATGCATTGGTGTACTCTTGGGTGGGGCACTTGGGGAGTTCTATCTTCATGATCGTTTTCTTCTCCCCCTGAGTGGTTGCCCTCGTTGGCTTGTTGATCATCTTCATACTCTCGTGCTTGTGTTGAAGCTCCTCCTTGATTGTTGGTCTCCTCTTGTGGTTCATTTTCCTCATTTATGTGTGAAGGTGACTCTTGTGGTCGAACTTCACCTAGAGCCATTCTTTTCAATGCTAGACAATGAGCTTCTTCTTTACCTAATTCACATGGATCAACTTGCTCCTTTTGGGAGCCGTTAGTCTCATCGAACACTACGTCACGTGCTACTTCAACAAGTTCGGAGGTCTTGTTGAAAACACGATAGGCGTAGGTGTTCGAATCGTAACCGAGAAAGAAACCTTCATCAGACTTCGAAGCGAACTTTGAAGTCCTGGGCTTCTTGTTCAGGATATAACATGGAGAACCGAAAACTCGAAAGTATGAAATGTTTGGTTTGTTACCGGTGAGTAGCTCATAGAGAGTTTTCTTGAGTAGTCGATGAAGATAAAGCCGATTTGCGGCGTGGCAAGCGGTGTTAATCGCTTCCACCCAAAATCGATCCGAAGTCTTGTATTCATCGAGCATTGTTCTTGCCATCTCTATGAGTGTTCGGTTCTTCCTTTCGGCAACTCCATTTTTTTGTGGTGAGTATGGCGCTGAAAATTCGTGCTTGATGCCCTCTTCATCAAGGTACTCCTCCACTTGTATGTTTTTGAACTCTGTGTCATTGTCGATTCGGATACTCTTGATTGACAATGAAAACTCGTTTTGAGCTCGCTTGAAGAATTTCTTGAGTGTTCCTTGTGTTCCTGACTTATCATGCAAAAAGAAAACCCAAGTGAAGCGAGAAAAATCATCAATGATAACCAAACCGTATTTGTTACCGCCGATGCTTATGTAAGCAACTGGACCAAACAAGTCCATGTGAAGTAGTTCGAGCGGTCTTGTTGTAGTCATGATGTTCTTTGGGGGATGATGTGCTCCAACTTGCTTCCCGGCTTGGCACGCGCTACAAGGCCTGTCTTTCTCAAAAAAACAACATCTTTCAAACCTCGGATGTGATCGCCCTTGAGGAGTTTTTGAAGATTTATCATACCAATATGTGCTAGCCGTCTATGCCACAGCCAACCCATGTTGGTTTTTGCAATCTAGCATGTGTCGAGTTCGGCTTTATCCTTGTTGTAGTCAACAAGGTAAAACTTTCCCTTCAACATACCCTTGAATGCAACGGAACCATCACTCCTCCTTGAGACGGTCACACCCTCGTTAGTGAACAAGAAATTATAACCTTTGTCACATAGTTGAGATATGGACAGCAGGTTATAATCTAAAGATTCAACATGTAAAACATGAGAGAGCGTGTGTTCAGAGGATATTGCAAATTTAGCGGTACCGAGCAGCTTTCCTTGACTATTATCTCCGAAGTAGATGCCTTCGTTTGGGTCCTCGTTTTCTTCATATTCCACGAACATCCTCCTTTCTCCGGTCATGTGGTTGGTGCATCCACTGTCTAGCACCCATTTGGATCCACCGGAGGAATAGGCCTGCAAAAACAAATGATGCTTTGGTTTTAGGTACCCAAGCTTGCTTGGGTCCTTGGAGGTTAGTTACAATACATTTGGGCACCCACACATGGGATTTTGTGTTCCCATGATGTGGCCCAACATAATAAGCATAAACCTTACCAAGATTGTTTCTCATTAATACATAAGAGGCATCAAAAGTTTTAAATAGAAGTTGTTGTTGTTTATGAATCGGACTAGTCTGGGTGGACGGACTTGTCCAGATGACCGGACTTGGCCGGACACCGACCGGACTAGTCCGGTATTCATGCGAGTTCAGTTTCTTAGTCTTCAACTTATCAGTTTGAGAGGATCTTCCCTTCACAAAGGAGATACTTCCCCTGTTATTCTTATGACTTCCAGCATGTTGCTTTTCATCATAAGAGTAACCAATGCCATATTTGACATTTGGAGGTCTTTGGACCAAGTATGCACTACATGCGTAGTTGATCTTCTCCTTGTCAAATGTTCCATACTGGGTAGGATTTTTATCCTTTGTGGAGGTTGACTTCTCCTTCAAACTGGTGTTGATTTTACTACATGTGCACATATGAACAAGATCAATTTTAGTGGGTTGAGAAGGTGAACTTGAAGAGGAGGAAGGTTCACTTAGCTTGAGTGACTCAACTTGCACTTCAAGGATTTTGTTAACCTTGATCAGGTCAGCAAGTTGGTCCTTGATTGCAACATTTGAGTCGGTTAACTCCAAGCAAGTTTTCTTACTTGAAGCAAGCTCAAGTTCTAGTGAACTGTTTTTCTCCTTTTCAAGCTCTAGGAGTTTGTCAAGTTTGACATACTTCTCCTTTTGGGAGATAATCATGTCCTCTTGACGATCAATTAACCTCTCCTTCTCAACAAGTTGGTCAAGTAAAAATCTCATTTTAGCAGCAGTTTTCCTATCTAGTCCATTTAGCATATCCTCATCATCACTATCTAGTTCATCATCACTAGAGTAGGAATGCATGGAAGGGGCTTTGATGGTTACCTTGCATTTTCCTTCCTTTGCCATGAGACAAGTGCCATTTCCCTTCTTTGCACCGAGTGTGGGGAAGAGTGTGGATTTCTTGGATGTGCTTTCTATGGCTATGCTAGCCATCTCTTCTTCATCGGATGATGAGGACTCATCGTTTGAGTCCCACTCCTTCCCAATGTGTGCTTGTTCGGCTTGTTTCTTCTTCTTGAAGAATTTCTAGGTTGGGTTTCTTTAGTTTTCTTCTTGTTGTCCTCATACGGGCAATCGACTATAAAGTGGTTATACTCACCACAATTATAGCACGCCCGCCTCATCTTTGGCTTCGTCCTTTCCTTGTACTTTCCTTCACTTTATTTTGTTCCTTGTCTCTTCTTCATTATTCTCTTGAACATTTTCATGAACAAAATCATATCCTCTTCATCTAGCTCACTACTCTCGTCATCACTGTCCTCCTCTAGTTGTGCTTCTCTTGCTTCTTTGGATAGAGGCTTGAGAGTAGATTTAGGGCAACTCCTTTCTTCTTGGCCGAGGTGAGGTCGGCAATTTCTTTGACGTGCTTGGCTTGTTTCTCCATCATTTCAA
Organism: Tuctoria greenei; assembly: GCA_036927565.1. NCBI lineage: Eukaryota > Viridiplantae > Streptophyta > Magnoliopsida > Poales > Poaceae > Tuctoria > Tuctoria greenei. The sequence continues at coordinate 201,227,479 of JAYESD010000002.1, forward strand.
AGTTGATAATTTTACCAAGCAATTCATACGGAGTCATCCTTTTGTAACCGGGGCTTTCTCTGATCATTGAGCATAGCGTGACATTCCGAGGCATAAAAGCTCTAAGGATGAGCTTTACCACCTCGTGGTCATTCCACTTCCTGCTCCATATGATCGAACCTTGTTGACAAGTGCCTTCAATCGATTGTACATATCCTGGGGTGACTCGTCTTCCTCAATTGCAAATCTTCCTAGTTCGCCTTCGATCATTTCAATTTTTGCCTCACGCACATGCCGGTCACCTTCATGTGCTATTTGTAGTGTATCCCATATCTCCTTAGCAATTTCGAGTCCAGCCACCTTGGTGAACTCGTCTCGACTAAGAGAGGAGGTGATTACGACTGCGGCTTGAGCGTTTCTATGGATGGCCTTCTCTTGACTTGGGGTGAGCTCTTTGTCGTCATCCGAAATATCTATCCCTGTACATACAACATGCCATAAACTTGGGTTGAGGGAAATCAAATGCATCTTCATATTCTGCCTCCACATGAAGTAATCACTTCCATCGAAGTGTGGGGCTTTTCCAAGTGGGATAGATAAGTAGTGATTGTTATTGGAATTTAGACGATCATAATTAAAAGGATATCGGGAGTAGTCGGTGTGACTACTCCCCTTCTTCTTCTCTTCAACTTTCGCTTTCCCTTTTGAATGTGCCTTCTTTCAGAGGAGCGCCTTTAGCTCCAGCGTCTCCTCATCGTCGTCCTTGAAGTCTTGAATGGCTTCGAGGTACTTCTCCAGTTTTTGGGTCTCGTCGTTGTTGACTTCCTCTTGGTTGTTGATTTTGTGGACGTCCTTCATGTCCGACATGATCTCTTCGAGTGGTTAAACTCTTTCTTGAAGAACCAAGCTCTGATACCAATTGAATGTAGGCCTAGAGGGGGGTGAATAGGCCTTTTGAATTTTTGTCGGATCCTGCAACACTCAAGAACAAGTTCAATACCAGAGAAATCGGACTAGTCCGGTAAAGTGCGGACTAGTCCGGTGTTCACGGACTAAGTTGATCAAGATTAATCGATTAGGTTGATTCTTCAATATGTGCAGCGGAAATATAGAATCAAACAACAGTTTAATAGTTGTATATTGGATTGTATCACAATTAAGGCTTGTGTTCTACAATTTATTGTAAATTGAACAATGTGTATCAAACCCTGGAGTAAGTTGATCAATTTGAGTGATGAACAAAAAGGACAAGACACACGATTTATCCCGTGGTTCGGCTACCACGAAGGCAACCTACATCCACGTTGAGGAGTCAACAAAAGGACTGGGTCTTCTCCAACTCTACCCTCGTCGGATCACCACGAAGGCCAACCCTCTTCCACTAATGACAAAGGGGTGAACAACCAAATTCAAGGGGCGTTCTCACACGTTGAGAGCTCCCTTAGATTACAAATCACAATGCCACCAAAAACACACTCATAAATTACAATTGAAACGCAGAAGTGTGTTAGAGATTCAAACCAAGAGCTCAATGATGTGTGCCAAGTGTCTCTCCAATGATCTAGAAGTGATCCTCAAAGTATTGATCGATTTTGCACTTAATTTCGTGGAGAGAAGTGGTTTCTAAGTCTCTTGGGAGGTGTGACGGTGCTAGGGTTCGAGAGAGTATAAAAGTGGGCCGTGCACCTCTATTTATATGGGATTTCTAAAAGTGACCGTTAGGGTTCAGAAAGATCGGACTAGTCCGTGGTGGTCACTGGACTTGTCCGGTGTGCCGTGTGTAGCAAACCCTAAGTGTCCCGAAATATCGGACTAGTCCGGTCGAAAACGGACTTGTCCGATTTCACTACTGGAAATCTTCGGACTAGTCCGATAGCCATCGGACTTGTCTGGACATATGAAACCCTAAGTGTGTTGGATGACAAGTCCGCACTTAGAGGACTTATCCGATTTAGATCAGTGGGTATTTCGGACTAGTCCGTGTAAACATCGGACTTGTCCGAAGTGGATCATAAGGAATATCGGACTAGTACGGTTAACAACGGACTTGTCCGATTTTGTGTGACTTGTGAAGTGTGTTGAGGACTAGTCCGCCCTGGGGAGGACTATTCCGACTCAAGTCAGAAAGATATCGGACTAGTCCGACAGATATCGGACTTGTCCGATCTGGTGCAGAAAGGATATCGGACTAGTCCGGTTGATATCGGATTAGTCCGGTCCTGTGTAACTTTGTGCAATATGTGTGTGTGCTTAAATATGATTGAGCTCTTGGGTGTGTTTCCTTAACACACTCCATACACAATAATCTACTATTTCTTTTCCTTGAGCTCAAGTTCACTTTGCTCCTCATTATCCCTTCTTTTTGGTATTTTGCTCATTATTTATTATTGGCCTGCATTCATCTCAACAAAAAGGTTAGGATCCCAATTGTTTGTCATAAATCATCCAAAACCCACAAGGGAGTCCTAGACGCACTTTCATTACGGACAATGTTTCTTTGGCCACAAGGGCCGCTCACTTGCCGACGACGATGGCGCACGGCAGTGAGTGGTGCAGCGGCTAGCATTGCTCACACTAGCAAGTTGTGGTGCTGTCTAATGCCACCCAATGCGTGTTCCAGCTAGGAGAGAGCCTATAGAAGCTACACATTAAATTAATTGAAGAATGGTTGCTCAGCGGTGCGGGAACGAAGACGGCGGCCTTAGTTGGGGAAGAAAACAGGGGCTGGCGAAATTTCGCTCGGTGAAGGCCATTCGAGCTTGGTGGTGCGCTGTGGGAGTGATAGAAGGTGTGCACGTGCGAATGGAGGATAGGGGGTTGCGGCGAGGGAGCGATGGCATGCCTTTTTGGTGCGCTGGTGGGCGGCGTAGCGGGCAGGGGCGCCGAGTTGTGGCCGCAATGATGTTCGTTGAAGGTCAGTTGCTGGCGTGCAGAGATGGATGCGACGTGGAGGCCGAGTGACTGAGCATGGGCGGCGACGGGGCTGTTGGACAGAGGCGGTTTGGATGGACAAGGCAGCTGCCCTCGTTTCCTTGGCACGCCTATTTCCTCAGAGCCGTGATGGCGTGATAGAGGTAGAAGGTAGGAGGGGATAGGGCGACGACGTGATCCTGGCAGCGCTGCAGGCGGTGCCCGAGCAGCGTCCCATCCCGTGAAACGCGGAGCGAGGTTGGTATCGAACAGGAGTGGGAGAAGAACGAATGTGGCACAATTGTGGGTTGGGCCACATGCGAGGAGGCAGGCCGCGCTGTGGGAAAAAAAGAGAGAAGAGTGTTGGGGCGAACCAGAATGAGGGAGGAGGGGAAGCAGTGGTGGACTTGATCCAAAATGAAAAAGGGAAGGATTTTGTAAACTTACCTAAAGGGGGGGTATTTGAATTCAATTTGGATTCAGTTTAGGTGTTTTTAATTATGGAGTATTTATTTAATTTTTTAGTTATCTAGATAATCCTTATAGTCTTTTGATTTAATAATTATGTACACGATTTATTTGTCGCTATTAATTTATTAGTTATTTTAGTTTAATCATTGCACTTCAAGTTTGTAGTTTTAATTCGGTTTTTGTTTATTGGGTTTCATTCTAAGTTCTAATTTCACTTAAGATCCTCAAATATTTTATCAATAATTTTCCCTTATTTATTTATTTGTGGGGTTTATATTAAAGTTGGCATACATGTGTTTATATTTATGTGTACCTGCTACTTTTGTTATTGACTCCTATTTTATTAGCATTATAGATTATATGGTTTGAGTGTAAATGTTACTGTTCTTTCGAACTATATCTGGTCTGAGATTTTGAAATGTCTATTCAATTACGGGTACATTTCTATCTATCAATTAATGGGGAGCTCGCATATTTTTATATAATTGTTTATGCCAACCTCATTTATTCCTTCACTTTGGTTTTTGTTTGTTGCGATATCATTTTGTAGTTTAATTCCTATTTTATCCTGTATGTAGTTGTATTTGAACACTTACATGCCTCGATTTTATTGACCATCAATGTTTGTTCGAGGTTTATTCAAAAAAATTAATTCGGAGTGGTTTTATCGGACTGTGACATGCTAGCAGTGCTATGGGTGAGTCAGAAGTTTTATTTATATAAAAAGGCAATGAATGCTATATGAGAAAAAAAACATGTAATGCATACCATCTATTCATTATCAGATTGCTGCTTGCCGCTTGAATTTTTTTTCCTTGTTTATGTACACTTGGAGCATATTTGGAGCTGTTACATATGTGCTACATTTTTGCGATGGACGGAGCATATATTTGGTGCTGTTACATATGCGTCACGGAATAGTCACCGACAGAACATGCAATGATCCGTATCATCTGCACTGGTTCAACAAATTCAGAGAGCTGTAGCAATGTACATAGTAATTTGTGAGATGATGAACAGTACGGTGATGTAATACTGTAGCAGTGTTGTGCAAATAGTACTCCGGTTTAATTTTGCTCAATATTTTTTTACTATTTACACGTACTGTAGCATCAAATCTACAATATTGAATGTTCATCCAACGGTTCAAGATGCAACAAATTTTGATCACTATTCATTCTCTGCATTTAGACCTCTACTTCAGAGGATTTGGATCCAACATGCAACTGCCCTACTATGCATTTCCATGGTTTTCTGCTGCCAGAAATTGCTTGATGTAGCTCTTTCGGAATATACATAAGGCAGAAATGGCTAGTAGCTCTGTCGTGCTGGGAACATACATAAGGTACAAATGGCTAGCAGCTAGTCCCATCCAGATGGTTTTTGTAGAAAGCCCCGAGCTTCTTGCCCAGCATTTATATGTAAGGATGGAGGTCACTGAACTAGTAACAAGCAGGCAGCACATGCCTCCTGCCGTTTCCAGTTACATTCATTTAAGTAAGATGTTGATGGAGAAATGGTTTTATTCAGTAGCCAAGATTGAATTATGTGCATTCATTTAGGTGACTGACGTTGATACAGCAATGAGTGCACTCATCGGATTTGCAATGTTTAGACTGTCCGTACTGATATTGCTGAGAAGATTGTTGTATAATGTAAATTTAAAGTAAATATTGTAAAAGTAGAAGGAGAATAATGTATAGAGTAGAATATAGAGTAACGAGTGCGGATAGCCTTACAGTAATGTTTATACAGTAGCCAATGGTTTTGTGCAGTTACTCATCGGCTGTGTACTAGGGGACTAGCGTGCACAGCTTCGTCACCAGGAGCATCGTTTTGTGATTAATCCGTGATGAGAGCATTCGCATTTGCAGTTTTCGCTGAAATTCATATTATCAGAATTGCTGACTATTTTCCTCCTTGCCAATGTTTAATTAGGGGCCAAGATAACCATCTTAAAGCTGATACTGCAGGAGCTGATGTTCACTTGATAGTTTCATGCCCTTTAATGTCTATGAACTATGTACTCGAGATTAGCTGATATGTGAACCATGTACTCTAAATGGATTGTATGAACCATGTATACTTATGATTTTTTAATGTGGATGTGGAATTGCTATCACTATTGCTTATATTTGTTCTGCTGTTGTCTTTGTCTTTTATGTCTTGCCAGTATTTTAAAATGCAATGTAAAAGACATAATTAGCAATGTTTTTATACAGGGCGTCATATATTTTTGTGAGCCTAAATGAAAGCCCAAGAAAATATGACCAAAATATTTTCGCTGGTACCTAACTGCTCACGACAGAAAGACCACACAATTTTCGTGAGCCGATGACAAACCGACAAAAATCAAGCAACTTACTGTCGTGAGCTTCTGCCGGGCCGACGAAAAAATAGAAAATTTATCTTCGTCAGCTTTTGCGAGGTCCACGAAAATAGTATGCATTATTTTCATAAGCCGCTATGGTGCCGATGAAAATAAGTTTCATATCTTCATGAGCGTATTTGGCCGACAAAAAATATATATATATATATATTCGTGGGCTTGTTCCAGCCGACAAAAATCAATGTATTGTCATGGGTGATGAAAATATGTAAATTTTTGACGTCGTAACCTCATGAGCCCCAGGCCGACGAAAATATAGTGAAAACCCACGAAAATAATCATTTTCGTAGGCTATTCCCTAATTTCGTGGGTTACTGGCCTACGAAAATATTTCGAATTCTTGTAGTGGTTGTAGAGCCAATGGAGAACAACACCTTCTAGACGCCACTGTATCGCATCCAGATTTGGTAGAGAAGTCACCTTACGATCTTCCAAGTTCCAACACGTACTTGCATAGAGCAACGTGGAAGAGTTTATGCCGGAGAGGTTGGAGGATTGGTGATCAAGGGTGACTGGAACGAGCTTATTGATGCTCATGGTACCTACTGGCTGCCCAGAGGACCATGTTTGTCTCGACGTCAGCTTTTGGCTACCGCAGAGGTGACAGCGGTATGTGTTGCTACATCTTTCTCAAAGTCCATAGACATCATGAGAGGTAGAACAACATTGACGTGTCACGAATGTGGCAATCAATGATGCATTTTGATAATTGGGTGAAGCGAGAGAAGGCTGCATAAGCGTCTCAAATCACTACAGGAAATAATGAATAAAGTGTCGGTTTAATTAAAGGTGTCAGTCCCGATGCATTTAAATTGACTAAGTGTGTCGGTTTATAAAAGCCGACACCCGTAAACTAAATGCGTCGGCCGGATTTAAAAAACCGACGCACTTAATAAATGCGTCGGCACAACCGACGCTTCTAATTATAAGTGTCGGTGTCATATCACAAACCGACGCATCTAAAATCAAACTGCCGCCCGCGAAAAATTGCTGCCACCGCGCCCACCCAACCCAAATTTTCAATTGACCTTGGACTCAGTCCTGACGTGTTTTTCTTTAAATGTAGCAGCGTCTATGGTACACGTACGAGCGTTTCTGTTTCTCTTTCTTGCTCAACTACGGAGCCACGTATGAGTGGCAAAGACGCAGCACCGCAACACCGGCGTCGAGCCCCTGCAGTGGCTGCCACCTCCATGCTCCCACAGCCGCCGCCGCCTCCGCGCCCCCCCCCCCCCCGGCCGCCGCCGCCTCCGTGCCCTGCGACCCCTGCCTCCTCCGCGCCCGTCACCGCCTCCCCGCCGTGGCCGCCGTCGTCTCGGTCCACGCCCGCCACCACCCCCCGCTGCGGCCGCTGTCGCCTCGGTCCGCGCCCGCCACCGCCTCACCGCCGCGGCCGCCGTCGCCTCAATCCGCGCTCGCCACGGCCCCCCGTCGCGACCGCCGTCACCTCGGTCCGCGCCTGCCACCGCCTCCCCGCCGCGGCCGCCGTCGCCTCGATCCACACCCGCCACCGCCTCCCCGCGGTGGCCCTCATCGCCTTGGTCCGCGCCCGCCACCTCTGCACCCGCCCCGGCGACCTCCGCTCCCGTGCCCGCCGCCGCCCCGGCGACCTCCGCCTCCGTGCCCACCGCGGCGACGGCCGCCCCCGCCCACCGTAAAATGGAGGAAGATCCGCGTGCAGTAAAATGGAGGAAAACAAAATAATGTTGGTAAACCGCAGTAAACGCAGGAAATCGCGTGCAGTGAATCTGGAATACGGAAGCTTGTTTTCTACGACGCGTGCAGCAAAATGGAGGAAAACAAAAGAACGTCGAAAAAAACCAAAGAACGTCAGTATCAGTGGCCGACGCTTATACGTGGGGATTAAAAGCGTCGGTTTGCGCAGCCGACGCATTTACATGTAAAAGTGTCGGTTTTTGAAAACCGACGCCTATAATAGGTAAATGCATCGGCCCCGACGCACTTAGATGTTAAATGCGTCCGAAATATTTCGTCGGCTAAGAGCGTCGGGGAATCGACGCTTTTAAAGTATAGGTGTCGGTTTCTATAGATAATCGACGCTCATATAGCCTACGCCCTATTGACGAATTCCTGTAGTGAATGAGCCTGGTAAGTTGATATCGGCCCTGTTTGGTTCTACATATAATCAGCTAATTATATAAGCCAAAATTAAGCCCAATTCACATCTAAACACTGAAAACTGAGAAGGATTCATCCTATCTCAGTTTGACTCCCAACCAAACATACCAACTCGCAGGCAGCACAAGACTCAGCACCGCCAACGACGAACCCTGCGACGGGCCTCAAAGCAGTTGGCGCACGGTGACGGGGGATGAAACGGTTGCCGCCGCAAAATATAGGGCGCTACGTCGGATGCCTTATCGGTCTTCCATGAGCACCTCACCGCCACAAATTCGTCATCTACCACCCCTCCGTCCTCTTTGTGCGCCCATCCCGCTGTACCGCCTCAAGTCCCCGGTGCCCGCCCCCGCACTCTCGCCCTTTTGCCTTCCGTTTCCATCCAAGCTCCAGCTGCGTCCACCGCCATAAGGAGGAGGTTGCCCAGAACCTTCCGTGACTGCTGAATCAGAGGAATGTCGCGAGGTGGTGGACAATAATGAAAGCGTGGTTGGGCGGATGTGATGGCCGGGGTATGAGGTTGGGCCTGTGCCTATGCCTGTGGAGCATCTGGAACCCAGCGGTAAAGAGCGCTACCTATAGTCCAGTAGGAAGAAGAAGATCGATGGCAATTCTGTTATTGCTGAGCCTCTGTAATCGACAGCAACAATCTCAGTCCTGCATTATACCGCAATTAAGATGTCATTTTCGTTAGCAACAGAATTGAAGAAAAAAACAGAAAAAATGAGTTATATTTCTCAAATGGAAAATCTGAAAAAAAAAGGTAAAAATGAGTTTTATCACACCCTGGGATATATGAGTCGTTTACAGTTAGACCGAGGATAAACTATTGAAATAATCAGGTCTATCAAACACCCCAACTTCTACAGGAATTCTGACGATTTGAGACGGCCAGGGCCGTTGCAAATAAGATAAAAACCGTCGCAAATAAGATATTTGTGACGGCTTTCCTTATTTGCGACGGCTTTTGCCTGTCGCAAATAATACGTCACAAATAAGCTTATTTGCGACGGCCGCCCTCGCAAATAGGCTTATTTGCAACGGCCGGCAGTAGCCGTCGCGAATTATTGCCAGTAGGCCGATGGGCCCCACAGGGCAGTTTGCGACGGCCTGGCCGTCGCAATTAAAGTCTCTATTTGCGATGGCCAGACCATCACAAATAAGGTCAGCCGATAGGTCCCACGCGGCCAACCGACGGGGCCGACGCAGCCATTTGCGACAGCCTGGCCGTCGCAAATAGGGCCTTATTAATTTTGACGGCCAGGCCGTCGCAAATACAATAGGCTTAATTGCGACGGCCAAGAACCTTATTTGTGATGGTACTGTATAAAAAGCCGTCCCAAATAAGGTTTTTTATTTTTTTAAAAAAAGAACTAAAAATACTACCCGGCTCGATGGCCAGGATCACAAAAGAGACAATATATAACTATCAGTCACAAACACATCATAACAGTCACAAAACAGATCACAACACATCATCGATACATCGCATCACCATCAACAAACCAAACAAGGGCTCACTCGCCCGTCTGACTTCCGAAGCCACCTCCGAAGTCAAAGTCGTCGTCGCGCCACATTCCAGGTGGCGGTAGCAACGGAGTTTGTGCAGTCGTTGCAGATCCCTGCAATTAATGAAATTTAGAGTTAGAATATAAATGCATTAACATCTCTCCCTCCCTCTCTCTCTATCTCCATCTAGATCGCCTCTCTTCCTCTCTTCTTTCATTCCTCTCTCTCTATCTTTCTATTGCTATCATTTTCCCTCTATCTCAATCTACATCTCCCTTTCCCCCTCTCTCTTCCTCTCCTATCTCCAATCTCCCTCTTTCTCGTCATTCCTCTCCTACTCTATATAACTATCTCTCACTCTTTCTTCTATCTCTCTCTTTCTTCCATCTCAATCCTTTTCTTCTATCTAACTATCTCCTCTCTCTTCTATCGCAATATTTTTTCTCTATCTTCCTTCCTCTTCTAACTTCATCTCTCACTCTATCTATCTTTCACTGTCACTCCATTTCCCCGCTTTATTTTGGTTAAGTTGAGTTAAAACTTGAATTGTTAAGTTGACATAGAAAATTACATGACCCGCAGAAGAAGGACCGTTTGGAAGGACCGGTAGTGGTGGTAGCTGGATCCCCAGACCTTGCGCTCGAGCCATAGCCTGTCAATGTAAACGTTAAATGTTACCTATTAGTAAGACATTTACGCAGAATTAATGAGAACTTTAGTTTTCATTTTGTTACTTCCATTGCTTCCCGCATCTGCGCCAACGCTGCTGCCTGGGAATGGATCATGGCCTACATCGCGATCCTTCGGTGTTCCGCCTCCTCCTGTCGCTTGAAGTTCTCTCCTACAGTTTGTCGGAGGGACTGCATCTCAATGTCCCTCTGCGAGACGCGGCGACCTGCCATGCCCACCGAAGAAGCCTGCGTGGAGCTGCCTCTCGCTGGTCTCCCCGCCCTCGAGTCGACAACTCCGTCGAATATGGCGAGCCTATAAAAAAGAGAGTCAGTAATATGAAATTGAAATATCTTGAATACTTTGAATTGAAAATGATAAAATGACTTATAAACTCACCTTTCGTGTGCTTTTACACCCCCGCTTGCATACTCAGCTTGAGGATCGTTTGGTTCATGTTCCCAATCGAAATCTTCGCCGTGTATCTTCCTAGGCTCCACCCCGTACTTAGCCTGCAAAACAAGGAAACCGTGTAAGTTCAACAATCCATATAGTTATATTTAATATAAATGATTTATAAACTTACCAACAACTCGGCTACAACCTGACTACACCCCTGAGGCTGAGAAGGATCCCTGTGACCTCTCTTCCAGATCTCAGCAGAGGTCGGCGGCACCCCCGTATCGCGCTCCTGTCAATATGTGTTACTATAAACAATATATTATGAATATATAAACATAAGTTACATACAGTTACCATGCGTTTAGCTAAATGCAAGTGGTTATCTTGGTCGTGCCTGCTCTTTCCCTAGACCCCTCTGCACTCTCAAGCCTTCCCAGACTTAGTCTTAAACTCATCGCTAGCCCAGTACCAACAAAGGGCCCAAAATGCATCGGTTTGACCCTGCAACCAGCTCATGTGGCCCTGCGCATAGTTGTAGATCGTTAAAAATACCATCGAAGAAATTATCAGAAAAAATACTTACTACACCCCATGTACCTGCGCATACTCCTCCTCTGTCAGGTGCCTCTCACTCTCTTGCTGGAAGTGTAGCACGTGGTGTTGGTTCGCCTTCAAGTGCTCATCAATAATTTGAAAAAGAGCATTCGACAAAGCTTGTCCAAGCACCTTGGCAGTGTTGTAGTGAAACACTCTCCGTGCATCCTCAACCAGGCGATGGTCGTTCGCGTTCTCTAAAGTAAACCTTGCATGTGATAAAGAATATATTGAAGAGATGTTCATTAAAAGAGTTTAAGAGTTAAAGCTTAGAAACTATTTTTAACATACCACCATAAAATCAGCCCATATGGCCTCCTGAAGGTTGTCATGCTCCCGGTGATAGAAGCGTGCGTAGTCCTCCCACGAAAGAGCAGGCACCCCCTCGATGACCCCGGGATAGTGCAAACGCACTAAGGACCCGAGGACACCATTCACAGGTCGTTGGTGTCTCTCATCGGTGAAAGACGTGTCATCCCAAACCCTACAAGATATTTATTGATTCATTACATAAGTAACCAAAAGAAACCAGAATTGAACACTATAATTTTTATTACCTGTCTCCGACCAGACGAATCACGATCCTCTGTGAAGGGACCGGTGGAGGACTTACAAAGTGAGTCCTCCTCGTCCTCTGCGTCTGCTCGAGTGCTACGTTAGGTGACCCAGAAGGCTCGTCACCAGAGGAGTCAAAAGGGTCAGGAACAGAAGGCTCGCTAGCCGAGGGCTGGCTCACCAAAGGGTAGCCAAGGTCAACTGGCGCCGCAGCCTTTGAGTCAGCCGGTGAGAACTACAAAATTCAAATAATTCATAAGTAAGTTTTATGTGAAATTGAATTTAAAGAATTTGTCAAAAACGAGTGAAATTTACCTGTGACGAAACTCTAGAGCTGCTCAGAACATGCTCCAACAGTTGAGAGCGTCTGCTCCCAGTCGATGAGGCACCAGCGAAAGCACCCTCAGGTGTAGAGGGGTACAACCCCCTCATCTGCGGCACCTTCTTACCCTTCTTTGATGCCATCCTGTTTTAATAGATAATCAGTAAATATGAAAATAACATATACAAAATTCATGTTACTATCTTCAAGAAAACATTACTTGTAATCACTTTCAAAATTTATCAACATCATTATCATGTGCCCTACTCTTTAAACCAGCCCAACGATCTTCCATCGTGGCCTGTTCTAGTTTCCGTTTTCTCATATCATCTGCCTCTACATCTTCAACGTCTTCAACATCTCCAACTAATTGATCGAGTCCTGCACCAAGCTCGACGATAAAAGTGTCTGGCAACTCTTCTTCAACGTCTTCGCTATCATGGTAACTATCATCCCCAGGAGTATATAACCGCTCACGAGGATTCATCTTATATACCACCCACCAAGCATTGAGCTTCGTGCATGGATAAGGTAGATAATACACTTGTTCCACTTGATGTGAAAGAACAAATGTATCGTAACCTCGTAGTCGGTCCATATGTTTCACTTCCTCCATTCCAAATTGGTTTTCTCGAGTTCCATGAGTGCGATCAAACCACTTACAGTCAAAGAAGACAACTCGAAGGGTCTTATTTCTGGTAAAAGTAAATTCAAGGATTTTGTTAATGATCCCATAATAATCGGTTAAACTCCCTTGAGTGTCCATTGCTCTTGCCACAACACCAGAATTTGATGTTGTCGCGAGAGGGCGAAGAGCTTCAAAATGAGTTGTACGGAATCGAAAGCCATTTACGTCATATCGACCATAGCTTCTAACATTCACCAATCCGTAAGATAGCTGCCGCAAATCTTCATGGACATTGTGGGTCCGACACTGTCAAAAATGCTCGTGAGTTAAAATATTACTTCTTTAATAATAGTAACTTATAATACATAAAAGACAAGAGAGTATTATATAATCTCGAAACCGGGATAGGAAAATCGGTCCTCCATTTATTCATTCTTTTCGCATCCCTTCAACTTGTTTGGCTGTAGATTGATGCCTATGTGGCCAACATTGTGTGTGGAACTCGCTGAACGTGAAAAAATATCTTTTAGAATACATGTGTAGCAAAATATGTCGATTAGCATAAATGTAGGACAAACACTTACTCGAAGTATTTCTGCATGCCTTATATATTTGCGTACATGTAGAGTAAAGAAACAGTCCTGTCATGTTCGGAAAGCACGTAGGTCGTGTAGCTACCAACGGTGGTGCCTCTTGTTTGAAAAATGGAAAGGTCGCTTAAAGGGGGTGTTTCATCCACATTGTACCGCATCGCCGAAGTATTGATATTATTTTCTTCCGCAAAGTAGACACTTGAAAAGTATCCTACTTCCTTAAGAGTATATGCTTCAGCGATGCACCCTTCCACTCTTGCCCTGTTGCCAACCATTGGTTTCAGATATCGTAGCGCTCTTTCAATGTGATACTTCCACATGTATTGCACAGAACCGCCAACTTTATCTTTGAATGGAAGATGAATAAGCAGATGTTGCATTGGATTGAAGAAACCCGATGGAAAAGATTTTCCATCTTACATAAAAGTATGGGTATCTCCTTCTCTAACTTATCCATCATCCCGATCTTGATTTTCTTAGCACAAAGCTATCTATAGAAATAACTGAGCTAAAACCTTCCACACCGCATCATCTAGATAGCCTCGAAACATAACAAGTAAGAGTCTATGCATTATAATGTTATAATAGTGACACTTCAACCCATTGAGGTATCCTGTGTTCACATTTATAGATCCTTTCAGGCTAGTTGCGTAACCATATAGGAATTTCAAAGTTTTCATCCGTTTCATAACTTCTTTCTTTTCTTTCCATCGAAGACAGAAAGAAGCATGTGGCTTCCCACCACTTTCAGAGATTTCAAGAGTTCGACGGTGACAAATGTCTGCCAAATCTAGTCTAGCTTTGTAATTGTCTTTCGTTTTGCCAAGCATATCCATGCAAGTGCTTATGATACTTTTGCTCATGTTACGCTCCTGATGCATGATATCAATGTTGTGCATAATAATCAACGACTTCACATACAGTAGCTTCCCAAGTCCACATATGTGAGTCCAATTGTGTTCCTCTCCATAACCTACGAAATATCTTGGACGACCTTCATCAGGCACCAGTTTATCCAACATATCAGAAATTTTTGACCCGTTGAGATGCTTCGGTGGTCCTTTAGTGACAACAATGTTCTTTCGAAAGACATGCCTCTGCTGCCTAAATATGTGATTCGAGGGCAGCCAACGTTTGTGACAATTGAAGTAAGATATTTTGCCTCCATGAGTTATTCGAAAGCAATATGTATCTAAAGCACATATCGGACATGTCAGATGACCGTGAGTGCTCCATCCAGAAAACATGTCGTATGCCGGACAAATCATGGACGGACCACAAATAAGCAGCTCGAACGTTGAATTTCTGCTTCTTGTAACTGTTGTATGCTTCGACTCCTGTCCATAAGACTTTCAATTCTTTGATCAGCAGTTTTAACATCACGTTGAGATGTGACCCGGGATGATCAGGTCCAGATACAATGAGGATGAGAAACATGAACTCGTTCTTCGTACAAAAAGCAAGTGGCAGGTTGTATGAAATGACAAAGATGGGCCAACAGGAGTATGGCATGGCGTTCGTACTGAACGGTGAGAATCCTTCTGTCGCTAATCTAATGCGAACAATCCTCGCATCACGAGAAAAGTATGGATCGAAATGTTCTAGCGCCTTCCATGCATCACCGTCGGACGGATGCGTCAAGAATTCTTTGTTCTCACATTTACCTTCTTTGTGCCATCTCATGTGTCCTCCGGTTCTTTTTAAAAGAAACAACCGCTTAAACCAAGGTGTCACAGGCAAGTAACGAAGCTTCTTGTGTGCCACATCTGTCATCACATTATAGCCATCGTCATTAAAAGCTTCGACATATGTCGGTTTACCACATTTCAAGCACATCTTCTCATTGGCGTGCTCTTTCCAGAATAGCATGCAGTTGTCTGGGCACACATCGATTTTCTCATAATTCATACCGAGACCAGATATCTTGATCTTTGACTGATACATATCTAGTGGCGCTTTGTGAGGTTGTGGAAGGATATCGCAGATCAATTTCATGAGATCATTATAGTAGTTGATGGGAAAAAAGTACTTGAACTTAATTGTCATAAATCTAGTCAAGAAAGCAGGTACGGTCACAACCGTGTGTTCATGCAATGACTCTTGTGATTTCTTCAGCTCCTCAAAAAACTTATCTGCCTCATTTGTAAGAGGATCCTCTGCTTCCAGAGCTTCTAGCATCTCATCCATCCTATCAACCTCTGTTATATCATAATCCTCATCCACTTCTGCTATGACTCAAGAATTAGTCTCGTTGTGAAAGTTTCACAATTCATAATGTGGAGTGAAACCATTTTGATATAAGTGAAACGAAAGCTCCCATCTTCTCAAAAACTCGGTGTTCCGGCATTTTGTACATGGGCACCGCACCATATCTTCCGTTGACAACGAAAATGCCCGATCCAAAAATTTATCTAACTTGATGTACCACTCATCCGAGTGACCACTAGTTGTGCTCTTCCTGCCAGTATACATCCGACTGCGGTCTTCACCCATGTTTGCCTCTGTAGTTTAACGCGAAACAATTTGTCGTTAATGTATACAGTACCACCTTGATGCATACGGTACCACTACAATGGTCTACACGGCATGATCACACTTATTGCGTGTCGTGCCCTTCCGGGTTGGTCACTTAACCCTAACGATTCATCAATGTTTGATTATCATTCGTATCACAATTCACGAAATTTCGGCAGCATAACGCCGCCTATTTAACACTACACCCCCCTATTCGGTGCAGTTCTTAAAGTACATAGGGGGGCAACTGGTTAGCTGGGAAACTTGTTACCTTACGGATGTTGCGAGTCAAGGACACATACTCGCAACATGCATTTTTGGAGTTTTCATCGTCTTATACGTACTCACAAACACGCGCGATGTGAACGGGGGGTCTTGCGGCGGAGAGATACTGGTTACAGACTTTTAGGGTTAGTAATGGGCCGCCCGACCCATATACACTTAACCCTAACGATTCACCTCATGACACCATTCACGGGTCATGAGTGACCCACACTGCAGCGGCGTTGTTCTCTCTTTGCCCGACCTCGAATGAAGGATAGGGTTGGGCCTCATGGGCCGTATATACGCTACATATACGATGCCTACTTTATGTACGACGACCCTTTTGTTTAGCCATTTCTATATATAATACATAAGCATCAAAAATATTAACAAAAACATAAGCAACTGTATTTTAATCACAAAAACAATAAACGAGAGCAATAATACAAATCTCAAACATTATTAAATAAAACCTAAGCATACAAAGTACATTAAGATCCAATTAACAACTAATTAACAACTAACTAATAATTAATTAGAATGGTCAACTATTAACAACTAACTAACAAATAATTGCAATTCAAACATAATTAGTAACTACTAACAATTAATGAGAATTAACAACTAATTAACAACAACCTAACAATTAATTTTCATAACAATTAATCATCAAGAACAGCGGGCCTACTTTACTTGTGTGGCGTGGAGCAGCGGGACGGCAGCGTCGGACGGACGGCGGAGGCGTTAGAGGAGGCCGGCGTCGCTGCTGCCCGGGGCCAGGGATGGCGGGGGGGCGCGGCGACGTCAGGGGCGGGGGGCGGGGGAGGCGGGGGGCCTGGGGCGGTGGAGCCAGGGGCGGCAGGCGGCCGGGGGCGCAGGGGCCGGGGGCGGCGGGGCCGGGGGTGCAGGGGCCAGGGGCGCAGGGGGCGGGAGCGCAGGGGTTGGGGGCGGTGGGGGCACGGCGGGCCAGCTGCGGGGGCGTGGCTGGCGGCGGGGGCGGCGGGCTGGCGGCGGGGGTGCGGCGGGGCCGGGGGCGGCGGGGGGTGCGGGTAGAGCGGCGGAGGCGCGGCGGGGGCGCGGAAGGGTGGCGGGGGCGTGGAGGAGAATGAGGTGTCGAGGGTCGATGGAGCCGATATTAGCCCTTATTTGTGATTGCTAAATTAATTGTGACGGCCTTATACTATGGCCGTCACAATTTAACTTATTTGCAACGATACTTTTTTAAGTCGTTGCAAATAAGTTTTTATTTGCGACGGTTTCTTTATTTGCGACGGCTCTAGGGTTGGCAGTCGCAAATAAGTCCTTATTTGCGACATCCTTCTTATTCGCAACGGCCACAGAGATGCCGTCGCAATTTACGTTATTTACGACGGCTGGCCGTCGCAAAATAATCTAGCCGTCGCAAATGATCGTACTTCTCATAGAAAATCATGCTCATTAGATAATCAGGTCAAAGAAATATGAAACCAAAAAGGACCACCCTAAGAAAAACTATTGAATTGTCAATCGAAGTATATATATATATATATATATATATATATATATATATATATATATATATACACATATACATATACATATATATATATATATATATATATATATATATATATATATATATATATATATATATATATATATATATATATATATATATGCAACGACTAGTATGCAATCTGTAATATGGTGCAATCGTGCAATCAACAATCTCCAATCATTTGATCTGCATCCTACGTTGTTCAATTTTTTACTTAACCCCCTCCAACTGAGTACATAATCTCCTCTAGCTGATTAGGGGGGGAGTTAAGTAAAAAATTGAACAACCGTTGGATGCAGATATAATGGCTGGGATTGGTTGATTGAACGATTGCACCATATTCCAGATTGCATTCTAGTGGTTGCCATATATATATATATATATATATATATATATATATATATATATATATATATATATATATATATATATATATATATATATATATATATATATGGTGCAACAATACAAAATAAATCAAAAAAATGCATCACTACTTCATCTTAAAGATAGAAATTAATCTTCATTTGGTTGTTGTCATGTATTACCACAGCGTAGGATAGAAAATAATCTACATTTTCATTATTGTCATGTATTGTCACTGTATATGATAGAAAATAATCTTGATTCGACAATTATCGTGTATTGTGACGCAAAGTACAAGCTCACCTGTATATTTTTTACATATGTCTCCATTGCTACCGCCGCCTCCACCGCTATAGATGCCTCAACCGCTACAGATGCCTCCACCGCCTCGTCCCATTGGAACACATGTATCTTTGTACTATTTCATTTTTCTAAACAGTTAGTATACTTTACCACACTTCTGAATCAGAAATGGTATAACACATATCTTTATTGATCGATAGGGATCATCGTAAGGCCACCACATGGGCAGAGTCCTGTAATAAATTTGCACTCTATCTCCACGAGGACAGGATGGTGGAGACAATAACGTCAATCAGTTTTTCGTTCCCGGTGCTAGCAACTAGTAATGATGTAAGTAACGATTTCTATATGTGTTTCGCTGCCTCTAAAATACTTAAACTATCCTATTTTTGTCATTATCTACATGCACATGAAAAAATCCCAAAGTTTAGCAAACAAGTTACAAGTGGATATTACTGCATACAATATAGGATCCTGTTGTGTCATTTTTTAACAAAGAAAAACAAAGTGTGAATATGCATGTTTTAATGCTAGTTTCAGGGTTAAGGTTTTCATAGGTATTTTGTTTCTTTGGAACTGGAATGGCTTGCACTCCCTCCAAATTAAGATTCGTGAAGGCAACATATATTCGTTTCTTGATGCTTTCCTTCGATGTCGTGTGACCATGGAGCATCCTTCTGCACTCTGGACAACTCCACTGGTGCATGTTCCTCTACAGCAATGCCGCCTTTTGCTAAAGCACCCGTCGTTCCTTCCATTATAGACACTAGCTGGGGGCTGTGACGTTCCAGAGCCTAGAACTGAATCTTCTGTCCTGTAAGATCTGAATCCGAGGTCGCTATGAGCCCCTCGGCGTGGAGGGAGTTTGTCGAGGGTGAGGCCCCATTTGGCAGACCGAATCAGTTCCGATTCCATGCCGAAACTGATGGAGCGCTACCAAACGTAGAAAACAGCGTATCGA
The DNA here is from genome assembly GCA_036927565.1 of Tuctoria greenei. Taxonomy (NCBI): domain Eukaryota; kingdom Viridiplantae; phylum Streptophyta; class Magnoliopsida; order Poales; family Poaceae; genus Tuctoria; species Tuctoria greenei. The sequence goes on from JAYESD010000002.1 coordinate 201,246,584, forward strand.
TTCTCCTTGAATCAGCAACGGACTGATCCGGAAAAAACACCTACGGACGTGAAACGGGTGAAAGGGTGTTCCGCACACCGAATCGTTACGACCCAATGTATCTCGGCTCCAGCTTGTGGACTATTTACGCGTACCCACTGCTACAATAAGCCTCATCACAGGCGGCTCCAAACCTATTATCACAGACGGCTTTTAAAACCGCCTGAAACGAAGAGTCTGTGATAATCCGCAATTTCACAGGCGGAGAAGTGAAACCGCCTGTGAAGACTAATTATCATAGGCGGTTCTTCACTAAGGATAGCCGCCTGTGAAGACCGATTATCATAGGCGGTTCTTTACTTAGGCTAGCCGTCTGTGAAAATACTTTATCACAGATGGGTCGTGCAGCATATATAACCGTCTGTGATAAACGTCTTATCACAAACGGTTATTGAAGAATAACTAACCGCCTATGATAAGAAGTCTTCACAGCCGGTTATTGAAGCATAACTAACCGCCAATGATAATTTGTCTTCACAGGCGGATTTTGAAGCATAACTAACCGCCTATGATAATGAGTCTTCACAGTCGGGTATTGAAGCATAACTAACCGCCTATGATAATGTGTATTCACAGGCGGATTTTGAAGCATAACTAACCGCCTATGATAATATGTCTTCACAGGCGGGTTTTGAAGCATAACTAACCGTCAATGATAATGTGTCTTTACAGACGGTTATTAAAGCATAACTAACCCGTCTATGATAATGGTGTTATCACAGACGGAGTTTACCTATATCAGCCGTCTGTGAAGACCCTTTAACGCAGCCGGTTTCTACCATAACAGACACCGCCTGTGAAAATTAGGTTATCACAGATGTTTCTTTACTTGTATCTAGCCGCCTGTGATAATTGTTTTTCACAGTCATGCAGTACTACTGCTGTTATTTCTAATTTCCAGGTCAATTCAATATAATCACAGAACAAAAAACAACAATCATCACAGAACAAAAGACAACAATATTATCATCACAGAAGTCAATTTCACTAAAACAATATACATACACACAAGTTACAGATACAATTTCATCTCAAAGTTTACAAGTTTTCACTAAAAACTGTTTAGATTGGTATAGTCGGAAAGTTCTGGCACATCAGCTGCTGAACCCCTCTTATCAAAGAACTTCCCCGTTTTGTGCAAAATTTCGCGACGAATGAACTGACAGAGTTCAGAAGCAATCCTGTCGGCTCCTCCATCAGGAATACTTCTACAAACCAGCCATTCTTCGTTCAGATTCTTCTTGTGCTGCAATATAACACATAACAAGGTTTAGAATGTGTTGGTTTGAACAATCTCAAACTATAGATCAAAGTGAGAGTATACAAGAATTTAGTAGGTATTTTTGGAGCAGTTGTACTATGAGCAATTGAATTTTGAAGTTGGAATCAAAATATGAAAATAATGTTTCTGGTAATATTGAACAGCAGAGAATATAAGCATTAAACTATGCTAGTTACAATGAAAATGAAACACAAAAGTAAGAAAATAAGGTATCGACATTAAGGATAACTTACATCCGCACGATAGCGGTAACACAAACGCTCGAACCCGTCCGCTGTGTTCAGGGTTTCCCAAGATAGCGGTAAGTTGGTCATTCTCCCTCTTCGGCTTGAAGAGACCCTTCTGTTGCTTTTCAATTACTTCTTTCATTTTATTCTCTACTTCATTCGGAGAGTCGGGCTTTTCAAGTTTGCCCTCGCTGGTCAAACCTGACCGAGCAAAGACCCAGCGTTGAGTTCGCTCATCGCACCCTTCTAATGGGTGAGGATTGCCCTTACTAAGAATTTCGTCTATTATCTTATTCCATTTCTGGACTTTGGGGCCATATCCGGCAGACCCCAAGCGATGATGGTATTTGTTCTTTTTTGCAAGCTCTGACCTAGTTGCACTTAGAGCTTTAGCATCAGGTGTGCTCTTTTGACGAACAAACTCTTGCCACTGAGCTTGTGTGATTTTTCCCATCTTCCTCGGGCTAGGGACCTTATTGGCCTTAACATAAGCATTCATTTCACTCTTCCAGCATCGAAACTTCTTGCCGCAAGAGACCAATGTTGCTTTCTTTACAGCTTCTTCTGTGCCTTTCGGGAACTTGAATTGTTTCTTTATCTTTTCCCACAACTCATTCTTGGTCTGCTCAGGTAATTTCCTCCAATTCTCGGTTGTGATCGGCACAACCTCCCCTAACAAGAAAACCGCATGCATTACGGTACTTGGTAACTGAATCCAGTGGTTCTTGGGGAAGCCCACCTGGACCGACCCTTGTTATGTACATGATGCGGTCCAATAGACCCTTATTGGGACCCTCGTTGCCCTCGTTTCCGCTTGAGTGAAGCTGAGGATTCATCCATTGGTGAACCTTCTGCGGTTTTAGGAGCCGATGTCACCTCATTGTCTTCGAGATTAATCTAGGTAGGAAAAAATTATAAGACTTCGTATACTTGACAACCAACATTAACTTGAACTGCTGAAGTTAAGATTCGTGATCCATACCTCGTCGGCAGGATCATATTCCGGGTCTAGATCCACTGAAATCTTTTTAATTTTTATATTCGGAAAAGGATCCGAAGGACTGTGATAGGAGCCTGAACTGCTGGAGTCAGTAAACTCCATATTGTCTTCTTTGTTGTTACAATCAGGACCAGTCTTCTTAGGGCTTTCCATGCTAGATCTAATAAGACAAAAAATCTAATAAATGGCATAACTAAATTTGGTCATATTTAAAACAAATTTTCTCAATTTTGGCTCAATTAAGTAAATTTAGCCAAAACACATTTTTGAAGTTATATAGGTCTAACTAAATTCTTGTATCATAGAGATCGGCATCATATGCTCAGACTCCATCGCCACACCTAGTGTTACCTAGATATGGGCGTGAGGATGCTCCTGGCATCACAAATGAGTTGGCCAGCAACTTTTGTTTGGCTTCAGAGCTAAATATAGCATAACTTTGGTAGCTCAGATTAGGTACAATTGCTCAAATGAAGCTGATGGAGCCACAAGTGCAGACATCTTTGGTAGCACAGATTAGCTACAATTGCTCAAATGAAACTTAGAGAAATAAAAGCAAACTTAGCCAAACTTAGTCTAGCATAGCTAACTCTAAGCAAAAGTAGCCAAATATAGCTAAATATAGCATAACTTAGTCAAAATTAGTCAAGTATAACTATATCTAATGTAACTTAGCCAAAATTAGCCAAATTTGGTCAACTTAACCAAATATAGCTAAATCTTGCCCCTAATAGAGAATTATGTGGCATATGCAAGGCCGATGACAGAAATAGGGAATATACTGCTATTACTAGAGTCTAGAATCATGTTTACCACTAATGTGTCAGAACAGTTTCAGACACACAGAACCAACTACCAATTTATCGTGATATAACCATCCACATAAATCTTGCCCCACCGAACCCTAACCAAAGATGCCACCGAACTTGACAGTTTTTCGAATTCCACCGAACCCTAACCAAGGATGCCTACCATTATCTAATTCCCGAACCCTAACCAAGGATATGCAAGGCGACAGCGAGGGCGGGGAGGGAGGCGGCACGGCGAAGGAGGATGGAAGGTCGAAGGGTTTAGGGTTTACCTTGAAGCTCGGCGACGACGGAAATGGCTTCGCTCGGCGTACCTGGAAGTGAGGAGGGCGAAGCTCGGCGGCGACGGCGAAGCTCGGCAACGACGGCGAAGCTCGGTGGCGTACCTAGAAGTGACGAGGGGGAACACTTGGCGGCAAACGAAATTTTGGCAGCCTAACGGCGTCTAAGTGTTTCGCCCGGGTTAGGTTTTTCCAATGCTGCTGAGGGGTATATATAGACTCACATTTTCTCAGGCGGATTTTAAGTACCGACCGTCAGGGAAGACTGTTACCTCAGTCGGATTTTACTTACCAACCGCCTGAGAAGATACAATTATCTCAGGCGGTTGGTTAGTAACACCCGCCTGAGTTAAAAATGGGCCTGTGAAGATATTTACTTCTTCTTAATTTGATGAACGCCTACATAAAGACCCCTCACCAACCGGGATGAGGATCCCCTGACTTAATCAGCGGTCACTGACATGTGGACCCGGTCCCACACGTCAGTGACCATGTCACGCGTGCGCGACCTTTCTTTTCCACTCCGCGCGGCCTTAAAGACGCGCTATCGCTCACAAGCGCATCGCTCACTTTGAATCCTCTTGTTTTCTTCGTCTTCCTCCGCTCCGACGACCCAACACCACTATGGCCGACCTTCTGCCGCCAAGCCCTCCGAGGGAGCCACCTTGCAAGAAACAATGTTGCAGCTCCCCCGAGAAGATCAACACCGAGCAGCGCCTCCTCATGGCGCGAGAGGCGTACAACAATACGTCTCGCGCCATGAGTGCCTTGGGGCTGGGTACCCTTCCAGAGTATACTGGAATGTGTACCTTGGGCCACTACCTCTATGCCCTCGTGGGGGTGGCTGATCGTCTCGACATTCTGTTCGCGACGATGGCCCAGGTTCTTGGCCCCGAGGGCCGTAGAACGCTGGTGGAGGCGACGGCTAGCAACCTCGGGGTTGCACCGCCGGTGCAGCCGGTGCAGCCGGCCCTGTCTCCTGTTGCACCGGTGCCGGAGTCGCCGCCGGAGGACGAGGAGGAGGAGAAGGAAGAGGAGTAGGAGTAGGATTTAATTAGTTTTTCTTTTTGTTGTTTTTAGTTGCTTCTGTTTTGTAAATATTGTTAATGAATGAAATCTATCTTTTTTCATCTATGTGATTGAATATTACTTGTGTATCTTTTGTGTTCTTGTGTGTTCTTGTGTAAATATTGTGCATCTTGTGTGTTCTTTTGTGAGATGTGCATATTGTTAATGAATGAGTATCTTGTGTGTTCTTCAACTGTGTGAATGATTGAATATTGTTAATGAATGTAGTGTGTTCATCGTTAATTAAAATTTCACGTCTGAGAAGAAATTAATTTGATATTTACCAAAACATTACAATGTCAGCTATACAAGTTTTAAAAATATTTTGTTCAGGTGGTAGATGTTAATTTTATACAAATGTAGAAGAAAGAATCATCGAATTTGGACACAATTTGCAGAATCTAAACATGTTTGAGTATTTATATTGGAATCTAAATAAAAAAGAAGCAAGGGATAAGGAAACTGAAGAACAGTATCGGGCATTATCTCAGGCGGTTGTTAAGCAATAACCGCCTGTGAAGATATTTACTTCTTCTTATTTAATATTCTTGATTAAATGTGGTCTTTTAAAAAGGCAAAAATCCACTTTCTTGTAATATTATTGATAAGTAAAGGTTACCATTAAATTTCACTTCATAAATCCTTTTAAATTTGTCAGAACATAAAAAACATACAACAAATGCTATTTTTCATTTTTCTATCTTGATGAATATAATGCTTTTTTCATTTATTTTTTCAGTGGACATTTTTAATCATCATACCAACATCTACGAATTTTTTCATATTTTTTTAAATTTTTTGGAATCAATGTGTGTTCATAATTTGATGAATGCCTCATATGAATATGAGCATTTAGTTAGAATGGTGGATAATTTGAAGTTTGACATGTTGGAATGCTTTTAAAAAAATTAAAAAAATTCATACATGTATAAATTATACAAATATGTTCATACCAACAATTTTGAGTGAAGGAACTTTTTTTTATGAGATACACAAATGTGAATAATATGTGAGTAGAAATTAATTTGATATTTACCAAAACATTACAATGTCAGCTATACAAGTTTTAAAAATATTTTGTTCAGGTGGTAGATGTTAATTTTATACAAATGTAGAAGAAAGAATCATCGAATTTGGACACAATTTGCAGAATCTAAACATGTTTGAGTATTTATATTGGAATCTAAATAAAAAAGAAGCAAGGGATAAGGAAACTGAAGAACAGTATCGGGCATTATCTTAGGCTGTTGTTAAGCAATACCCGCCTGTGAAGATATTTACTTCTTCTTAATTAATATTTGTTAAGCAATACCCGCCTGTGAAGATATTTACTTCTTCTTAATTAATATTCTTGATTAAATGTGGTCCTTTAAAAAGGCAAAAATCCACTTTCTTGTAATATTATTGATAAGTAAAGGTTACCATTAAATTTCACTTCATAAATCCTTTGAAATTGGTCAGAACATAAAAAACATACAACAAATGCTATTTTTCATTTTTCTATCTTGATGAATATAATGCTTTTTTCATTTATTTTTTCAGTGGACATTTTTAATCATCATACCAACATCTACGAATTTTTTCATATTTTTTTAAATTTTTTGGAATCAATGTGTGTTCATAATTTGATGAATGCCTCATATGAATATGAGCATTTAGTTAGAATGGTGGATAATTTGAAGTTTGACATGTTGGAATGCTTTTAAAAAAATTAAAAAAATTCATACATGTATAAATTATACAAATATGTTCATACCAACAATTTTGAGTGAAGGAACCTTTTTTTATGAGATACACAAATGTGAATAATATGTGAGTAGAAATTAATTTGATATTTACCAAAACATTACAATGTCAGCTATACAAGTTTTAAAAATATTTTGTTCAGGTGGTAGATGTTAATTTTATACAAATGTAGATGAAAGAATCATCGAATTTGGACACAATTTGCCGAATCTAAACATGTTTGAGTATTTATATTGGAATCTAAATAAAAAAGAAGCAAGGGATAAGGAAACTGAAGAACAGTATCGGGCATTATCACAGGCGGTTGTTAAGCAATACCCGCCTGTGAAGATATTTACTTCTTCTTAATTAATATTCTTGATTAAATGTGGTCCTTTAAAAAGGCAAAAATCCACTTTCTTGTAATATTATTGATAAGTAAAGGTTACCATTAAATTTCACTTCATAAATCCTTTGAAATTGGTCAGAACATAAAAAACATACAACAAATGCTATTTTTCATTTTTCTATCTTGATGAATATAGTGCTTTTTTTCATATTTACTTCTTTTTAATTAATATAACCCATAGTGTACAACACGTTATGGGAGAACAGGTCATACTCGCGCTCAATCCTACAGTTCTCAGTACAGAAGACGGTCTCGGACCACCCTCGCCTGCCGCAGCGGGCAGGCCCCTGGTTCCCCCCTGTTGGGCAGCGGCAAACGCCATCGTCAATGTCGGGCAGCGCCACCGGCGGCGGTCCGGGAGGAGGCCTACGCAGTAACCTCCAGCTCACGCAAACGTCGAGCCTCTGCATGGCTTGATTCCGACACCGGCAACACTCCTTGTTGGTCCTCTTCATCGCGACGGACCCGACCGTGTTGTCGCCGACGTGGGCCTCGCCTTCGACCTGCCGGATATACTCGAGGGCGTCGCGGTCCCCGCGGTCGGCGTCATAGCGGAGCATGGCGAGGACGTAGGCCGCCACCCCGCGATCAGGACCGCAATATCGTGCGGCAAGGGGAACTCCATGGGATTATCTCAGGCGGTTGGTAAGTAACAACCGTCCCCGAGATAAATATATTCTCAGGCGGTTGGTAGTAAGTACCAACCGCCTGAGAAGATGTTAATTAACTGACGCGCCGCACGAGGTCTGCGGAGAAGTTAAGAAGCCGTGGTGCAGGGGACGCGTGCGACGGAAGGATCTCTGAAGATCGTCTTCCATAGTGGTTTAATTGTGCGCCGCACGAGGTCTGCAAAGAGTTCAATGCGCAATGAACAAACTATTTTGTTCAGTTGGTAGATGTTAATTTAATACAAATGTAGAAGAAAGAATCATCGAATTTGAACACAATTTGCAGAATGTAAACATGTTTCAGTATTTATATTGGAATCTAAATAAAAAAGAAGCAAGGGATAAGGAAACTGCAGAACAATATCGGGCATTATCCCAGGCAGTTGTTATGTTATACCCGCCTCAGATAAACATATTTGTAGACGGTTGTTAAGTACCAACCGTCTGTGAAGATCTTTACTTCTTTTTTCTCAGGCGGTTTATAAGTAATACCCGCCTGAGATAATCATTTTTAAACTACAATATGTTAATTAACGGCCTGAGAAGTGTTAATTAACTGACGCGCCGCACGAGGTCTGCGGAGAAGTTGAGAAGCCGTGGTGCAGGGACGCGTGCAAGGATCTCTCAAGATCGTCTTCCACAGTGGTTTAATTGTGCGCCGCACGAGGTCTGCAAAGTGTTCAATGTGCAATGAACAAAATATTTTGTTCAGTTGGTAGATGTTAATTTAATACAAATGTAGAAGAAAGAATCATCGAATTTGAACACAATTTGCAGAATGTAAACATGTTTGAGTATTTATATTGGAATCTAAATAAAAAAGAAGCAAGGGATAAGGAAACTGCAGAACAGTATCGGGCATTATCCCAGGCGGTTGTTAAGTTATACCCGCCTTAGATAAACATATTTGTAGACGGTTGTTAAGTACCAACCGTCTGTGAAGATTTTTACTTCTTTTTTCTCAGGCGGTTTATAAGTAATACCCGCCTGAGATAATCATTTTTGAAACTACAATATGTTAATTAACGGCCTGAGAAGTGTTAATTAACTGACGCGCCGCACGAAGTCTGCGGAGAAGTTGAGAAGCCGTGGTGCAGGGATGCGTGCAAGGATCTCTCAAGATCGTCTTCCACAGTGGTTTAATTGTGCGCCGCACGAGGTCTGCAAAGAGTTCAATGCGCGGGAAACGAACCGCTCCCTCGTCTACTCCGCACAGACCTATATAAGGCGCGTCGTCGGTTATGGACAAGCACAAAACTTTTCTCCACTCCTTTCTTCTTCTTCCATCATTCCACCTCTCCTAGCCCGCCGCCGATTAACCACCACAGCCATGGCCAACCTTCCGCCACCTAGCCCGCCGAGGCAGCCACCCTGCAAGCGGATACGCTGCAGCTCCCCCGAGAGGGTGAATGACGACCAGCGCGTTCCACCGCCGGTGCAGCCGGAGCCACCGGTACAGCCGGAGCAATCGGCTCAGCCGGAGAAGCCGACCCTCTCTCCTGCTGCATCGTCGCCGGAGGAGGAGGAGGAGGACGACTTCGACGACGAAGACGATGATGACGATGATGACGACGAGTCGTCCTCCGACGATGGCGACGACGAGTCGTCCTCCGACGACGGCGACGACGAGTCGTCCACCGACGACGGCGACGACGAGTCGTCCACTTATGACGGCGACGACGACGACGGCGACCACCACCATGGTGACGACTACGACGACGACGACGACGAGTCGGAGGAGGACCGCTTGGCTTGGTTTGAGAAGCTGGCGGAGAGGATGGAGGAGGCGGGGCCGTAGTGTAGTTTTAGGATTTCAATCAAGTGTTCTTGTACATTTTTCTTGTGTTTTGTACATATTTCAATCAAGTGTCAATGAATACTGGTGGATAATTTGAAGATTGACATGTTGGAGTGCTTTTAAAAAAATTAAAAAAATTCATACATGTATAAATTATGCAAATATGTTCGTACCAACAATTTTGAGTGAAAGATCTTTTTTTATGAGATACACAAATGTGAATAATATGTGAGTAGAAAATAATTTGATATTTACCAAAACATTTCAACGTCAGCTATACAAGTTTTAAAAATATTTTGTTCAGTTGGCATTATCTTAGACGGTTGTTAAGTAATACCCGCCTGAGATAAAAATCTTCCTTGGCGGTTATTAAGTACCAACAGCCTGTGAAGATATTTACTTCTTAATTAATAAACATCATCTCAGGCGGTTGGTAAGTAAAACCCGTCTGCGATAAAGTTAAAAACCGCCTGTGAAAAACCTACGTCTATATAAGGACCCCTCACAGCAGTCAAAACGCAACCCTGGAGAATTTATATCGACGCTGCCAGGCTGTTGAAATTTCCCCTGCGCCGCGCCGCCGCTCCGCCGCCCAGCCCATACTGCCGCGCCGCCGCTCAACCCCGCACCGCCACTTCTCCACCCAGCCGGCCCACCGTGCTGACGCCTCCCCACCGTGCTGACGCCTCTGCAAGGTAAATGTAGTTTCCTTACTTTTTCTTTGTATATTTTCATTAGCTGATAAGCTGTTAGTTTTGTGTGTTCTGGTATATGGATTCTGTCCTTTTGCATGTGTAAGGACTGTATGGATTGTGTTCTGGTATATTGATGTATGGACTATATGGATTGTTTCCTTTTTGTACCTATTATGTGACATGAATATGATGTTTAATTAACAGATGCTATTGTAATATATATAAGATGCATCTGGGCCTTGTTTCCCGATATAACGGACTGGATCCCACCCAGACCTAGCCCATGCTGCTGGGCCTGTTTCCCCCTTTGACTCCGTCCGCCTCAAGACGTCGCCCGTCTCCTACATTAGTCGCCCTAATCATACTTGTTATGTCTCTGTAAATTCATTTTATAGAAGACCTTTAGAGAATATTTGTGGCCAAATTTTGTAAATCTGACAAAAAATTCTATTATTGAAGCATGGACCGTCGAGCGTGGATGTATAACATGCCAAGACCCGATCCTATGTACATTCGTAATGTTGCAAATTTTATTGAAGCATCCAAGAGACATGCGAAGTTGCAAAAGATAGATGACATATTATGTCCATGTATCGACTGCGAAAATAAGATTGCTTGGACGGATACTATAGTAATCCAATCTCATTTGGTGAAAAGAGGTTTCAAAAATAACTACACAATATGGACAGAGCATGGTGAGTTAGATACACATGATGTGGATAAAGATGATGAGAGAGGCTCAGATGATGATAATGTTCATATCGATGATGGTAGTGACAATCAAGCTGGTGATGATGATGATGATTTCGATTGTGAGGAGATGTTGCGTCACATTGAACCATATGTACTGACTTCTATGGGAGCAAGAAAAGGTTTAAGTAAAATGGAGACATTGCAGAATGCGGCCACAGAGCTTTTATATGATGAATCAAACGGTTGTGATAAAGAGTTTACTACATTGCGTGCAGTCTTAGAACTACTAAAGTTGAAAGCTATGCACGGATGGTCCGATTGTAGTTTCTCTGATCTTTTGAATCTTCTGGCAGAAATTCTTCCAAATCCAAATAAACTGCCTAGAAGCACTTATAAAGCGAAGAAACTTCTTTGCCCGATGGCACTAGGTGTGACAAAAATACACGCTTGTGTGAACCATTGTATTCTGTATCGCAAAGAGCATGAGCTCGCAACTAGATGCCCCATTTGTGGTGTCAGTAGATATAAGAAGGACTACAATCACCAGTATGTTACCAACATGAAAAAGACTCAGAAGAATAAGAAGTTTATTATTGGTCCTGAAGGTGACGATGACGATACTTCTGGCGATGCAGACGGGAAGAATAAGAGAAAAATTCCTGCATTGGTGATGTGGTACCTTCCGGTAATTGATCGCTTGAAGCGTTTGTTCTCAAACCCTAGGGAGGCTGAACTTATGCGTTGGCATTCCGAGGAACGCAAGAAGAATGAAAAACATATACGACACCCTGGTGATGCAACGCAGTGGAAAAATTTTGATATTCAGTATCCAGAATTTGCGAAAGAAATCAGAAATGTGAGGTTTGCCTTGGGTACAGATGGAATGAATCCGTTTGGTGAAAAAAGGAGCATACACAGCACATGGCACGTGGTCTTAACTATGTACAACCTACCGACGTGGTTGTGTCACAAAAGGAAATATATCTTATTATCTGTTCTTATCCAAGGTCCGAAACAACCCGGCATCGAAATTGATGTGTTCTTGGAACCTTTAATGGAAGATATGGCGAAATTGTGGAATGAAGGGGTACGTACATGGGATGAGTACAAGCGGGAGTATTTCACGCTAAGAGCAATGATATTCGTTACCGTGCATGATTATCCCGGACTGTTTACATTATCGGGACAAATGAAAGGGAAGAAAGGTTGCGTTAGGTGCGTGGATAGAACTGGATATCTATACCTCACTTCATCCAGAAAGACGGTGTACATGAGACATCGACGGTTCTTGACAGATACACACAAGTATAGGAAGATGAAAGAACAATTTGATAACAAAATCGAAAAAGATACTGCACCGAAACATTACAGGTCAAGAACATTCATATTGCTTTCGGTAAGGGAAAAAAGAGTAAAGGAATTAAGAGAAAGAAAAGTACATCTTCGGATGATACAACTGACATGGCTTTCAAGAAACAATCAATTTTTTTCAAGTATCTTCCGTATTGGAAGAATCTGGAATGTTGCCATAGTATTGATTTGATGCACGTTACAAAGAATGTATTTGACAGCATCATTGGGACCTTGCTGGACATGCCGAGGAAGACAAAGGATGGATTAAATTCACGTATGGACCTAGTAAATCTTGATTTGAGACCAGAGCTTCATCCAGTAGAAAAGGCGAACGGGAAGCATTACCTTCCCCCAGCCAGCTACAACTTGACGCTAGAAGAGAAAAAAGCAATTTGCGAATGCTTGCGTGGGATCAAAGTGCCCACAAGTTTCTCATCCAATATCCGCAAACTAGTCTCGATGAAAGACTTGTCTTTATTCGGTTATAATTCTCACGACTGTCACATGATGATGACAGTTTTCCTTGCCATTGCAATAAGAGTAATCAAACCTGAGCATATAAAAGTTGTCATCACACGTTTGTGTTACTTCTTCAATGCAGTATCGCAAAAGGTGATAGCACGTGAAGATTTAGACTATCTGAAAACATACATCGTCGAGACAATGTGCAAGCTTGAGATGTGTTTCCCACCATCCTTTTTTGATATGCAAGTACACCTAATCATACATCTTGTTGATCAGATAAAAGCATTGGGGCCACTATATTTACATCATATGTTTTCGTTGGAGAGATATTTAGGAGTATTAAAAGGTTATGTGCGGAACCGTGCTCACCCAGAGGGTTCAATTATGGAAGGATACACCACTGAAGAAGTGATTGAGGGTTGCACTGATTACATCAAAGATGGAAAATCGATAGGTGTGCCTATACCGGTACATGAGGGTAGACTACGTGGGAGAGGCAAAGTGGGTAAGAAAACTTTTATTGTTCAAGATTACAAGAATGTACACCGTGCACATTTTGGTGTACTACAACAGCTCGCAATAGCTGAGCCGTACATCGAGGAACACCAAATTGAGCTTCGTGATAAAAACCAAGACCGCAAAGAGGACTGGATCATGAAAGAGCACAGAAGATGTTTCACTGAATGGTTAATGGACAAAAATATATCATACGGAAACACTATAGAAGAGGCAACAATGAAAAAGTTAGCTTGTGGCCCATCTGCTTTGGTAACATCATGGCAAGCATATGACATCAATGGTTACACATTTTACACTAAAGAAAAAGACGGTAAGAGTGTTGCACAAAATAGTGGTGTTCGTATTGAGGCTTATGATTCACAAGGGCAGAAGACCACATACTTCGGGTTCATAGAGGAAATATGGGAACTCGATTATGGCGAAAGAATGGTAATGCCCGTATTTAAGTGCCAATGGGTCAAACATCCTGATGGTTTGAAAGTGGACAATTACGGACTGACACTGGTAGACTTGAATAAAGTGGGTTACAAAGATGACCTGTGGGTTCTCGCCGATAATGTTGCACAAGTTTTTTATGTTCAAGATCCAGAAACTGAGAAGTTGCACGTAGTTGTTTCTGGAAAGCAAAATATTGTTGGGGTTGACAATGTGGGAGATAATGAAGAGGAATATAATCAGTATCAAGAGATGTACCTTTTCACCGAACCAGAAAACATCAAGCGCGTAGAGAGAAGCATTAAAAAGAATTTGAAACCCTATATGCGAGAAGATGTCAATGCTGGAAAAAATGTATATAGCAATGCGAGATGATATATATTGTATATATTTGTATCTTCTGAAATCAACTTAGAACAATGTTGGTATATGGATTGTGTCCTTTTGCATTTGTGTACATATGCGTTTGGACTCAATGATTTGGAAGTTTGGTCTTTCTTCAGATAATGATGTCTCGGGCGTGTAGCCGATTGAAGGAGGAGCGCTTGGCGTGGCGCAAGAACCATCCCCATGTATGTACATATGGCACACCGGTCACATGGTTGTATATACATATGTATCTGTAATGGACTGATCAACTTAACTGTAGTTTGTTTTTCCGTGTTGTTTGTTTTTGGTATTTTCAATTTCTCCGCGTAGGGTTTCTCTGCGAAGCCTGAATCGGGAGATTTATTGAAGTGGCAGTGCATCGTCCCCGGTAAAGAAGGGGTAAGTCATGAAGAACAAGCACAATATGAGTTTAACTATCGTCCTCCTATTAATAAATTTCTTTTGCAGACTGAATGGGAAGATGGTTACTACCCCCTGACAATCTCCTTCTCTGAGGACTATCCCTTGGTGCCTCCAAGATGCTCCTTTCCAATTGGGTTCTTCCACCCAAATGTCCATCGTTCGGGAGCACTCTGCATCGGGATTCTTGATCAAGAGACTGTAAGATAGACCTATTTTGTTCATGTAATTATTACTTATAATTTTTGTCGAACTTATTTGAACTGGTTTCTTATATTGCTTAAATTATATTTCGTAGGGGTGGTGCAGTGCTTTTACAATCAAAACTATACTACTTGAAGTTCAGCGTTTGCTGCATCAGCCAAATGTGCCTGATGTTGAATATGATTGCTATAATCTACTTATCAAGGTTAGATGACACTTTGACTTAGTGACCAATGTAGGTTATTCATTCCTCCTTCGACATTTGTTAATTTAAATAATGTCAATATTTTCAGGATCCAGCGGAATTTAAGAGACGTGTTCGGGAGCAAGCAGGACGGTACAATTTAGATTGATCGATGGGAGCTTCATCGTCGATCTACAATGAATGTAGCATGATTTTTGTTCAGTGTGTAAAGAAATTATCTTTGAACAATTGTAAAGCCTCTAATGGTGTATTATCACAATTAAGCCAGCCTCACTGGTGATTGAGCATTTCCTATAATGCATTACTGTACTAGTATCCGCTAGCTCATCTGTGTTTTTTTCCTGATACAATTTTGCCTGCACGACTACATGCGGCTGTGATATATAATTGCAACTACATCCCTGTAATTTCAATGAAAACTGCTTATGATAATTAAACAATGACTGCCACTGAAAATACATGATCTTCTCAGGCCGTTGTTAATCAAGAACCGGCTATGAAGTTCATTGCATTACAGACGGTTATTAATTAAGAACCGCCAACGAAGATCATGTATTTACTCAGACGGTTGTTCCTTAAAATCCATCTGTGAAGTTCATTGCATTACAGACGGTTATTAATCAAGAACCGCCAACGAAGATCATGTATTTACCCAGACGGTTGTTTCTTAAAATCCGTCTGTGAAGTTCATGGAATTGCAGACGGTTAATAATTAATAACCGTCTGTGAAGATCATGTATTTACCCATACGGTTGTTTCTTAAAATCCGCCTGTGAAGTTCATTGCATTGCAGACGGTTAATAATTAATAACCGTCTATGAAGATCATGTATTTACCCAGACGGTTGTTTTTTAAAATCCGTCTGTGAAGTTCGTTGCATTACAGGCGGTTCTTAATTAAGAACCGATTCTGAAGATCATGCATTTACCCAGACGGTTGTTCTTTAAAATCCGCCTGTGTTGTTCTTTCATCACAGACGGTTATTATATCATTCGTCATCACAGTCGCATATTTTTAAGGACCGCCTGTGTTTGAAAAATTGAGGTGCCTGTAAAAATGCTTTTTGTAGTAGTGACCTGCCATCTTCCGTTTTGTTAGCGCGAAGAGAGAAACAAACGCTGGACACGGAGCGAACTGTGCTCGGAGAGGCAGCTGCCAACTCACCTCGGCAACGCCGCGACCGCCGCCATGTCGCCGCCCTGAGGCCGCCGCGAAGTCATCGCCGCGACAGCCGCCAACTCGCCGTCCCGCCGCCGCAAACTCTGCTCGGAGAGGCCATCGCCAACTCACCTCGGCGACGCCGCGACCGCCGCCATGTTGCCGCCCCGAGGCCGCCTCGAATTCGTGGCTGCGGCCGCCGCCAACTCGCCGCCCCGCTGCCGGCACCAAGTGAGCTCCCCGCGGCCGCCGCCAACTCGACTCAGTGAGGCCGCCGTCAAGTCGTCGTGAGAAGCTGCCGATCCCGCCAACTGAAGGTTGTCTCCCGCGGTCTCTCGTCCTCGTCCCGTCACTCAATCCTCAGCCGCGAGCACGCCCAAACCGCTACTGGTAATTTATCCCTCTGTTGCCTTTGGCTAATGCCCTGTTTTTTATGATTTTGACTATAATGTCCATGACTGTAATTGATCTGTGCAATCTCTTTCAAGATATCTGATTTATGTTGCTAATTAGACCTATGTGGGAGAGTGATGGGTATTTGTAAGCCAACCTGTTTAGTATTGTTATGTTATTTATTAGGTAATGTGCTTACTTCTTTTTGTGATATGGTGGCAATGATAATTTCTTGGTGACATTCTTTGAAATATGTAGAGAAGTTTATCTAACATGCGTACTGACGAGAGGCTGACTCAAGTGTTTTTTTTCTTATTTTTGCTTGTCATCGTACTAACCAGAGATAGAGACAAGTGCTTACATAAATACATAGGACAAAGAAATGAAGAACATACACAAACTAGGCAGGATAAATATGTCAATGATGTCTTTCTCTCTTTTGTACTCAAACTGAAACAGCAATGTTGGCCAAACGATTTCTAAAATGATTCTGTTCCGTAGTCTGAAACTGTTTCTTGATTAGAACTGAAATGATTCTGATTCTGCATGAACCAAACGAGGCCTGAATCAGAGCATCCAAGATATATTGATTAGTGCTATAGAACTATCTCTTTTAGCACAACAAAACTAAATTCAACGCCAGGAAAAAAAATCAGTGTCCACTCTAGTTAGGATAGCAGTTTGAGAATGTCTTCTAATAGAATCCTGTACGTAGTCTGCGAGATTTTTGTCTCGTAACACAACGGCTAATTTAGGCATGTAATTTAGGAAAAATATAGCTTGATGAACAGACTAGAAATACATATATAATGACGAACAGAAAATATCAACGACTCCCGTTGGTTTTAAATTATTGAAGATAATACCTCCGTTGAAGAGTTGGAGTCCTTGTTCTAGATAAGGACGTTCGCGAGGAGTGGAAAGAAAGGATGCCAAATGCGCCTTAAATAAGGCTAGCTGGAAATCTGAAATACTTTGATCTTCAGTCCGGGGTAGTCTTCGTTCATACATCCCTGCTTTGAAATAAGCGTTTGTAGCAACATCAATAAGAAGCTGGGCCATTTCTGTTCTCCAGGCGTATGCTCCGAATGAACCCCCTGCTCAAGGTGACATAAATGAGTACCCAATCCACCGGAACATAGTCAAGAGATGCTAGCTGTGCTAAAAATTATTTGTCAGTCAGAAGTTTTATTTTTATAAAAAACAAAGAATGTTATATGAGAAAGAAAGCATGTAATGCACACCATCTATTCATAATCAGATTGCTGCTTGCCGCTTGGATTCCCCCCCCCCCCCCCCCCCCCCCCCCCTTCTTGTTTATGTACACTTGGAGGGAGTATATTTGGAGCTGTTACGTATGTGCTACATTTTGGCCATGGACGGAGAAGTCACTGGCAGAACATGCAACTGCCGTACTATGCATTTCCATGGTTTTCTGCTGCCAGAAATGGCTAGTAGCTCTGTCGTGCTGGGAACATACATAAGGCAAAAATGGCTAGTAGCTCTGTCATGCTAGGAACATACATAAGGAAGAAATGCTAGCAGCTAGTCCCATCCAGATGGTTTTTTAGAAAGCCCGAGCTTCTTGCCCAGCATTTATATGTAAGGACGGAGGTCACTGAATCAGTAACACGCAGGCAGGACTTGACGGCTGCCGTTTCCAGTTACATTCATTTAGAAGATGTTGATGGAGCAATGGTTTTATTCAGTAGCCAAGACTGAATTATGTGTTGAATAATCTCGTGCACCAGCTGCACGTGCTGCATATCTTGCATGGTTAGTTTGCACGTGTTGAGAAATCGGCGGTACGCTACTCTAGCAATTCTACTGCATCACTTAGGAAACATGCGAGTACAGAAGTCATATATCGTTACCACTAGACGTGCAGCACAGCGGAACGTAGATGCGCGTCGGGGTAGGGGAAGTAGACGATCTCGTTCGTCTCCTCCTCGTCCTCGTCACGGCAGCAGGTAGACGATTGTGATCGTCGTAGCCGATTAGCGCAGCAGTAGTAGCAGCGCCTCCACAAAGTCCACACGTATGGAGAGGAACGCCGTGCGCCGGTGTGCTAGCACCGCGCGCGCGGCAAGGGTCTCGACGTGAGGCCTTCGAGGAGTGGCTGCTAGGTTTGTCACGTGGTGGGATGATTAGCCCCTAACCCTACCCCTCATATTTATAGGCGTACTAATGGGCTTTTAGATCGCAGGCCCATTAGTACCCTAGTCGCTTATGGATCAAATATCCAATAGGCCTTAATCCGAATTGTTATGATTGCCTCTTAGGCACATCACCAACAATCTCCCACTTGCACTAGAGACAATCCTCTAGCCAAGATTTTCGATATTCCAACTCCTTAAGTATGTGACCCGTTAGGTTCATGTGCAGTCGGTTGTGAATGGAAACCATTTCCAACCACAAGTCAGTAGAGGTACCTAGCAGGACATACTGACTCCTGAATGTACATAAAGATCATATCGGCCGAACCTAAAAACATTCAATATGCTAATCCCTTTGTCTCACGATATCAGTCAAGCTTACGGCGAGATGCGTGTCATCCTTGTGATAGCCCGACTATTCACTCGATCAAATAGTGGATTAATTCCGTGACTAACTTTTAGTCACTGTGATTAACCTTTAATCACTTTGGCATGGCCATGCACTTTCAAATCCAACTATCTCGAGGGGACCAGAGATATCTCTCCTGTTATTATAGAGGGGCAAATCCCATCTTGATCCACGCACATCCCATTCTATATTTCATTATATACTCGGAGATTACTTTATGACTACCCATTTACGGTGTAGCTTTTGATAGTCTCAAAGTACACAACTACGCATAGTGAGAAACAATGGCGATCTCAGGTCTAAAGATCTAGCAGGTGTATCACTCAAGACCAACTGATGGCACATATGAAAATAACAATCCCAATAGTGTCTTGGAGTGGGTCAATCCAACACCATGTTCACTAACATGTGTTCACATTATTAATTCGATATCTCCATATCTATGATCCGTGAAACGTGATCAACAATTAATACATGTGTTAGTCTGTATGCAATCATTATCTCATATAATGATATAGACTAGGGATCATCTAGAGTAACATTACTATTAACAAATAGTTTCACAAACAAGTCACATACTTGATGATCAATATAAATAATGATTACTATTATAACAATTTTAATAGTACATAAACATAGCTGTGACACAAGTCTACCACTACACAATATGATCACTGATGTAAGTATCTAATACCCATAGATCTCGTGTGTACCTCATGCTTTGATTGTGGAAGAGGCTTTGTCAACGGATCTGCAACATTCAAATCCATGTGCACATTGCATATCTTCACATCACCTCGGTCGATGATCTCTCGAATGAGGTGATAGCGTCGTAGTATGTGTTTGGATTGTTTGTGTGATCTAGGCTCCTTTGCCTGTGTGATGGCTCCACTATTGTCACAGTAGAGATCTACAAGACTGGACGCGCTAGGAACAACACCCATCTCAGAAACAAATTTTCTTATCCAAACAACTTCCTTTGCAGCTTCAGAAGCTGCAATATACTCCGCCTCTGTGGTTGAATCTGCTACTGTATCATGCTTGGAACTTTTCCAGCTCACTGCCCCTCCATTGAGGCAGAACACAAATCCAGATTGTGATTTGGAATCATCCTTATCACTTTGGAAGCTGGCATCAGTGTAACCTTTTGCAACGAGCTCTTCTTGACCTCCAAACACTAAGAACGCATCCTTGGTTCTTCTCAAGTACTTAAGGATGTTTTTGACAACGGTCCAATAAGCCTCACCATAATCTGATTGGTACCTGCTCGTGATACTTAGAGCATAAGGTGCATCTGGGCGCGTACATAGCATGGCATACATGATGGATCCAATAGCCGACACATAAGGAATCACTATCATCCTCTTTTGCTCATCAGGTGTCGAAGGACACTAACTCTTGCTTAGAGTAATGCCATGTGACATTGGCAAGAAACCTTTCTTGGAATCTTGCATATTGAACTGATTCAATATTTTGTCAATATATGTATCTTGGCTTAATCCAATTAGCCTTTTAGATCTATCTCTATAGATCTTTATGCCCAAAATATACGCTGCCTCTCCTAAATCCTTCACTGAGAAACTTTTTCTTAATGAGGATTTAACATCATCAAGCATTGGAATGTCATTTCCGATCAATAATATGTCATCTACATATAAGACCAGAAATACATGTGTGCTCCCAGTAACTTCTTGTAAATACAATGTTCTTCTATGTTCCTGATGAAACCAAACCCTTTGATTACTTCATCAAAATATAGATTCCAACTCCGAGATGCTTGCTTCGGTCCATATATGGACTTTTGAAGCTTGCATATTTTATTAGGATTTTTAGGATCGACAAAACCCTCAAGTTGTGTCATGTACACATCCTCAGTCAGAATTTCATTAAGAAAGGTTGTTTTGACATCCATTTGCAATATTTCATAATCAAAATATGCAACAATTGCTAGAAGAATCCGAACAGACTTAAGCATTCCAACGGGTGAGAAAGTTTCATCATAATCAACACCTTGAATTTGTTTCAAATCTTTCGCCACCAATCGCGCTTTATAGATGTCAACATTTCCATCCATATCAGTCTTTTTCTTGAAAATCCATTTACAATCGATAGGTCTCACACCTTCGATTGGATTAACCAGATTTTCTTGCATGGATTCAATTTCGATTCCATGGCTCCGAGCCACTTATATATGTCGGGTCCCATCATTGCTTCAGTATAGGTCATGGGCTCATTATTGTCCAACAATACCATGTCATGCTGCCCCGTAGTTAGAAGTGTTAACTTTTCAGTCGCACGACGTACCCTCATAGACTTTTGTGGGGCTGGTGTTCCATCAACTGGTTGCACAACATCTTGTACATCCTGTATAGGATCAGTGGATGCTGAAACATTTTCAGGTATTTTTTGAATTTCTTCAAGATGCACCTTGCTGCCACTAACTCCTTTTGAGAGAAACTCTTTCTCCAAGAAGACACCATTGCTAGCGGTAAACACTTTACCCTCTGTTTTATTATAAAAATAATATCCTTTGGTTTCCCTAGGATATCCCACAAAGAAGCATTTGTCTGATTTGGGAGTGAGTTTGTTTGACGTCAAACATTTGACATAAGAATCACACCCCCAAACTTTGAGGAAAGACAATTCGGGACGTTTCACGGTCCATATCTCATATGATGTCTTCTCAACAGACTTAGTTGGGACCCTATTTATGGTAAACGCAGCAGTTTCAAGAGCATAACCCCAAAAGGATAGTGGAAGAACTGCTTGGCTCATCATCGACCTAACCATGTCCAACAAGGTCTGGTTCCTCCTCTCAGAAACCCCATTCCAATGAGGCGTTCCAGGTGGAGTCAACTGTGGAACAATTCCACATTGTTTTAAATGATCATAAAGTTCATGGCTCAAATATTCACCCCCACGATCAGATCGTAGAACTTTAATTGTCTTGCCCAATTGGTTTTGTACTTCATTCTGAAATTCTTTAAACTTTTCAAAGGATTCAGACTTGTGCCTCATTAGGTGGACATAACCATATCTACTAATATCATCGGTAAATGTGATGAAGTACTGAAAACCACCTCTGGCAATTGAACTCATTGGTCCACATACATCTATATGTATAAGTCCCAACAAGTCAGTCGCCCTCTAACATTGACCAGTGAAGGGTGCTTTGGTCATCTTCCAAAGCAAACAGGATTCGCAAGTGTCAAGTGATTCAAAATCAAATGAGCTTAGTAATCCATGTTAATGGAGTTTTTCAATGCGTTTCTAATTTATATGACCTAAGCGACAATGCCAAATAAAAGTGGGATTTAGATCATTTCGTCGAGCCCTTCTGGTATTAATGTTACAAACAATTTTATCCTTAAGATCAAGAACATATAATCCATTCACCAATGGACATTGAGCATAGAAAATATTATTGCAATAAATAGAACAACATTTGTTCTTTATTACAATCTCATAACCATCAACTTCTTCTAAACATGAAGAAGAGATAATGTTCTTACTCAAAGTAGGAATGCAATAACAATTATTCAATTCCAAAACTAATCCTGAGGGTAATGACAAGTGGTAGGTTCCAACAGCTATGACCGCAACCTTTGCTTCATTGCCGACACGAACAACCAACTCGCCTTTCGCAAATCTTCTAGTCTCACTTAGACCCTGCAACGATTTGCAAGTGTGAATCATCGATCCGGTATCAAATACCCATGATTCACTAGAAGATAATGCAATGTTAATTTCTATAATATTTATACCTAAAGCAGAAGTATCACTTCCCTTCTTCTTCTTATCCTCCAAGTACTTCTTGCAGTTCCTAGACCAGTTCCCCTTACCATGACAGTGAAAGCATTCATCATCAGGAGAAGGGCCAGATATGCCCTTTGGTTTAGACTTTGAGCTTGAAGGCTCATCGAGAACCTTTCCCTTGCATTTACCTTTAGGATGCATCGCACGCTTCCACTTTTTATTCTCCTTTTGCACCATCATCACATGAGTGGCGTTTTTCTTAATGCTTTCTTCGGCTGTTTTAAGCATCCTATGCAATTCAGCCAATGTTTTCTCCATGCCGTTCATTTGAAAATTCAATATGAATGGCTCGTAGCTCGATGGGAGCGACTGGAGAACGACGTCAATAGCAAGATCATCCTTGAGTTCAGAACCAAGTTTGCCCAAAGTTTCATTGTAACCAATCATCTTGATTACATGACGGCTGACCGAGCTACCCTCTGCCAGCTTGCATGAGAATAAGGACGTTGAGATGTTGTATCTCTCAGCCTTGCTTGATTCTCAAACATTCCACGCAGTCCCTCAATCATAGAATAAGCATCTGTATGCTCATACTGTTTTTGCATATTAGGGGACATAGTGGCGAGCATGAGGCAGTTTACATTAAGTGCATCATCGCAGTGCTTCATATAAGCTCCACGTGCTGCATTAGTTGCATCAGCTGGGAGGTCATCAGGGTAAGGCTGCAGAAGAACGTACTCGGTTTTCTCTTGACTAAGAATGATTCTCAGGTTGCAGTACCAATTGATAAAGTTAGCTCCATTGAGCTTTTCCTTTTCAAGCACATATCGCAAACTGAAACCGGAATTGTTACTAGCAGACATTATCTACAATAGAAAATAAATATGCAAGGTTTAGCACTATGTTATGTACCAATCTTCTATTAATAGTTTAATAAAAGATATCACCACTATATGATCATCGTCTTCCCTCTTATGACATATAGTGGTTCAAGATCCATATTCACTAATTCCTAGTGAGCTTTGGCTTCACTGCTAGGAAATTAATGACATAGGTAAACAACCATTGTTAATCATATCCCTATATGACTCTTGTTTGTTGGGTGACATCCAATGCCCCGGCTCCCAACTCTATGCCATAAAGCCCAAAACTGTTTTGATAGCTTTGTTGAGTAAACCAACACTATGCATGTGAATGCCCAACATTCACCCTATGAATTATGATAGATGATGGTACTTTTGTTTGGCAAACCTACCACACAAGGATCAAAATATCATAGGTGCAGCTATTGGTAAATGGCATCAAATGCTCAAGTTTTGTGAGGGAATCTATTCTATCATAACAAAACATCCACCTTATGAAAAGCATTAAACGAATAGTAATAAGCATCACAGACATATGATCATATCACATTGTGAATAGTATGGCCTTTAAAATCATAATGGTCTCCATCGCCATGGTTCCATCAAGATCTGAGCTGTCATGCCTCCCTTCTTGTGGTGATCTCCATCTCCACCATGCTTGAAGACATCTCCATGATAATAAAAGAAGCTAATACAACTAATAGCTACCAAGTAAATTACATGAGAGGTCAAGCATCACAGGTCGACACGTAGGTCATTATACAATTATGTGACAACCTTAACCCGGTTGTGTTAAATTTCCAACACGCAGGCTGCACGAATTTACACACAGATCATCACATCACATTAAGGCCATACCATTCACATCATTCCCTGCAAAAACGAGTTAAGCGTAGAATGATTTCTAGCGCGAAACTATATTATGTAATCGTTATAGCAGATAGCAAAACGGCGGTCCCAAATTACATAGATCGCATCTATGAAATCACATCAAACGGAATTACATAGATCGCATCTATGAAATCATATGAAAATCTCATCGGATTGATCAAATCAACCCGAATCCGAGCCATTCAGAATGCCTCAATTTTCAATGTGACCGGTTATTCATGAGTATATCGTGACTCATGACCGTGGTCTGTTGGCACAATCTGTTAGCGATGTACGATATTAGTCCCGTTGGTGATTCCAGCCGGTAGGGACAGGTTGCGCACACAGCAGAGAAGGAGCATGAACTGACCCTTTAGTCATACATGATCGCAATCTACTCTAACCCATTCCAAACCCCAAAAATCGTGCGAAAAATTCATCGTATGAACATGTCTGCAGTAGATCCCATCTACTAAGAAGATCCAGACCAAAAACTACGCAAGTCGGCTCTGATGCCGCTGTTGGGAAATCAGCGGTACGCTACTCTAGCAACTCTACCGCATCACCCAGGAAACATGCAAGTACAAAAGTCATAGATTGTTACCACTAGACGCGCAGCACATCGGAACATAGATGCGCTGGGGTAGGGAAAGTAGACGATCTCGTTTGTCTCCTCCTCTTCCTCGTCAAGGTAGCAGGTAGACGGTCACGATCATCACAGCCGATGAGCGCAGCAGTAGCAGCAGCACCTCCACGAAATCCACACGTACGGAGAGGAACGCCGTGCATCGATGTGCTAGCACCGCGCGCACGGCAAGGGTCTCGGCTTGAGGCCTTCGAGGGGTGGCGGCTAGGGCTGTCACGTGGTGGGATAATTAGCCGCTAACCCTACCCCTCATATTTATAGGCATACTAATGGGCTTTAAGGTCGCAGGCCCATTAGTACCCTAATTGCTTATGGATCAAATATCCAATAGGCCTTAACCCGAATTGTTATGATTGCCTCTTGGGCACATCACCAACAGTACGATAGGTATTCGTGGATCTCATTCCCAGTAGTTCTGTTGTTCATTTACAGAAGGAGTCGTTGCATGCGCCATACTCGCCGTGGAGTACCTGGTCTCCCTAGTTGAGCAGATGGCACGTTCGGTTGAGGGTGAGTGGGTGTGTGCCTGGAGTATCGGCACGTAAGTAACCGTTTTGCTTTTCATTATAGATGCATATGAAAACAGAGTGGTGCAGCGGCTTCGGCTCACAAAAAAAAACGCTCGTCTGTGCTGTGTCTTGATCTCCCGCTCGTGTTCTTGAGTGTTCCATCACCAATGCAACGAGTTTTGGGTGTGTCACGATTCTATTCATGGCATGCTGCGCCAACAAGTGGTATCAGAGCACAGGCCATGGACACCACTCCTCCGAAGGTGCCGACGACACCCAGCGACGGCAGTGCCTCACGAGATGTTGTGATCATGAAGGAATCCACCAGTTCATTGGCATACCCTGTGCTGACACGGATGAATTACACCCAATGGGCGTTGGTGATGCAGGTGAATCTCGAAGCTCAAGGTCTCTGGGAGGCGATTGAGAGTGACAAGGTCGGGCGCCACGAGGATCGGCTTGCGCTGGCAGCCCTCCTTCGTGCGGTACCGATGGAGATGCTGTAAGGATCGAAACGCCAAAGAGGGGGGGGGGTGAATTGGGCTTTTTCAAATTTTAAGGCAATTTAAAAACTTTAATTGTTAAGCCCAATTCCCTATGCAAGTCAACTACGCAATCAAGAGAGTTAAGTGCGGAATAGTAAAACGTAATCGTAAAGGGGTAGGGAGAGGAATGCAAACGCTCGAAGACGCGGAGACACGGCGATTTTTCCCGTGGTTCGGTAAGATCACTAGGATCTTCCTACATCCACGTTGTGGCACACACCAAAGGGTATTGCCACTCCCAAGTCACCAAGACGAGGGAATCCACTAACTTTCTCCGTTCACCATCTCCGGCAAGGTGGAGCTCAAAAATTGTACAACTTCGATGCTCCGGGCTTCCACAATTGTCTCGGCAAGCTCCAGAGCAATCTCTCTACTCTCCTCTTGATACAAGATGAATGCAATCACCAAGAATGCACTCCCTCACGGCTCTCACTGGTCTAGAGACTCCACTCACCCAGAGAGGACGCACACGAGCTTCTCTCTAGCTAGATCTAGCCTATATCTTGAGGTGTAGATGGACGAAAAGGGTGTGTAAATGATTGTTCTAGGTCTTGGACACTTGAGGATGTGTAGGCATGCTCTGGTTGTCAAGTGTTGTCGAAATGAATGATGGAAGGGGGTTAAATAGCCAGCCCAACTGAATTAGCCGTTGAAAAAGTTGGCTGATTACTTTTTCTGTGTACATCGGATGATCCGATGACCACCTTTTCTGAGCATCGGTCTAATTAGATTAGCTGACGTCACTGTGTCAGAAGTGACCGTTATTCGACCGATGCTGCCCCTTCTCAATCATCGGATGATACGGTGAGCTTTGTCTTCAGATTTGGTCCAGAAATAATGTTTCTATTGAACTAGACCGATGTACGCTTTGCTTCTGCATCGGATGATCCGGTGAGTGTTTCTCCACAATTGTTGAGACAAATTAATCTTTCTGTTGAACTTCACCGATGTCCACTTGTCTCTAGCATCGGATGATCCGGTGTGCACTTCATTCTGAGGTCTTCTTCTTCTGTTGAGCCCCAATCGACCGATGTGTGCATTTTCCAGACCATCGGACGATCCGGTGAGTGTAATTTGTTTGCTTCGAGTTGAACTTTTAGAAGCTTCTCGAGTGACCTCTTTGACACTTGTTGCAAATAATGTTCTGATGAATATTGATCTTCTTGTGTTGCCAATTTTGATAGAATAGAGTCGTTGTGTGAGTTCTTCATTTAGCCTTCATAAGAATTGAATAACCCCCTTAGAATAGGTCGTTTGAGGGGTCTCCATTCGTATCCAATGAGTGGTAGATGATTTGAATAGATAGTCGTTAATGCTTGATGTGATATATGTGAAACCTTGCATCCACAAACTCATTAGTAATTACGAATGGTTGTCATTAATCACCAAAACCATACCTCACGGGGGCCTAGATGCTTTCAATCTCCCCCTTTTTGGTGATTGATGACAACACAACGAGTAGAGCATAGAAGTAAGTGAATTTAATAACACAATGCTCATAAAGATTGTAACTGGAACAAAATGCAACACAAGGAGCTCGAAGGCTCAAACAGTGATCAAATAAGCCATGAAATAGCACACTGAATTACAATAGAAGCAAATGACAATAAGTCCAAATGGATAAAGGTAAAACTCCCCAAACTCCCCCTAAGACCAAGACTGACTCGACCAAGACTGACTCCCCCTAGAGCTAAACTCCCCCTGACTCAAACTCTTCTCCCCCTTTGGCATCAAGACACCAAAAAGGGAAGATGAGTACCTAGGACTCCGGAGCACTCGGGGCGACGGTGAAGCGGTCGACGTCGGCGGTGCTGTCGTCGGAGCTGCTCGAGGTGGAGGTCGCAGGTGCTGGCACTGGAGCGGGAGGAACTGGAGCTGCTGACGCTGCTGGGGGATCTGCTGGGACTGCTGGCGCCAGCGGAGAAGGTACTGCCGATGGAGGAGAGAACTGGAATGGCACTTTCGAGGCTAGTAGAGGTGACATGCTGAAGCTTGGTATGGGCGACGCTGGTGCTGGAGCTGCAGTAGGTGCCAGTGGAGAAGCTGCTGGAGCCTGACCAAGACCCGGCTGCTGAGGCGGAAGGGCTATCCCGGTCTACTGGTAGAGGTTGGTGATCAACCCCAGGATGCCCATCATCGCCTGCTGAGTCTGCTGCTGCTGGTCCAGGGTCCTCCGGTGCATCTGATCCACCAGGCTCGTGAAGCGGTCAGTGTCCTCTCGCCTCTGGCGGGCGATCTCCAACTGCATCTCCTGCTGCTGTCTCTGTAGCTCCGCGAGCCGCGCAGCCTGCTCCGCTCGGGCCTGCTCAGCTGCAAGCCTGTCCTGGCGCTGCTGCTCGACCATCTGCTGGAGCAGCGAGGTGAGCTCTGACGGCTGTGACACCTGAGCCTCGGACACTGGAGGTGGTGGAGCAGTCAAACCTCCCGCCTCCGCGTCGTGCTGCCTCGGAGAAGGAGGCGGAGGAGGGAAGTACTCCTCGACGCTGTCGCTGGTGTTGCTGTCCGACCAGACGTGCTCCAGTCCTCCACCCTGTGCCTCTGCCTGGGCGAGCGCCTCGTCCTCCTGGGCTAGCTCGGTCCAGTCCTCCTCGGAGAGTCGGGCTCTGACCTGACGCTCGACTGGACGGCCAAGGCGGCGGTCTCCAGGAGTAGGCACTCGGTAGTGGCCGAACCGAGTGGCGTGGAGCTCTGTCAAAGGAGCAGTGGCTGGCGAGTCCTCAAGTGCTAGCAGGAACAGCAGACGGCAGATCCAATGCCCGTAGACCAACTGCCTCAACATCCCGACTCCGTCAGTGATCACGTCCTCCATCTCGCAGATCAAGATGTCCACGATATCAAATTCCATCCTGTTCATCACATAGAACAGGATGGTCTGCTGGAGGCTCGTGAAGCCCTCTAGGTAGCCGGACCTCGGTAGAAGGGTACGCCTGAGGATGTGGTGAACTGTCCGAGCGGCTGGAGTGAGGAGAGCTGGCACCCTCGGCTGGTCTGGAGTGAAAGGAGGGGTGAACAGACTTCTGATCTCCTCAAACGGTGGTGACACTCCCCCTGTCAGCGGCCTTCTTGGCGGGTCGGCTCCTCCGTAGACCACCTCGTGCAGACAAGTGAGGTGTGTGTCCACTCCAAGCAGCTGTGCCAGTTGCTCTCGAGACACAATGTGCTGCTGCCCCAGAAACATGAAGTGGATCGAGCGCCGACCCTCTGAGATATAGAGAGTGGCGTAGAAGACTCGAACCCACTCCTCCACGTAAGCGCTCCTCTGGCGTGAGAGCATCTCCACAAGGCCTCTGTACCTCTCGAAGAATGGCCTGATCCCGTGTCCAGCTGCTGTTGCAAGCTGATTCCAGTCGATGTAAGTGTGCTGGAACACCTTATGGCCCCGACGCCTGCACATCTCGTACAGGGACGCCTGTGTCAGGGTCCAAAAGCGGGGATCAACCCTAGTGTCCCTGGGCTGCGGGAACCACTCCTCTGGCAACGCTGTCCATCTGAGCTTCTTCAGTTGTTTTGCCTTGAACTTGCGATAGTCTGTAAGCCTGACATCCTCGGCAACTCTGGCAGCGGTATCCATCTCGTAGATGGCCCTTTGGGCCTCTCTGTCCTCTGCGCGGTCGGCAGCAGTGGGGCGCTGACTCGCGGTGGGGGTCTGACCTCCCCCTCGGGTCCTGACGGTGCGCCGGCGAACCAGTGGCGTCACCGCAGTCTCCTCCTCATCCTCAGAGTCGTCGGGCGGCACGGGCTGCACTGTGGGCCGCTGCTGCCTCTGCCGAGACTCGCGGAGCCGCAAGGAACCGCGATGGCCGCGCTCACGCTCCTCGGCGGCGCGAGCGGCCAACTCTGCCCGACGAGCTTCCTTCGAGAGCTTTTGTTTCTTCGCTGCGGGCTCCTCGATGGCCTTGCCTTTTCCCTTGCGATCACGGCCCATCTTGATGCAAAAGAGAGGCCTAGGGTTAGTGGAAACGTGATCGATGAGAAACAAGGATGGATGTCACATGGTACGGTACAAACCTTAGCGACAAAAAGGATCACACGAACGATGAACGGCGACGCAGCGATCGGGATGATGTCGCGCGGTTCGTGGGAACCCTAGCGACGAAAGTCGTAGGGCTGCCGGCGGAGGTGTGGAGAGACGACGAGGCGGCACCCTGAAGAGGCGGCAGCGGCGGCGTGGTCTGAGGCGGCGGCGATAGAGGCGTGGCGGTGGCGGTGGAGACTCGGCGGCAGTGGAGGCGCAGCGGCGGTGCGAGGAGGTGGCGGCGCGGGAGGCGCGGCGGCGGCGCGAGGAGGTGGCGGCGGGAGGCGCGGCGGCGGCGCGAGGAAGTGGCGGCGCGGGAGGCGCGGCGGCGCCGGGAGGCGCGGCGGCGGTGCGAGGAGGTGGCAGCGCGAGGAGATGGCGGCGCGAGGAGACGCGGCGGCGGCGGGAGGCGCGGCGGCGCGAGGAGGTGGCGGCGCGTGGAGATGGCGAAGACGAAGCGCCCATACGTCTTTAAATGGGAACCCGATGACCTAACGGTTACGCGAACACCGGATCGACCGATGCGCATCGGGTGGGGTCATCGGTCGAGTTCAACAGAGAGTTGGTCCAAAAACTCTCTTTGCACACCGGATGATCCGACGTTGCTACGTCGATCATCGGTCGAATTCTGCAGGGTAACAGAGGATTGAACAGCGTATGCTCCGATGTTTCTTGAAATGAACCCATCGGTCGATTTCTTGGTTCTGACTGATCTGTTCGATGAACTGAAGCATCAATTGATCCGATGAGCTGCTGACCCTAGCATCGGATAGTCCGATGACTACAGAAGACCTAAGAATACCCATAAATGTCCGTTGACTTAAAACACACAAAGAGAAAAAGAGTCTTAGGACCTTTTGGGCACCTCCTAACCCCTAATAATAGGCTTTTCAATATAGTGCCACATATTGGCTAAGCCCTTAAACAAATAGAGCACACAAGGAAAAAATAGGAGGGAAAAACCAAGAAAATGTAAGGTCCATGCTTTGTGAGCTAGAGTATGGAGACTTCTATCTCTTTAAAGCATGTTCCTTTAGAATTTTGCTCTTTCCACATCATATGAGTTAAGATATTGCATTTCAAACAAGTCTTCTTCTCATGATGTGGGTTCCCCTTTGTGACAATCTACCGTATGCAATGCCAAACAAGTTAATGCAAGATATTAAATGAGTGCAAGTTTATATGGCAGGAATCATGCAAGGCATAAGATAAATCTATCTTGCCAAGTTTAAGCCTTCCAAAGGCTTCCTCAGGGAAAACTATTTCTAGCTCGCCCCTATACTTTGGGAGTTAGGCAAGACCTATATGATATGCAACCTTACATGAACATGGCAACTTTTATGACGTTAGATGCATCTAGCACATTCAATTCACTTCTAAGCCTAGAGAAAGTTTTCTCATCAAGTGGTTTGGTGAAGATATCCGCCAATTGTTCTTCGGACCTAACACCTTGCAATGAGATGTCTCCCTTAGCCTCATGGTCCCGCAAGAAGTGATGGCGAATATCAATGTGCTTGGTGCGGGAGTGTTGAACGGGGTTTCTAGCTATCTTAACCGCACTTTCATTGTCACAAAGGAGAGGCACACAACCAAACTTAATTCCAAAGTCCAAAAGGGTTTGCTTCATATATAGAATTTGGGCACAACATGCACCGGCCGCTATATACTCCGCCTCCGCGGTGGACAAAGCCACGGAATTTTGCTTTTTGCTAGACCAAGATACTAGGGAACGCCCAAGTAGGTGGCACCCTCCGGAGGTACTCTTGCGGTCCACACGACATCCGGCAAAGTCCGAATCCGAGTAGCCTAAGAGATGAAAACTAGCGTTCTTGGGGTACCGCAAACCTACACTTGGGGTATGCTTGAGATACAGGAGTATCCTAAAGACCGCCTTCTTGTGCGATTCTTTAGGTGCTGCTTGAAAGCGAGCACACAAGCACACACTAAACATAATATCGGGCCTAGGTGCGGTAAGATATAACAATGAGCCAATCATGGAACGGTAATGAGATTGATCAATAGGTTTACCGTCCATGTCCGCGTCGAGATGGCAATTTGTCGCCATTGGAGTGCTTCTTGAGCTACAATCTCCCATCTCAAATTTCTTCAAGAGGTCATTTGTGTACTTCTCTTGATAGATGAAGGTCCCCTCTTGAAGTTGCTTGATTTGAAATCCTAGGAAGAAATTGAGCTCTCCAATCATTGACATCTTGAATTCCCTAGACATCATTTTGCCAAACTCATGGCTAAGAGCTTTGTTAGTTGAGCCAAAAATAATGTCATCAACGTAAATTTGACAAAGAAATAAATCTCCGTCGATGTCCTTGGTGAAGAGTGTAGTATCCACCCTCCCGATCTTGAATCCTTGCATGACTAGGAAATCCCTTAGTCATTCATACCACGCCCTAGGTGCTTGCTTGAGTCCGTAGAGCGCCTTGTGTAACCTATACACATGATTAGGATTCCTCGGATCTTCAAACCCGGGAGGTTGCTCAACATAAACAAGCTCGTTAATATAGCCATTAAGAAAGGCACTTTTCACATCCATTTGATAAAGCATTATGTTATGATGTGAAGCAAAAGCAAGGAGTATACGAATAGCTTCTAACCGAGCGACCGGAGCGAATGTTTCTCCAAAGTCTAGTCCTTCAACTTGCGCAAAACCCTTGGCCACAAGTCTTGCCTTGTTGCGGACCACAACGCTATTCTCATCTTGCTTGTTGCGGTACACCCACTTCGTTCTGATGACGTTCTTGTCCTTGGGTCGCTCCTCCAACACCCAAACTTCGTTGCGGGTGAAGTTGTTGAGTTCTTCTTGCATTGCCATCACCCAATTTGGATCTTGAAGTGCTTCCTTGATGCGAGTCGGTTCTACACACGAAACAAACGAGTAGTGCTCACAAAACGAAGCGACATGGCGAGAACGAGTACTTACTCCCCGTGACGGACTTCCGATGATTTGATCCATCGGATGCGCCTTGGAGATGCGCCCATGCCTCATGAGTGGTTGTGAAGCACTTGGCGGTGGTGATGCGTTTTGCTCGTCTTGTGGATGGACTTGATCTTGGACTTCTTCTTCTTCATCTAGATGTTGTAGGACTTGTGAATCTTGCGTAGGCAATGGATCATCTTTTTCTTCTTCTTCGTCAACTTGAGGCGCCATGGGGGTGTCGATGTTAGCATTTGAGGCTCCCCCTTGATCATGGCTCTCCTCAACTTCAGGCTTGATGTCTCCAATGGTCATGTTCTTCATAGCTTCTCGTAGAGGCTCATCATCTATATCATCATGACCAAAACTCTCCTCTTGGGAGCCATTAGTCTCATCAAACTCAACATCATAACTTTCTTCAACTAACCCGGAGGTTTGGTTGAATACTCGATATGCTTTTGAGTTTGATGCATAACCAAGAAAAATACCAACATCACACCTTCTTTCAAACTTACCGAGCCTCTTCTTGCGGTAGATGTAGCACTTGCATCCGAAGACTCGGAAGTAAGAGATGTTGGGCTTTCTCCCAATGAGGAGCTCATAGGGGGTCTTTTGAAGTAGTCGATGAAGATAGATCCTATTAGCGGCATGGCACGCCGTGTTGATTGCTTCAGCCAAAAACTTCTCCGACGTGCCATAGTCATCAAGCATTGCTCTTGCAAGGGTGATGAGAGTATTGTTCTTCCTTTCAACGACTCCATTTTGTTGAGGGGTGTATGTGGCCGAAAACTCGTGCTTCACGCATTCATGGTCACACCACTCCCCAATGTTGTAGTTCTTGAACTCGGTGCCGTTGTCACTCCGGACCTTGATGATGGGAAGTTGAAATTCCCTCTGAGCTCGTTTTGCAAAGGTCTTGAAGACTTCCGGAGTTTCACCCTTGTCACCTAGAAACAAAGTCCAAGCATATCGAGAATAATCATCAACAATAACGAGACAATAGAGGTTACCGCCAAGACTTTGGTATGTGGACGGTCCGAAGAGGTCCATGTGAAGCAGTTCAAGTGGCTTGGAGGTTGACACCATCGTCTTCATCGGATGGTGCGAAGCAACTTGCTTCCCGGCTTGACACGCGCTACAAAGCTTGTTCTTCTCAAATGTGACGTCCTTCACGCCGGTCACCATCCCAAGCATGAATGACTTCTTGAGCTTACTCATCCCTATGTGAGCAATGCGTCGATGCCATAGCCAACCCAAACTTGTCTTGGTGAAAAGACAAGTGGTCAAGCTAGCGTTCTTGTTGGAGAAGTCCACCAAGTAAAGATGTCCATGCCTAAACCCCTTGAAAATTAGTTCTTTGCTAGACTCACTAGACACCACAACACCATTCTTGTCAAATGTGCACGTTAGTCCAAGATCACACAATTGAGCAATAGAGAGTAAATTGAAACTAAGAGACTTAACATAAAGCACGTTAGAGATATACAAATCATTAGAAATAGCAATTTTACCTAAACCAATTACCTTCCCCTTTGAGTTATCAGCAAAGGTGACTTGTTCGTGATTTCCGGGGTCCTCTATGGAGGTGAACATACCATCATTGCCGGTCATGTGTTGAGTGCACCCACTATCGAGTACCCAATGTTTTCCTCTGGCTTTGTAGTTCACCTACACACATGAAGTTAGTTTTTGAGTTTAGGAACCCAAGCCAACTTAGGTCCTTGTATGTGTGATACAAGTGATTTTGGGACCCAAAGTTGCTTGGGGAGCTTCCCCTTCATGCCCTTGATGTCTTTGCCGATGAACTTTGCCTTCACCTTCCCACCTACTTTGCTCAATAGATAATAGTGATTATCAAAGGTAGATGTATAGTTAGGAGGCAATTTGGGAGAAGGACGATTAGGAAGAGGACACTCCCTTGTGTGATGTCCGGTGACCTCACAATGTTGGCAATAGGAACCAACTTCCTTGATGAAGCTTGTCCTAAGCTCCGGTGAGGGCACCTTCCCTTTGTTTGGCACCGGGAAGGATCCAAGTCCTCTCTTGTTGAAGACTTTGGCTTGTTGGAAGAGGATTTCCTTATGTTTGTCCTCTCCCTTGGTTAGTCTTGCCACGCTAGCATGGAGACTTTCAATCTCGTCCATTAGCTCCTTCTCCCTAGCATTTGCTTTCAACGGCAACGACTCATGCAAATTGTTAGTGGCATGTGAACTAGCGGATATTTTGCCATCAAGGGTTTCTTTCTTCATGTTTTTTAATTTTAGTTCAATAGCTTCATAAGCAAGGTTAAGTACTTGATGCTCTTGAACCAACTCATTGTGCTTGCCCAAGAGTGCTTGATGAGCTAAGTCAAGCTCATGGTGATCAAGCTTGATTTGAGCCTTCTCTTCCTCAATTTGCTTGACATGAGACTTGAGCATGTCATGCTCCTTAAGTATGCTTTCATACTTCTCATGCAAATTGAGGTTAGCACTCTCAAGCTTAGCACGAGCTTGTTCAAGTGCCTTAACCTTGCCCTTTTCCCTTTTTACGATGACATGATATTCATTAATCATAGATGCTAATTCATCGGGAGAAAGTTCATCATCATCACTAGAGTCATCACATACCTTGGTGTTACCTTTCGCCATGAGACACATGGGCAGTGGGGGAAGAGGTGAGTCATCCTTGTTGACGATAGCGAGGCTTGCCAAGTTTTCTTCCTCATCTTCACTATCATCGTCACTTGTTTCCTCATCGGTGACCCACTCATTGGCTTCGCACATGAAGACCTTTTGAGGTCCTCTTCTCTTCTTTGGAAAGAGCTTGGTCTTCTTGCCTTTGTCAAATTTCTTCTTTCCAAAGGAGCGCTTGGGCTTGACCTCTTCTTCATCTTCATCACTTTCTTCTAGCTTTCGACGCTTTCCCTTGTGGTTGTCCTTCCTCTTGTCCGGCTTTGGACAATCATACGATATGTGGCCTTGATCACCACAATTATAGCATATCTTGTTTTCATCTTTTCATGGAAGGAAGGCTTTCTTCTTGGGATCAAAAGAGTAACCCTTCTTTGCAATCTTGGAGTTTAACCGTGAGAATTTCCTCATCATCAATGCAAGCTCGTCATCGTCCTCTTTGCTTGTTGCTTGCTCTTCTTCACTTGAGCTAGGCTCAACTACTTTCTTCTTCTTGGGAGTTTTCTTCTTGGTTGAGGCCTTGAGAGCAATGGTCTTTGACGATGACTCCTCCATCATTCCAAGAACGCTCATCTCATGAGCATGAATTTCTCCAATAAGCTCCGAGACTTCAATGTTGTCAAGCGATTCCTTTTGGAGCATTGAATTGATAATGTTGTACTTGGGCTTGGGTAGAAGCATGAGGATCTTGCGGTTAATAAGTCCCTTACCAAGAGAGGCAATGTCAAGTGCGTTAATCTCCTCAATGAGTACATTTAGACGGGAAAACATTTGGTTAACATTCTCATGAGGAAGCATTTTGAATTCATCATACCTGGATTTAAGCAAGTGATATTTGAGTTCTTTGACACGAGATGAGCCCTCATGTATTTCAATTAAACATGCCCATATTTCACATGCTTTCTCTTTACTAGAAATTCTAGCAAATACGTCTTGACTTATGCATTCGTAGATAGCATTTCTAGCCTTAGCATCCCATTTTAGTTGATCACCAACATAATTGAGATCTCCAAATCCCGCATGGGTCGCTTCCCAAACTTCGGGAGCAATAGCCTCTAGGTAGGCACGCATGCGTGCTTTCCAATAGGCAAAGTTCTTGCCCTCGAAGGTGGGAACCGAACCCCCATTCTTGGCCATTTAAGCTCTCTAGCGGTGAAGCTAGAATGATCCTATGAGCAACCTTGCTCTGATACCAATTGTAAGGATCGAAACGCCCAAGAGGGGGGGGTGAATTGGGCTTTTTCAAATTTTAAGGCAATTTAAAAACTTTAATTGTTAATCCCAATTCCCTATGCAAGTCAACTACGCAATCAAGATAGTTAAGTGCGGAATAGTAAAACGTAATCGTAAAGGGGTAGGGAGAGGAATGCAAACGCTCGAAGACGCGGAGACACGGCGATTTTTCCCGTGGTTCCGTAAGATCACTAGGATCTTCCTACATCCACGTTGTGGCACCCACCAAAGGGTATTGCCACTCCCAAGTCACCAAGACGAGGGAATCCACTAACTTTCTCCGTTCGCCATCTCCGGCAAGGTGGAGCTCAAACCTTGTACAACTTCGATGCTCCGGGCTTCCACAATTGTCTCGGCAAGCTCCGGAGCAATCTCTCTACTCTCCTCTTGATACAAGATGAATGCAATCACCAAGAATGCACTCCCTCACGGCTCTCACTGGTCTAGAGACTCCACTCACCCAGAGAGGACGCACACGAGCTTCTCTCTAGCTAGATCTAGCCTATATCTTGAGGTGTAGATGGACGAAAAGGGTGTGTAAATGATTGTTCTAGGTCTTGGACACTTGAGGATGTGTAGGCATGCTCTGGTTGTCAAGTGTTGTCGAAATGACTGATGGAAGGGGGTTAAATAGCCAGCCCAACTGAATTAGCCGTTGAAAAAGTTGGCTGATTACTTTTTCTGTGTACATCGGATGATCCGGTGACCACCTTTTCTGAGCATCGGTCTAATTAGATTAGCTGACGTCACTGTGTCAGAAGTGACCGTTATTCGACCGATGCTGCCCCTTCTCAATCATCGGATGATCCGGTGAGCTTTGTCTTCAGATTTGGTCCAGAAATAATGTTTCTGTTGAACTAGACCGATGTACGCTTTGCTTCTGCATCGGATGATCCGGTGAGTGTTTCTCCACAATTGTTGAGACAAATTAATCTTTCTGTTGAACTTCACCGATGTCCACTTGTCTCTAGCATCGGATGATCCGGTGTGCACTTCATTCTGAGGTCTTCTTCTTCTGTTGAGCCCCAATCGACCGATGTGTGCATTTTCCAGACCATCGGACGATCCGGTGAGTGTAATTTGTTTGCTTCGAGTTGAACTTTTAGAAGATTCTCGAGTGACCTCTTTGACACTTGTTGCAAATAATGTTCTGATGAATATTGATCTTCTTGTGTTGCCAATTTTGATAGAATAGAGTCGTTGTGTGAGTTCTTCATTTAGCCTTCATGAGAATTGAATAACCCCCTTAGAATAGGTCGTTTGAGGGGTCTCCATTCGTATCCAATGAGTGGTAGATGATTTGAATAGATAGTCGTTAACGCTTGATGTGATATATGTGAAACCTTGCATCCACAAACTCATTAGTAATTACGAATGGTTGTCATTAATCACCAAAACCATACCTCATGGGGGCCCAGATGCTTTCAGATGCACACAACGCTGGCCAAGAAGTAAACCGCCAAGGAAGCGTGGGCTTCAGTGAAGTCCATGCGCATGGGTGCAGATCGGGTCGATGAAGCAAGTGCCCAAAGACTCCTCAAGGAGTTTTAGGTCATTGCCTTCAAGGATCATTAGAGTGTCGACGACTTCGCCACGAGGATCAACACCCCGGTTGCCAACCTTGGCGAGCTGGGTGAAAAGATTGAAGGCGTGCGTGTGATCAAGAAGTTCCTCCGCATTCTGCTGCCCAAGTTCAACCAGATCGCCGTCTCGATCGAGATGTTCTTTGATCTGAAGACGCTGACGATTGAAGAGCTGGTGTGGAGGCTACGTGTGCCTGAGGATCACGACGACACCGGGGAGAACGGTGACAAGGTCGGCCGCCTACTCTTCACTGAGGAAGAGTGGGAGGCACGGCAACATCAACGCTAGGGCGGATCCAGTAGCAACAAAGGCGATGGACAGCCTCAGCCAAGGAACAAGGAAGGAGCACGTGCTGATGGCACTGATGACAGGGGTGCGTCGCGCAACGGTGGCAAGTGGACGTCTGGTGGCAACACTGGACGCAAGAAGGGAAAATGTCATAACTGCGGCATCTATGGGCATTTGGTCAGAGAATGCCAGAAACCACAATGACCACGGGATGAGACATCCAATCTGGCAAAGAAAGAGGTTGATCAACCATCGCTTCTTCTCACTACTTCTTGCTATGTATCAAATGTTCTTGTGCAGTGTGTGTTCCTCAATGAGGAACATGTGTCCCCAGAAGAGCACAAGGATGAGATGTGGTACCATGATTTCGGGGCGAGCAACCACATGACGGGGTGCAAGTCGGCACTCGTGTCACTTGACGAGACCATGCGAGGGACAGTGTGGTTTGGTGACGACTCGGTTGTTGAAATCTATGGACTCGGCTCCATCATGATGCAGTGCAAGAAGCAGAGCATAAAGTGCTAACCGAGGTATACTACATCCCTATGTTAAATAGCAATATTCTTAGATTAGGTCAGTTGGAAAAAAGTGAATGCAGGATCGACATTGCAGATGGGAAGCTGACGGTATATGACCGAGATGGAGGCTTGCTCACTCAGGTTGCACGAACACATAATTGTCTGTATTCTCTGAAACTGAGACACACTGTCCCAATTTGTCTGATGGCCAAGCAAGGAGATCAAGCGTGGCTGTGGCACTCACGATATGGTCACCTCAACTTCAGAGAACTTAGAGAGCTTGGGGTGAAGAACATGTTAGAGGGAATGCCTCAGATTGATCAAGTGGAGCATTTGTGAAGTGTGTGCTTTGGGTAAGCAACATAGAGGTCCATTCCCTCGGTTTGCAGAGCACAGAGGTGATAACCCCTTAGATTTCTTCCATGGAGACCTATGGGCCAGATTAAACCCAACACACCAGGAGGTAAAAATTATTTTCTGTTGATAGTCGACGATTATGGCATATATATATGGGCCAAGCTGTTGGCAACAAAGAATGAGGCTTTCAGATTCTTCAAGGCTGCTGATGAAACTCAACAGGAATCAGACCCAAAGCTTTTCGTTCAGACTGAGGTGGAGAGTTTAATTCAGTTGAGTTCGATGAATATTGTGGTGGGCAAGGACTCAAGCATTACACCACCACACCTTACTCAGCACAACAAAAT
The DNA here is from genome assembly GCA_036927565.1 of Tuctoria greenei. Taxonomy (NCBI): domain Eukaryota; kingdom Viridiplantae; phylum Streptophyta; class Magnoliopsida; order Poales; family Poaceae; genus Tuctoria; species Tuctoria greenei. Next base: position 201,286,496 of record JAYESD010000002.1, read on the forward strand.
GATGTGGTGGAGCAACAGAACCAAACTGTCGTGGAGATGGCCAGGTGCCTGTTGAAGTCAAAGAACATGCCTGCATACTTTTGGGGTGAGGCAGTGAAGGTGGCAGTATAAATCCTCAATCGGTCACCAACTAAGATATTGAAAGGACACACACCCTATGAAGCTCGGCACAGAAGAAACCCAAAAGTACATCACTTGAGGACATTTTGTTGTGTCGCTCGCATTATGAAACATGGGACTGGTGTAAACAAACTCTCTGACAGATGAACACTGATGGTGTTACTCGGGTACGAACCAGGAACCAAAGGGTACAAGGTGTATGATCCTGTTGAGAAGAAGGTGCTTGTGTCTCTGGATGTGATATTTGAAGAAGGGAAATCGTGGGACTGGAGCAGCGTTGAAACGAAGAAAAAATTGGAGTTGTACTCAGTGTTGAAAGCAGAGCAACTCTGGCAGCTGAAGAACAACATCCCATTGAAAGTGCAGATAATGTTGAAGAAGCCTTTCAAGCTCCTGATCCTCCAAAACTTATGACACCCGGTGGTATGGTACAAGGCCCAGCAGTGGAGTATGTGACACCTTCAGGGAGTGAGCATGATTTTTCAGCAGGTGTGCCACTTCATTATAGAAGAATGCAAAATGTGCTTGACACAACAGAGGAGGTACAAGACTTTGAATACAGTGGGTTTTGCCTACTCACAGCTGAAGAACCAAGAAGTATAGATGAGGATTTGGGTGAGAGATGCTAGAAGAATGCCATGGAAGAAGAGATAAGGGCAATAAGGGAAAACAAAACATGGGAACTTGTGAGTTTACCAGCAGGGCACAAAGCTATAGGCTTGAAGTGGGTATTCAAAATTAAGAAAGACCCATCAGGGAATGTGGTAAAGCACAAGGCCAGACTTGTTGCGAAGGGGTATGCTCAGCGCTAGGGCATGGAATGCCAAACTAGATAAAGAGTTGTTGGCACTGGGGTTTACCCGAAGCTCTCTGGAAGCAACAGTATACAGAAGAAAAAATGAGCAAAGTTTTCTACTCATTGGTGTTTATGTGGATGATTTAATCATCAATGTCCATGTCAGGAAGACATTGCTGTGTTCAAGGCTCAAATGAAGAACAAGTTCAGCATGAGTGACCTTGGTCTCTTGAGTTATTACTTGGTCTTTGAGGTAAAACAGGGGAATGGAGAGATTATCCTATGTCAGAGTGCATATGCAAGGAAGATCTTGGAGCTGGGAAACATGACTGGATGCAGACCAGCTGGGAAACATGACTGGATGTAGACCAGCTCACACCCAGTCGGTACCCTGCGTACCGGGTACCCCATGATACTGCAAGAAAAGCTAAAGAGTTCCACCCGTACAAGTTGAAGATCTCTGAAGGACACACGTTTTACATATTACTGGACTCGCCTACCTCGTTTGGGTAGCTCCGACACTGACACGTGTAACACAAGGTCGGACCTAACTCCCTTCATATGGAAGCTCCAGTCTTACCACGTGTCCAGTGACCCTGAACCTAACCCCCAGTAGAGGGAAGCTTCGATGTTGCCACGTGTATAGTGGCTCCGAACCTGCCTCCCTACGATGGGAAGCTCCGGAGCCACCACATATCGAACCTTCGGAGCTAGGACTTCAACAGAAGACAGAGAGATCTCTAATGGCTCGAACTTTCAAGGGACAATTAAAGCGACAGTTACAAGACTTGATTACTTGTCATTAATGCCATAATAATGACACACGATCAGTAGACTGATAATAAGGGTAATGCTATCATTAAGGCGTTTTATCACCCTATTAAACACACTTAAAATTCAACGATCGTGTATTGGACAGTTAACTACGCTAGGGGCACATGTCGGGCCAGGAAAGTGATGTAACGGCCAGTCCTTACACTATAAAAGGATTGCATCGCATGATACATGGAAAAAATCTCATACGCTCACAAGCGCCACAGATATGCATACATACAACAAACAACCCGTGGAGTAGGCTGTTATGCTTAGGCGGCCCGAACCACGTAAATCTCTTGTGTCACTGTCTTGTCCAAATCCCACGCGCCCCAACCAATCAAGAACCTCCGCGGGCTACGATCTAAGTAGTACCAGGGAAAGTGTCGATCGCACACTTTGACATTTGGCGCATCTAGTAGGGGCCCACTACTGAGATTTCAAGATGGTGAACTCTGCCGTAGGATCATCCAACGACAATGTTGTGCAACATGCTAGAGGGAACCCCTCCAATGTGCAACAACCAGCAGGTGTTGTTGTCCCGACGTGCATCGCATCACCTCCACCTGTTCAAGCTAACAATGCTGGACAACATAATGGAGTCCTGGTGTCGATCACTGCATCGACACACAACAACCCTGAGAATGCGCTAATTGTTGCGCATACTCTTCTGGAGCGCCCACCTACGCCCGAAGGACCTCAGGGTGCTATGGAGCAGTGGCGCGCTGATGTGCAGCATTTAGTTGCAGTCACAGCTGATGCCATCAGCAACCAAGGTCCTCCCCCTTTGGGGCAGGCACCGACTAAGCATCGGACTTTGTTTGGAAGACTTGGTCCTCATGCATCACAGCATCGGAGACGTGATTTGTCTCAACATGTGACTTTGCTACCCTCCGGGGCGTGTTGTACCCATACTGTGTCAAGACTCTCGACGCATGATCTGCGGTCGGAGCTTGACTGATATTACAGATAGCAGGACGACCGTGTCCACATCGAGCGTCCTCACGAAAGGCAGGAGGCTCGGGAAAACCCTCCTCCTTCAAGAGTGGGGAGCAGCCGTTTGGCCCTCGCCATGCACCTTCGCATGGTCCGTTGGTCGCAAAAGTTTCGGCCTCATCTGCATGAGAAATTCGACGGGACTGTCAACCCCGCCGAGTTCTTCCAGATATACTCAACCGCCATTCTAGCGGCAGTTGGCAATGAGAACATGATGACCAACTACTTTTAGTGGCTTTGACTGGGACCACCAGGTCCTGGTTCATGAGTCTACCGCCTGACTCTATCAACAGGTTGGCAGAGCTATGTCAACAGTTCACTGCCAACTTCAGGAGTTCCTACACCCAACCCAGCACTGAACTGGACCTTTTTGCTGTGAAGCAAACATCAGGAGAATCGCTGCGGTCCTTCATCCAACGGTTTTCTCAGGTATGCAATACCATTCCCTCTATCTCCAATGCATCTGTCATTGTGGCATTCAGACAGGGTGTCAGAGATAAGAAAATGTTGGAGAAGCTGGCGACGAAGGAGGTCACCAGCGTCATGGAGCTGTTCAGCCTGGCTGACAAGTGCACCCAAGCTGCTGAGGGCCACAAAATGCACTCTAAGCTTGCTCCGGAGGCTAATAAAAGGTCCTCCAAAGCTGAAGACACTACCCCAATAGTGGAAAGAAGAAGAAAATGTCCAACGGCAAGAAGAAGCCATCGGCCGACACACCTACTGTTGCGGCTTCTGCAGCTTTGGGTGGTCAGGGGCCACACCTCCAAAAGCGACCTCGACCTTCGTCACAAGACGGCGGTGGTCCAAAGGTGTGTTGTCTGATCCACAAAAAGGACAAACACAGCTTTGAAGACTGCCGGAAGGTCCATAATCTTATCGAGTGCTACAACAAGCACGAGAAGAAGCTCCTTTCTGTCGACGGGAAGGAAAAAAAAGTCAACAAAGCTCTGGCTGATATGGAGCTAGGCTTCAAGGACCCCAAGAAGGTCATGAAGGATGTCTACAACATAGTCGACAACGACTCTGACGTCTCCGACAACGAGCGTCGGAAGATCCTCAATGCCATCTATGTAGGGTCCTGGTACATCACCTCGCGTCGTGTCCTTAAGACCATGCGGCAATAAATGGCCTCAGTAGATCGTACCGCCAAGGTAGAACCACATCAGAAATTGATGGACACTCCCATCACCTTAGATGCAACAGACTACGCCAAGACCATGCTCGGAGCTGGCCAACTGCCACTGATGGTGTCTCAAAGCATCAACAATGTTCAGCTCCACCATGTCTTGGTAGGTGGAGCTGCGACACTCTATCTCTTGATCTTTGAAGCATTCGTGAAGATCGATCTCCAACTCTTGGACCTTCGCCCCTCAAGACCTTTCTCTGGGGTAGGTCAGGGGGCCATCAGCCCTCTCGGATCCATTACACCCCCAGTGACCTTTAGGACTCGCGAGAAATATAGGACCGAGAAGCTGGTCTTCGACGTCACTCACAATAGCCTGCCCTTCAACGCCATCCTGGGTTGGCCTGACTTGTACAGTTTCATAGCCGCAGCTTACTACGGCTACCTGGTTTTAAAGATACCGACACCTTCCGGCGTTCTCTAGATCCGCGGAGATCACACTGCAGGAGTCACCACACTGGAAGAACTCCACGCGCTTGCAACAACGCAGGAGGGAACTTCCGACAAAGAGCTAGCTGCTCAACCTCCGAGCACTCGTCATCTAAGCTCAACCTCTGCACCACGTGTGCAACCAAGTGGCGACACCAACGTTCCTGTCAAGGTTGTCCAAATTGGGTCCGATGCTGCCCATACCACCCATATATTGGGAGGTCTGGACAACAAATAGGAACTCACACTCATCACTTTCCTATGGGCGAATGTTGACGTGTTAGCCTGGCAACTGTCACAAATTCATGGGATCCCTAGGGAGGTGATTGAGCAGAGTCTGAAGATTTATCCTGACACACAGCCAGTACACCAGAAGCCTCAGAAGTAATCAATGGAGCGGCAAAACTTCATCCAATAGGAGACCAAGAAGCTGCTCGAAGTTGGTTTCATCCGGGAGGTTCATCATCCAAGATGGCTGGCAAACCCAGTCGTAGTACCCAAGGCCGGCGGGAAGCTTTGGATTTGTATCGACTACACCACCTTGAATAAGGCATGTCCAAAAGATCCATTTCCACTACATAGAATAGATCAGATAGTGGACTCCACCTTCGGTTATGAGCTATTGTGTTTCCTAGATGCCTACTCTGGATACCATCAAATCCAGAAGTCTAGGGAAGATGAAGAGCATACTGCCTTCATAACAGTAGATGGGTTGTATTGTTACACTACCATGCCATTTTGGTCTCAAAAACTCTGCTTTGACCTATGCACAAAACCTTTGGAGAGCTTATCAGGGACCTAGTGGAGGTGTACGTCGACGACATCGTCGTCAATGTCAAGACCAAGGAGTTACTCCTTGATAACCTACAAGTCGTCTTCGACAAGCTGGGCGTGACGCGCACCAAGCTGAACCTGGACAAATGTGTCTTTAGGGTTAGCTCCGGGAAGCTCCTCATATTCTTGGTGACTCACCGAGGAATTGAGGCAAATTCGGGAAAGATCAAGTCTATAGAAGATATGCGGTCCCCAGCCCGCATCAAGGACGTCGAGAAGCTAACTGGATGTCTAGTTGCGCTCAACCAGTTCATCTCAAGACTGGCGGAGCGGACACTTCCCTAATTCAAGCTATTGAGGAAGATCAGGCCTTTTCATTTGTCCAAAGAAGCGGAAAAGGAGTTCCAAGAGCTCAAGCAGCTCCTCACCACACTACCAATCTTGGTAGCTCCTAACCCTGGTGAGCCTCTACTGCTTTACATTTCTATAACTATGGAGGTTGTCAGCATTGTCCTAGTCGCGGAAAGACCAGAACCATCTCTAATTTAGGAGTCCAAACCGCTCCGGGAGGGTCCGGAGCTACCTGAAGGCGAGTCTGGGTCCCAGCCCCCTGGCACGGATCTTCAAGGCGGAATACTAGGGGATCAACCTCTCTCATTCGAGGGAGTTCACACAACTGTTCAAGAAGATCCGGACCCCTCCGGGAGGGTTCAGACTGATCAAGAAGAAATCCCGGACCCCTCCGGGAAGGTCCGAGAAGAGCAACAAGAAGGTCCAGACCCCTCTGGGATGGTCCGAGTCGATGGAGAAGAAGTTTCGGGCCCCTCCGAGAGGGTCTGGACCGTCCAGCGGCTAGTGTACTTCATTAGTGAAGTACTCCATGACGTCAAGACTTGATACATTGTGGTGCATAAGCTGCTTTACGCAGTTCTTATTCCCTCAAGGAAGCTTCATCATTACTTCCAAGCTCACACGATATTGGTGGTAACTTCTTACCCACTGCATGCTATACTACGCAATCCCAACTCTACTAGGAACATCGTCAAGTGGGCAGTAGAGATGGCAGAATTTGATCTTGAATTCCTGGTGTGACAAGGTATCAAGAGTCAAGCTTTGGCTGATTTTGTGGTGGAGTGGACACCATCTCCATCAAATCTTGGAAGCCCTAGTGAGAAGAAGTCAGAGCTCAAGTTCCCGGTCTTCACTGAGCCTCATTGGACCCCCTCCTTTGACAGCTCTATGCAGAAGCAAGGGGCCGAAGCTGGGATACTTCTCCTTGCTCCAACCGAGGAGAAGGTCAAATACATGGTGCAATTTGATTTCAAGATGACCAATAACATGGTGGAGTATTAAGCTCTCATTTATGGGCTCAAGGTGCCAATATCTTATGGCGTCAAGCAGATGCTAGTGAAGGGTGACTCGCAGCTCATCATCAAGCAAGTCAAAGGCGAGTGCAACTGCAACAACCCCCAACTCGCTGCTTATCTCCTTGAAGTTTAGAAGCTTAAGAAGGACTTCCATGTCCTAGACCTCTGCCATGTCCAACATCTCAACAATGCAGAAGCTGAAGAACTCTCGATGATGGCTTCAACCGGAGCTTCGGCTCCTAACAGAGTCTTTGTCTAGAGATTGTCAAGACCAACCGCTCAACTCGCAAAACTGAGTGAAGGGGGCGAGACTAGCACCTCGAAGCTGGCGGTCCTGGTGGCCCTGTTACCATGACGTCCACTAAGGGTCGTAGGTGCTGTAGGAAGCTCCAAGCAACCCAACATGCAAGACTTAGAAGCTCATGTTAGCTCCGATGCATGGATCTCAGAGATCTGGAGCTACTTGAAAGACATCCACCTTCCTGAAGTTGGTGTATCCACTGACCGGATCGTTAGAATGGCTAAAAGATACATGCTAGTAGAAGGGGATCGTTATCGGTGTTGTGCCAACGGTGTCCTAATGCGGTGCATTGCAAGGGAAGAAGGCTGCGAGCTCCTAGCGGAAATCCATGGAGGCAAGTGTGGGAGCCACGCGTCTTCCCGCATGCTGGACGGTAAAGCCTTTCGGCATGGCTTCTACTGGCCTACAACACTCCAGGATGCAATTGAGTTGTGAAAAACTGAGATGCGTGCCAGTTCCACGCAAAACAAATACACACACCAGCTCAGTCACTGCAAATGATACCTCCTACATGGCCATTCTCTATGTGGGGCATGGACATCTTGGGACCTTTCCCAAAAGCTGTCGTAGGTTACAGGTTCCTTTATGTCACCATCGATAAGTTCACTAAGTGGCCGAAAGCAACTCCAGTTGTGACTATAAATAAACAATCAGCAATCAAGTTCATCAAGTCCATAGTATGCAGATTTGGAGTTCCGAACAGAGTCATCACTGACAACGAACCCAATTTACAAGTTTAGCATTTCAAGAGTATTGCGAAGACCTCGGCATTCAAGTCAGCTACGCGTCAATAGCTCACCCGGCAAATAATGGCCAAGCCGAGAGAGCAAATGTAGAAATTTTAAAAGGACTCAAGACGCGCACTTATGAGCGCCTGAGAAAACACGAAGCAAACTGGATCGAGGAGCTTCCATCTGCATTGTGGGCAAGCAGGACAACACCTAACCGGTCTACTGGAGAGACACCCTATTTCCTGAAGTACGGAGCTCAAGTAGTCCTTCCTCTGGAGATCACCATGGGGTCACTATGGGTCCGGACCTTCAACAAAGCAACTTAGGACCAGCTGCGGTGTGAACACCTTGACCTCGTCGACAAGGGAAGGTGCCAAGCAGCCGTTCGGAATGCAGGTTATCGCCAGGCGCTCCGGCGCTATCATTAAAGGCATGTGCATAACAGACAGCTCGAGGAAGGTGATCTGGTGCTACGGAGAATACTAACTCGTGAAGGGATGAACAAACTTTCCCCCAGCTGGGAAGGTCCCTTCCGAGTAATCAAAGTATCCCGTCCCGGATGCATTCGCTTGGCAGCTGAGGATGGGACCCCGCTTCCTAATCCTTGGAACATCGAGCACCTCCGTAAGTTTTATGCTTATTGTCACGGAGGTGAGTCTGTTATTACTTGCAATGTAAATTATAGAGTCTGTACACAAAGTCGGGCAGGTCCTCCAGAAGAACATCCGGACCCCTCTGGGAGGGTCCGGGAAGTTTATGCAACACTTGATGCATTCACAGCACTAAAAGTGTAGCTAGCTGCCTTAAGTTAGTACAAGATGTATAGCGCACTTAGCCTTGTTCCGTACCCTAAGTGTGTCCTTGTCTCCCCTGTAATTTGGACCTATAATGTAAGACATTGTTATGTGAAAGCAGACTCCACGTGCAGTAATTTTGTACAGGCTCATTCTCTTTTATTTATCCTTCTCTATCTTGTCTATAATTAAGTTGTGCAATTATTTGTTACCTTCAATCCAAGTTACTCATATGTTCTACAAGTTATATTGTGTTTTTTGGATCTTAGCATTGTTGGACAGTCTACTCGCCTGAACGCGAAGCCAACACAGGTCCCGAGTGCGCTATCGACTTAGCCTGGTCCAGCACCCTAAGTACTCGAATCTACCTACAATCCGGCAGACCTCAGTAAGGCGGGTCCTAAAAGCATTTGGATCTAGAAAGATTACATCAATGTTCTTGTTAACATACTGAGTTTCTTTGGGTCTAAAATTCAAATAAGATCAGTAAGTCGCAAAAGAGTTATAGACTAGAGGATGAATTTTACGGTTTTTCTTGTTTTTGATACGCATGAAAAATGAAAACTCATGACGATGGTGGACGATGCCCAAGCTACTAAGCTCTGACATCCCCCAAGGAGGCCCGCCGTTGACATTTCAGATGTTAAAAGTTGGTGCCGTTGGAGCTAACAAGCTCCGACAACTCCCAGAGGGGGCCCGCTATCAACGTGAAGCATAATGAAAATTCAAGTGAAGATGGTGAAACCACCCGAGGGGATTCTCCGTCGACGTATTCTACGGTTGATGGTCGATATAGTCGAAGACGGGAAGCTTCGACAACCCCAAGGGGCTAATCGTTGATGTTTTACACGTTGACAGTGGGTGTCGTCAGACCTACCAAGCTCTGACAGCCCTAGGGGGCATGCCGTCGATGTTCTGTGCGTTGACAATGGGTGCCGTTGAAGCTACCAAGCTCCTACAACTCTAGGGGGCCCACTGTCAATGTTCTGCGCATTGACAGTGGGTGCTGTCAAAGCTACCAAGCTCCGACAACCCCAGGGAGCCCGCTGTCGACGTTCTGTGCATTGATAGTGGGCGCAATCGGATCTACCAAACTTCGACAACCCCAGAGGGCTCGCCGTCTACATTTTGCGCTTTGACAGTGGGTGCCGTCACTGCTAGAAAGCTCCAACAACCCAGGGGGCCTGCTGTCGACGTTTTACGCATCAACAGTGGGTGTCGTCGAACCTATCAAGCTCCGACAACCCCAGGGGGCCTGCCGTCGATGTTTCACGCGTTGACAGTGGGTGTCATCGGACCTACCAAGCTCCGACAACCCCAAGGGCCCCGCCCTCGGTGTTTTACACGTTGACAGTGGGTGCCATCGGACCTATCAAGATCTGACAACCCAGGGGGCCCACCGTCGACGTTCTGTGCGTTGATAGTGGGTGCCATCAGATATATCAAGCTCTGATATCTCTCAGGAGGCCCGCCGTCGATGCAACAAAGGGTCCCTGGAGATGTCGGAGGTGAATGTCGGACCTAAAAGCTAAACATGATGCCTACAAGTTTGAAATGTTCAAGTCATCAAAACATTGCCGAACCTTTTGGTATATATTCGCAATGAAATTGTGTACATCCACCAGGGGGCCAACAAGATAAAGGACAATGTATTGAAGACAAAGACAAAATGTAATTAAATTCAGAAAGATTGAATTTCATTCATTCGAGGATTGGAGGTTACAAAATTGGAGAGTTACAAGTGGGAGCAAAAGAGAAAAGTCCTAGGTTCTGCGGAAGTATGAGGCAATTTTCTGGGCAACCTCTTGAACGCTGGCCTTGGTGGCGTCTTCCTCTTCATCAATGGGCCTTTCGAGCACCGGATCCAGAGAGAATTGGGGGTCTCGGCTCATTAACACGTCAGCACATATTATGCGACTTTCTTGGCCAGAGATTTCCCCTCTGTCTTCAGCTGGTCCATGATTATGTCACCCATCGCATCGAGTTTGTTGCTAGTAGAGCTGAGTGCCACCAGCGCTTGTTCTAGCACTGGCTCTGGATTGTCTACACGTACTGGACTGAAGCCCAGCGGCATCAAAGTGTCATAGTCTTGCCCCAAGAAGTCCCATACCTGCTAGGACTCAGTTTCCCTCAAATTTCGCAGCTCCTCCAGTGACCTCCTAGCGGCCGCAAACTCCGAGCCTTCCCGGGCAAAGCACTCGACCTCGTTGGCATGGTGCTGAATGCTTTCAGCAACTTGCTTTTCGCGTTCAGCGAGCTCCGACTCCTGGAGGTGGATGCAGTTCCGCTGGTGGGCCAGGTCTTTCTCCCTGCCCCGCACTTTCTCCTCTGTGGTGGAGACATCGACCTCTCTCTTGTTGAGGTCTTGTCCCCTCTGCCAGAGTTTCTCCTCCTCGTGCTTGCACCGCTCACCAAGCTTCTTAGTGTGGTCTGCTAAACATTGTTCACCCAAAGACAGTCTCTAGGCGAGCTCCCACTCTCTCTTCAAAATATCCTCCTGCTGTTCCAACAGTTTTTCTTCCCGTTCATTGAGATCTTCCTGGCGCTTGAGAAGCGTCTTATGGAAAGTGTGAGGTTGTCCTGGCGGTCATTCGCCGCCTCGTTGGCCTGCTCAAATAGTGCTCAGAATTGGTCATCGAGAGCCTTGATCAAACCTTCCTTCTCAGTGAGCATGCGATCATACTATGCCAGCCAGGCATTTTCCTGGTCTATCCAGTCCCGTTGGTCCCCCAGCCTCGACTGCGTTAGCTTTGTCTCGAAGTGAAGCCTATTGCGCCAACACCTCAAGGTGTGGCGATATTCTTCGAGGACCTTGCTTTTGTGGTCGAAGGCAAGTTGAACTTGACGGAGACTTGAGCAGGCATTGTCAATAGACAACGCCAAAGGGATAGGCTCCAGACCTGCTGGGGTCTTCATCGCCAGCTCCAGGGGGTCTTCAAGCACAAAAATTGGGTCCCACTCCAAAAGCACGGACCCTTGCGGTCCTGCATTACTTGGGCCGCCATCCAGAATCTCTTCTGCTTCTACCGGCACCGAAGAGCGTACCACCAAGGGAACTTCAACCTCCGATGCTGATACTTAAGATTCCCCCGACGAATCTTCAACCATCGGATCTGTGGATGGAGGGCCGACCGCCAACTCTTTCGGGTCCACCGGCTCAGGCATGGGCACCTTCGGAGTAGTTACCTTCAGAGTGGATGATGGAGCTTCGTTCGGAGCCCCTGTCACTACCAGCTCAGGCACCGGTACATCAATCATCTCCGTCATGGAGGCTGGAGCCTCAACTATCTCCGGCACGGAGGCCGGAACTGCGAGCACCTCTGGCTCAACCGCCAGATCTTCAGCCACTTCTTGCATGGGTGCCGCAGCTTCGGTTACCTCTGGCTCTAGCGCTGGAGCTTCCGCCAGCTCCGACTCCTACACCGAAGCTTCAATCTTTGGCGCTGCAGCTGGTGGTACTTCTTCATCAACTTCTCCCCTGTGGTCCGGAGCTACCACAGGAGCCTCTGGCGTCTCCTCTGGATCCAAGTCCACGATAGCTGGCGCTAGAGCTGCCGTGTCTTCTGCCACCACATGGGGAGGCTCAGTGGTTGAAGCCGGAGCTTCTGCACGCTCAGCTTCTGTCGCTGCAGTAGGTGGTGAAGCCTCGGACTTCTTTCTCGACACCTTGGAAACAAAAGGTCAGGAAGATTAAAGATGTAATAAAGACAAGGTTAGCACCTCAAGGTTAGTTGACGATGCCTACCTGGGGATGCTACGACCATAGTCGCCATAATATCTCTTCTTCTGAGGCCCGGAGTCAGAGCCCACAAGATCTGGTGAGACAAAAACCTTGGACCTTGGTCGGGAGCTTGCTGCAGTAGCTGGGGTCTTCTCAACCGGAACCTCCCCCAGTTGGGAAGGACCTCTAGACCTAGAGCCCACAACTGGCACTGGAGTCGGAATAGATTTGCCGGAGCTTGCGCACCTCGAGGGCGCCGGCACCGAAGCAGGCGTAGCCAATGAAGATCTCCTTCGCCTGGGAGAAGGGGCTGTTGAAGTAGGACCTGAACCAATGGGGCCTCCGTCAACATGCCTTAACTTCCTCTTCCAGCATGAAGATTCAACTGACTCCTTGCCTTTGTCCTTGCCCTTGCCGACGTCATCGACTTTCTGGCTCGTGGCAGGATTAGCCGACCTCTCAGAAGCTCCGGGGATTGCAACTCTGGAGATAGGGTGCCTCTCGACCACGCCCAAGTCATCCAATGTTGGCATTCTCCTCCGGATCTCCCTGCTAACCTCCAAAACCATGTTTAGAGGTAGGAAGGTAGCCGGTGGAGTTAGGGCGTCGCGGGAGATACCTCCATTTTGAAACTTTTTGAGATGGATCTTCAAAGCTTCATCGTCCAAGTTAGTGTTCAAATTGACTTTAACTCGATTATGATCCATCTCACTATCGAATGCCCATGCGGGCCATTCCCTAGTCTTCAGCGTAGCCCACCTGTTCACCAAGAAATGGCCGAAGACCATTTGGGGGTCACTCCTCCCTCTATGCATTCTTCGATCCTTTCTAGGATGGGCTTGTACGCAACCGACAGCTCTGAAACTACATTCGAGGCGTCGGTGTCGACATTGGGAAGGCCGTTGTGCAGCTCCAGCTTCTCATGCTTCTCCACAGTGATGATCACCTAATACATCTTCCAATCGTCCCACTTGTTGGTGGGGAAGGTCTTCAAGTACTTGAAGGGGCAATTCTTCCGCTTCACGAAGTAGTGGAAGTCGATGAGCTCTGTCCCCTTGCCGGTGGTGTGGATCGTGAAGAAGGTCCAGAACAGCTCGATGCAGGTAGGCACGCCCACCCACATCTTGTAGAAGTGGAAGAAAGTCGCCACTAGCAAGATGGAGTGGGGGCCGATATGATAAATCTAAAGGCCGTAGAAATCCAGAAACATCAAGAGGAAGCTTGAGAAAGGCGGGATCAGACCCACCATGGCGTTTGCCGAGAAGTACACCATATCTCCGATGCGCTCCTTCATGAAGGGGAGCTTGCCGAAGCGGATGTCTTGGTTGCAGGAGTCGCTGGACCAACCCATGTAGGTCTGGACACTCGCCATCTCCTCGTCCACTTGACCTTGCTGCGGGGAAGACCCAATTCCATCACAACAAAGTGGAGCAAAAGTTGGAAGGCTATGTGAAGGTTGGGTGGCTCTGAGCGCAAGTTCGATCGAAACCGTAAAGAGTCCTCAAACCGTGTTGGCTTTCCTTCTTAATTAAGCCTTCGCAACGCTTGGATGGAAACCGCAATGAGACCAGGATTCTGTTTTCAGAAATCTATCCTACCAATGACAAATGGTTTCGAGTCCACTCTGGCAGAAAGGCCGAAGTTATTACCCGAGGTGAACCATTGTCATGATGGGAAGTTGGAAGCCCGAGGGCGTCGACCTGATAAGGCACGCCGAACCGATACGATTTTCGCATTGGGAACTGACGACCTTCAATTGCGTGAGATCCGCATGCGAAGATCTCACCTACTGCATTCAAAAGAAGCCATGAGGTGGTGGTTTAACCACGGACCATCACCCCAACGGCACATCATAAGACCTTTGAAGCCGTAGCGCAGGAATCAAAGATGGCCCCACCTTCGATAGAATAACTTAACCCAAAGAATTTCTCCCGGAGGTGGGCCCGGGGGCCACTGTCGGTACACAGCGTACCGGGTACCCCATGATACCGCATGAAAAGCTAAGGAGTTTCACCCGTACAAGTTGAAGACCTCTGAAGGCCGCACGTGTTACACAAGGCCGGACCTAACTCCCTTCACAGGGAAGCTCTGGTCTTAGCACATGTCCAGTGACCCCGGACCTAACCCCCAGTAGAGGGAAGCTCCAGAGCCGCCATGTGTATAGTGGCTCCGGACCTACCTCCCCATGATGGGAAGCTCCAGAGCCGCCACTTGTCAAACCTCTAGAGCTAGGACTTCAACGGAAGACAGAGAGATCTCCAATGGATCGAACTTTTAAGGGACAGTTAAAGCGACAGTTACAAGACCTAATTACATGTCATTAATGCCATATTAATGACACACGATCAGTAGATTGTTAATTGGGGTAACGCCATCATTAAGGAGTGTTATCATCCTATTATACACACTTAATATCCAACAATTCTGTATTAGACAGTTAACTATGCCAGGGCCACATGTCGGGCCAGGCAAGTGATGTAACGGCTAGTCATTAGAGTCTAAAAGGATTGCGCCACACGATACATGGAAAAAAAGCTCATAAGCTCACAAGCGCCACAAATATTCATACATACAACACACAACCCGTGGAGTAGGGTGTTACGCTCAGGCAGCCCCAACCACGTAAATCCCTTGTGTCAAGTTCTTGTCCAAATCTCACGCACCCCAACCAATCAAGAACCTCCGCAGGCTACGATCTAAGTAGTACCAGGGGAAGTGTCGATCGCACACTTCGACACACCCCAACGGAAAATCACCACAAGATCTGCAAGAACAATGGATCAGCAGCAGTGGACGCCACGAAATACAGGAGTGTGATAGGGAGCCTAACATATCTTGTGAACACCCGACGTGACATTGCCTACTCGGTTCTCATTGTCAGCAGGTACATGGAGAATCCTTCATAACAGCATTGGGCAGCTGTGAAGCAAATTCTTGGGTACGTAGCTGGTACACTTGGATATGGGTACTGTTACAATAAAACTACCAAGATGGAACAACCACTGAAGGGCTACAGCGACAGTGATCTCGCTGGGGACATTGATGATCGCAAGAGCACATCAGGCGCGACATTCTTTCTTGGCTCAAGTGTGATCACTTGGATGTCACAGAAGCAGAAAATAGTGGCACTTTCATCCTGTGAAGCAGAGTATATAGCAGCAGCATCTGCAGCTTGTCAAGGAGTTTGGCAGAGCAAACTGTTGGCTGAATTAACAGGCAGCAGCACTGCTAGTTTCAAACTTTTCGTGGACAACAAATTAGCAATAGAACTCAGCAAGAATCCAGTTCATCATTAGAGAAGTAAGCACATTGATACTCGGTATCATTTTACCAGGGAATGTGTGGAGAATGGCTGCACTAAAATTCAGTATGTCAGCACCAATGAGCAAGCTGCAGATATCCTGACAAAGGCACACGGGCATGTAAAGTTTGCAGAATTGCGTGAAAAGATGGGGGTGATCCTGGTGCAGTGTGATTAGGGGGTGATTTGTTAATTAATCTCGTGCACCAACTGCACGTTCTGCATGTCTTGCATGGTTAGTTTGCACGATAGGTGTTCGTGGGTGTCATTCCCGGTAGTTCAGGAATTCAGTTACAGGAGTCATTGCATGTGCCATACTCGTCTTGGAGTACCTGGTCTACCTAGTTGAGCGGATGGAACATTCGGTTGAGGGTTAGTGGGTGTGTGCCGGGAGTATCAGCATGTAAATAACCGTTTTGCTTTTCATTATAGATGCATACGAAAACGGAGTGGTGCAGCGTTCCCTGCATCAGATCACAAAAATAAAACGCTCGTCTGTGCTGTGTCTTGATCTCCCGCTCGTGTTCTTGAGTGTTCCATCACCAGTGCGACGAGTTCCGGG
This sequence comes from Tuctoria greenei, assembly GCA_036927565.1. Taxonomy (NCBI): domain Eukaryota; kingdom Viridiplantae; phylum Streptophyta; class Magnoliopsida; order Poales; family Poaceae; genus Tuctoria; species Tuctoria greenei. Next base: position 201,302,384 of record JAYESD010000002.1, read on the forward strand.
TGTATCATGATTCCATTCACGGCGTGCCGCGCCAACATTATGTTGCATTCATTTAGGTGACTGATGTTGATACAGCAATGAGTGCACTCATTGGATTTGCAATGTTTACAGCAATGTTGATACAGCAATGTTGATCCAGTAGCCAATGGTTTCATCCAGTTACTCATCGGCTGTTTACTACGGGACTAGCATACACAGCTTCGTCACCAGGAGTATCGTTTTCTGATTAATCCGTGATGAGAGCATTTGCATTTCCATTTTTTTGCTGAAGTTCACATTATCAGATTTGCTGACTATATTTTTCCTCCTTGCCAATGTTTCATTAAAGCTGCTGCTGCAGAAGCTGCTGTTCACTTGATAGTTTCATGCCTATAAGTCACCAGATGGGCCGGCACAAAAGCCTCCAAAAAAAGTATGGCACGAACCCGGTATGGTCCAAAAAATCGGGCCCGGGCCAGCCCGAAGCCCAGTGCGGGCCATGTTTGGACGTTGACCTCCAGTCCGTCTGGCTTGCCGGCATGGCCCGTTTAGGCCCAAATGATGATTTTCTCACTTTTTATAAACAGGCCACGGGCCGGCCCACTGCAAGGATTCCGGCTTATCGCAACGAAAAATTTCGTCGTAATAGGCCGTTTTTCGTCGCAATAGGTCACTGCTGCAACGAAAAAAACGTGGCGATAGTTTTTACGAATCGTTAACATAAGTCCTGTGGCGATAGGTTATTGCAACGACTTGAAAGTCGTGGCAAATAGTATCATATTGCAACGATTTTACATCGGTGGCAGATAATACATTATTGCAACGATTTCACGTATTGTGACGATTTAACGTATTGCAACGAATAGTACGGTATTGCAAAGATTTCACATTTGTGGCAAGTAGTATGGTATTGCAACGATTTCACATCGGTGGCAAATAGTATGGTATTGCAACGATTTAACGCATTACAACAATTTAACGTATTGCAACGAATAGCATGGTATTGCAACGATTACATATTCGGGGCAATAGTATGTTATTGCAACGATTTCATATTCGTGGCAAATAGTATGGTATTGCAATGACTTAACGTATTGCGATGATTTAACGTATTGCATCGATTTCACATTCATGGCAATAGTATGTTATTGCAACAATTTCACAGCCGTGGCAAATAGTATGGTATTGCATCGATTTAATTCTTTCTACAATTTAACGTATTGCAACAGATATCACAATATTGCAACGATTTCACATTCGTTGCAATAGTATGGTATTGCAACCATCTCACAACCGTGGCAAGTTGTAGGATATTACAACGATTTAACGTATTGCGATGATTTAACGTATTGCAACGAATATCACAGTATTGCAACTATTTCACATTCGTATCAATAGTATGGTATTGCAACGATTTCATATTCGTAGCAAATAGTATGGTATTTCAGCAATTACACATATGTGGCAAATAGTATGGTATTGCAATGATTTAACGTCCGTGGCAAATAGTATGTTATTGCAACGGTTTCACATTCGTGGCAAATAGTATATATTGCATAGATTACACATTCATGACAAATAGTATGGTACTACGACGATTTAATGTCTGTGGCAAATAGTATGGTATTGCAACGATTTCTTATTGGTGGCATTAGGTTCGTAAAGCAACATTTCCAGATCTGTGACAATAGGTTTGTAATGCAACGTTTCCTGATCTGTGGCAATAAGTTTGTAATACAACGTTTTCTGATCTGTGGCAATACAGTTGTAATGCAACGTTTAATGATTTGTGGCGATAGAGGTGTGATGCAACATTTTCTCATCTGTGGCAATAGTGTTGTAATGCAACGTTTTTTGAGTGGTAGCAATAGCAGTCTAGTGCGACGCTTTTTGAGTCATGGCCAAATGTTTATACAACAACGTTTTGTAATTCGTAGCAATAGCTTCCTATTGCAACAATTTATCATTCGTGACAAGAAATTCTTAATGCCATATTTTATAATTAGTGACAGTAGAATCCTAATGCACCAGGTTTGAAAATTAGTGGCAGCAGAATCAATTTGTTCGCACACGAATCCTTGTGATAAACCAGAATCCTTGCAGTGGTATGTCGATTTTAATAATAAACATCCATCAATTGATGCAACACGCATAACAACACTCAAGAATTACTAAAGCGACGTTTATGCATGTTTATAGTTTGCCTAAGATGACCGGGACTAATTGGAACAGGTGCCTTTGGTTGTCCCTTTTGTTGGCCCTTTTGTGGAGTCTCCAACATTTTACGCATTTCAGCCATTATTGAGAGGCGCATGCCCTACATTTCATGAGCTCTCTGTTCACGATCAGCTGCTAGCTGACTTTCTAAGTTCTGGACATGAAGGTTTAACTTTTCATTCTTCTGGTTTACGCATCCCATCTGGGTGGTTAAGCTATCATTTCTTCCTTCCATCTCCTGCATTTGGTGATTGAGGCCTGCATTTCTATCTTCTAAGTTTCAAACTTGGTCGTTGAGGTGTTCAACCATCTGGATAGGCAAACGTTCATGTTCAGGACCAGTAGAGTTAGCCATATAACCACGCCCCCGAACCTGTGATCATGCACAACCGATTGAGGATCTATAACAACGCTGGAAGATGTGGTTTCTCTCCTCATTTGGAATTGGGCCTCCCTACTCAGCTTCCTTGTCGTTCACTTTGGCAGGTGTCTAGCTCTATATATGAAAAGAAAAGTCATTGGTACATTGCAAATATTTATTTAAGGGATTGTTTGAAGTGTCACTACATGTACAACTTGTGCCTGCTCGTTTGCCCATTCACCGTTCTTCAAATGGCTTGCCTCCCACAGTTGTATGTCATCGGGTTCTTCTCCGGTCTCTGGGTCTTGATACATAAAATACAAGTAAAATTCAACATGTAGGTATACATATTGAATGCAGCGCAAAGTAAAAGCATGATTTATTTTTCATACCTTCTTGTAACTAAGTTGGGTGTAGGATTTGCAAGTGTTTTTTCTTTTATCTTCTTCAATTTTGAGAATTGGTCCAGCTTATTGACTGTAATAATTTTAAGAATTAGTTCTAAGAATGAATGTAAATCAAATAGTTTTTGTATGATGTGAAGCTATTAAAAAGTTTGTCGACCTTGAATTGCTCAGACCCAAAATATTCTATTAGCTACAACCACTCGGGCGTCGGTACGTCATCATGCTTATTTCGTATACATTCTTCATCGGTCGAATAACTCTTATGGGTGGCATGAAAAGTCGAGCGCCACCCCTTGTAGTACTCACCAGCAATTTTCAAAATTTTTCTTGCGCTCTCCTGTGTGTCCTCCATGTCCTATAAATTCTGTACATTGTATAACACATTCCTGTAAATGTACAGGATGGAAATTGCAAGAAAAAAAATTACATATGTGGGGTGTGACAACACTAACCAGAATGTATCGGACTATTTCTCTCTTGTTAGTATCACCAACCTCTGCCCACTTCCTTGCACCGCTGAGGGGTGCATGTTTTTTTGTAAGCATAACCACATCATCGACAAAGTGTCCCTGATTAATAGCACTGCAACACTCAAACTAGTGGAGAACTGAATTGGTAGCTTCACATTCACCGTTCTACTAACTTGGGGTGCATAGCGTATGCTGGCAATCTTAAGTCCTTTAGCCACACCTCTTCCAAACTTTCTTCCTTTTGTTACATTGATACAAACTGTAAACAATAAAGCAAATTACTGCCTGACCAAGTTTAGTATCATGTAAAAATTGTGTGAAAAGAAGAAAAGTCTGATGTTGGTACCATCTTCAGTACGAGTGCGGCAAATACGAGCATGGGACGACTGCGTCCCAAGAGCATTTTATTTTGTATTACTCCCTCCTGGTTTATACTAATTGTCGTATCACACCAACAAATGAACTAGTTAGGACTGTCTGAACGATAATTATTTTGATCGGAAGGGAGTACATTGTTGACTTATTTGTTGTTGTTCATACCCTAAAATGAGCCATCAGGTACACATGTCAATGGCGCTATTGCACCCATAGTACTGCAGAGGATTTTTAGTCCAGCAGCAAAGCACGCAATACTAAGGGGGCAGGCATGCAGCTGGCCACGCTATACTAGACAAAGATAGAGTTCGCCGGTTCGGTCTGGCTAACATCAGCCAGAGCACGTCTCTAAGAGAATTGGTTGCACGGCGAGTAATTAATGCTAGTGGTAGTAGGTGGTGAATGCAAGACAGATAATGCGGACAGCTTGCAGGATTGAAATCCTCTACAGTACTGCACCTGCAGTAGCTGCCACTGACATGTGGGTCCATGAGACATCAGTTCCACTTGTTAGTGGCAGCTACTGCAAGTGCAGAACTACATAGTCTCATCTTGCGATGCTTAACAAAGCGAGGGTTCGGTCTGCCCTAGATACTCTGGAGCAACTCTCGAGGAGGATTGGTGGCAGGGCGAGCAATGGCAAGGGATTTGTGGGCGGCGGCGGGTTCATCATGGCACGCAAAGGATGGGACGTGGCGATGGGCAAGAGAGACGCGTTGGGGAGGACACTGAAGTGACCAGCAGCAGGGCGTGGGCGACGGTGCTAGTCGGAGTGGCCACTGGCAAGAGAGCACAACGTGGAGGCATCAAAAAATCATGCCATCACACAGGCTGATGATTTGTTAACTATAAAGACTAGGAAAGTAGAATCGCAAGGCATGCTAAAGCAATTAGTAGAGCTTAGTACATACTCCATTCGTCCCAACTCATTTCTATTCCTAGGATTCGAACATCGTCTCGGCAGAGAATGCAAATGACCATGATACCCATCATCAATACATTTAAAGGACAGAACGTAGTCTCTCAAAATGCTCCAAATTCAATGCAAAGGAGTAAAAAACAAACACACTCTTCCAAAACAAATGGCATGGGAGAGAGGTAGGTAGTAATTGTATGTGATATGGGTGGTTGGAAGCTACCGATAAAGTTGGAGTAGGACATTTTTTAAGCTTCAAAAGTAAAGTTACGCTGGGACGGGGGGAGTATTTCTCATTTGTATATCTATACCTGTTGTTGGTTCATGCATCGTAGTACAAGGGAGTGAATAATCTCGGGGTTCCTGAACATCATGTGCTGCAATATTCTCTGCATACCATGTAATGGAATTAATGTTTTCTAAAAATTTTCATTTTTATAGTAAACACATTTATAGTTATACCATGTGCTTGTTGGCCACCACGAATGCTTGTAGAAGACATCACGGTTTGTTGTCTTGTTCCTAAAGTAAAGAGCATAAGTATATTGTAAGTATTCATTCCAAATAACAATGATAATGTCAGATTACATGAACGACATAGATTTTGGATCGAATGGTTTGGATTCTATAAACTGATATTGTTTGCTTGGAGCGGAGGAATTAGAAATAAAGGAATAGGAAAAAATGAACAATCCGAGAAAGCCGCAAGAAAGAAAAAAGTGTAAAAAACTGTGGGAACTGAAAATCTTAGGAATAGAAATTTGTAACATAGGAATGAGAGTACAACATTTGGAGTGGTTGATTAAATAACCCGTGCGTCATTTACTTCTTAATCCAGAAATTACATATTGGCTCCGGTTTTTAATATTTGTCATTCCCGACAAGGAATTGAGCTAGAAATACACTACCATAATAAGCTGTCGGAGCGACATATATAATATATCTGTGTGTGTGTGTGTGTGTGTGTGTGTGTGTGTGTGTGTGTGTTTGTGTGTGTGTGACACCCGGTTCCGAAAATGAACCAAGCATAATGCATATGCGTGCCCAGATGTTTAACACACATACACAAGTGATTCACAAACGATAAACAGATTATAACCATGTCTCGAATAATAACACTTATAATAGTACCTTATTACAAACCAAATAGTCCCGAGTACAAGCTCTAAACAACTACAGCGAAAAACTCTAAACACTAAAACTCCAAACTCCACAGGCCAGCTTGACAGTAACACGCGCGCCTAGAACTCCCCAAGAAACCTCCTGGTACTCCACCTAGTCGCCTGCGTCTGGATTTAGTGGGGGAATAGCAAGGGTGAGTACATGTCGTACTCAGCAAGTGTGAGAATGTATGACATGTAGCTTCAACAAGGAATGGTAATAAATAATGGCTAATTGCATAAAAGTACATTCAAAAGGGTTGAAAATGCAATCTTATGATCATTAAGTGTGGTCCATCCCAAATAACCCAAATAACATCAATTGCAACTTAAATAACCAATTCCAGCAATAATAAACCATATTCAACTCATAACTGCTCATGTGCCTCAAATTCATCAATTTCTTTTACCAAAGCCAATTAATTAACTAATACCAACTCCTAATTCAATTCCAACCATTAAACCATGTGCAAGTCCAAATTCTAATCATGTGAGGGTCCAGGTTGCTCATAACCGGGAGCACGGCTATCATGATAGTTTTAAACACACTCTGCAGAGGTTGTACCACTTTGCCTACAAGTTCGTGATTTCAACACCTTTCGATGAATATGGAATCTCAATTATGCCGTCACACACTTCCTTAAGTGTGTGGCCAAGAGATCACAAAATAGCCTTTACAAAGTGATTACTAGCATATTTTTACCCCACTGAGGTTTCACTGGTGGTGATGTCTCTAACTGAGCACATCTAATCAAGGGCCCCCTCTTCAGCCATTCGGATCCCAGGGTAGACCCGCCAATCTCTACTAACCAATCCGACTACCCCTTCCCCGATCATTCTTAATGGTCTAAATAGTACTGGCAATACACTAATTAGTCAACTAAGCCACACCCATACGTGGCCCTGTGGTGGCACTTTAAATAATAGATGGTCGCTACACGATCCGGTCCTTAGTTCTAAAGCAAGCAAAACCACCAAAACAGCCCAACCCATTCCACATAATCGACTTGCTTAGAGCTCTAGGCACCATGTTGCTAAAGGGTCATTAATATCAATTCTCATCATTCATGTGTTTAATAGTTTGCAATCAAGCCATTTGATTGTTTCCCAAACCCAATTGAGCATTGCGAAGCAAAACAATGTAAAATACCCTTCTCGGGTCTCTACATAATGTTCAAGCGACAAGGGTGGTCATACAAAACTAGTAAACTCCTACAATCGGGTTTGCCTTTCAATTTCGACACAAGCATGTAATTTTGCAATCAAAACCTTTAAAACAGGGTCAATATGGTCAAGGACACTCGCCTTGCTCCTGAGATTGATTTGGGTCGAAGGCTTCAACACTCTGGTTCTGCAGGTCCTTGAAAGCACTCTTTATGGAAATTCCTTCTATTCCAAGCAACAAACATGCAAAACACACAATTAAAATAATTAATGCTCATATAGTACACAATATGCCATGGTATGCATGATTAATGCAATTGTGAGGTAAAACTTGTTAATGAGTTGCTAATAATGTTTACTAACTAGTTACAATAGTTTCTAACAAGTTTGTACAGGTTTGGAATTGATTCGAGACAATTTGGAATTAATTCAGTTCAATTCAGGAATTTTACAGATTCAGACACCGGACTAGTACATTGTCAGAGACCAGACTAGTCCGCACTACGAAGACTACAAAATTAGGGTTTTGATTTACAAGAATTGGGGTTGAATTGAAGTAGAAACTTGGATGTAGAGGGTGTACCACGTGTTTAGAGATCCAAAGATCGAGATTTTGGCTTGAGATATTGAATCTTGGCGATTAGGCTTGATGAAGATGAGTTGATGAAGATTTTAGGTGTAGAAAATCAATTTGTCAAAAGGTCGATGAAGATCGATCTTGGTTGGCTCTTCTTCCTCCTCTCCTTCTTTTCCTTGCTTCTGGACTTGATCTTGACGACGGCACAATACAAAAGTGGCAGCAAGGGATTTTCAATTGGGGTGGAGAGGTGTAGGGTATTGGGTTGTTTATATAGGGGTGGACAATTAGGGTTTTGGGGTAAATTCCAAGTAGAATTCGGTGGGGACGTGTAGGGGCCGTGGTGCGGTCCACATGGGCTTCTGTAAGGTTGGACACGAATTCCTTTGACCCAAATTAGGCAATTATCAAAAAACAAATCATGGAGAAATAACCGGAACCAAATTTGTTTCCAGGGGCCAACTAGTCTGCAGTTCGGACCGGACTAGTCCATTTGGCAACAGAGAGAAATCGGACAAGTCCAATCGGACAAGTCCGGGGAACATCAAAGGCTTAACTGGACTAGTCCGCACACTGAAGAATTGAATTTTTCCGACTCTGGACAAAACTGAATTTTCTGAATGAAAATAGGGACACCGGACTAGTCCGGGGTTAAGGCCGGACAAGTACGCACTTCTGAAGGAAACTGAATTTTTTGAACAGAGGATAGGGATACCGGACTAGTCCGGTCTCACTGGTCGGACAAGTTCGCACTCTGACAGACTGAAATTTCCAATTTAGCCATAAATTCATTTTAATCTCATTCCTTTTTACATGGCTTAATGTTAAACATGCATGAGGATGTATGCAATGCTTTATGCATGAAAATGAGGGTGTTACACTAATTACGTGAAACATAAGAGCACATTTATTCTTTGTTAATTTATTTAATCTTCGTATATCAGCATCGATCGTGTAGAACTTCACTAGGCCAAAACTGCATGGGTCGTGTAGAACCTAGCCAATATAGATCTATAAAAAGACGACATGGATCGTGAAGAACATACCTAGCATAAAACTGGAGTCTGGAATGTCGCATGGAGGTGTTGGCAACGAAGAGGTTCGGTAGGGGCTGTTGTGGGGTCCACTTGGGCTCCTCTAAGGTTGGACACGAAGGTCTTGGGCCCAAATTAGGCAATTACGCAAAAACAAATCGTGGGGAACTAACAGAAACCGAATTGGTTTCCGAAGGCCGGACTAGTCCGATGTACGAACCAGACTAGTCTGTTTGGCAACAGAGAGAAATTGGACATGTCCAATCGGACAAGTCCGGGGAACATCAGAGGCTTAACCGGACTAGTCCGCACACTATGCCAGACAAGTTCGGACTCTGAAGAATTGATTTTTTTTACTCTGAAAGAAACTAATTCTTCTAAATGAAAATAGGGACACCAGACTAGTCTGGGGTTATGGCTGGACGAGTCCGCACTTCTTAAGAAAACTTAATTTTCTGAACAGAGGATAGCGATACTGGACTAGTCCAGTTTTAGAGGCCGGACAAGTCCGCACCCTGACAGACTGAAATTTTAAGTTTAGCCCTAAATTCATTTTAATCTCGTTCCTTTTTACATGGCCTAATGTCAAATATGTATGAGGATGTATGCAATGATTTATGCATGAAAATGAGGGTGTTACAAACCTACCACCCCCTTAAAATTAATCTCGCCCTCGAGATTCGACGTGAAAGGAAAGAGATAGGAAAATTCATTTTTCAGATCATCTTCTCCCTCGCAAGTTGCTTCCAATTCCGTATGATGCTTCCATTGCAATTTTGCACCATCGAATCACCTTGTTCCTCGTGACTCCTTGGTTTCCAAAATATTGATAGTTTGCTCGGCATAACTCCTCAAGCTCTAATTCCTCCATCGGTACTTGATCTTCTGGTACCCTCAAGCACTTCTTGAGCTGAGAAACGTGAAATACATCATGAACATCCAAAAGATGTGCACGCATCTCCAGTTTATAGGCTACTTCTCCCCGTTTGTCAGAAATCTTGAATGAGCCAATATAGCGAGGTGCCAACTTGCCTTTGACATTAAACCACTTGTGACCTTACATAGGTGACACTTTGAGGTATACGAAGTATCCCACCTCCAAAGATAAGCTTCTTCGTCTATTATCTGCATAACCCTTCTATCTTGACTTAGCATCTCTTCAGTTCTTGCGGATGGTCTGCACTTGCTTTTCGGCCTCTTGGATCACATCAGGTCCAAATACTTGAGTTTCCCGTGTCTCATTCCAAAACAAGGGTGTTCTACATCTTCTCTCATAAAATGCTTCATACGGCGACATTTTCAGGCTTGCTTGGTAGCTGTTATTATAGGAAAATTCTGCATATTACAGACTTTGTCCCAACTTCCTACACAGTTTAGCGCACATGCTCTTAGCATGTCTTCCAAAATCTGATTTGTCCTCTCAGTTAGTCCATCCGTTTGACGGTGATATGCAGAGTTGAAATTCAATTGAGTGCCCATCGATTTCTGTAGCTTTTGCAAGAACCTCGAAGTAAACTGAGAACCTCTATCATAGACTATTTTCTTGGGCACTCCGTGTAAACACACTATTCTTGCCATATACAGTTCTGCCAACTTCGCTCCACTATAAGTAGTCTTGAAAGGAATGAAATGCGCTGACTTCGTCAACTGATCCACAATAACCCATATTGAATCATATCCTACTGAAGCGCGAGGCAACCCAACTATGAAATCCATACCAACCTCTTCCCACTTTCATTCTGGAATCTTCAATGGCTGTAATAATCTAGTTGGCCTTTGATGTCCAGCTTTGACTCGTTGGAATACATCACTTAGTGCAACATATTCCATTATGTCCCTTTTCATACAATCTCACCAGTTGCACATCTTCAGATCCTTATACATCTTCGTACAGCTGGGATGGATAGAGTAAGGCAAGTCATGTGCCTCTTCAATATCAACTATCGAAGACGCTTCTCATTAGGCACAACAATCCATTTTCAAAGCCATAGAGTACCTTGTTCATCCTCATAAAATCTGAATTCTCTCCCTTCTTGGGTCTTTTCCTTGATTTCCTAAATTTTCTGGTCCTTTGTCCGTCCCTGTCAAATTTCTTGCTCCAAGGTTGGATTCACTTCCATTGCTCCCATCTCATTCATAAATCCAAAATTTAACCTTTCAAACTCCTAGCATAGCTCGGATGGCAATTCCAGAACTGTGAGCTGGTGACTGGCTCCTTTTCGGCTTAAGGCATCAGCCACTATGTTGGCTCTTCCTGGATGATAATTGATTCCCACATCATAATCTGTAATGAGTTCCAACCATCTTCGTTGCCTCAAATTCAGGTCTGTTTGCATGAATATGTACTTGAGACTCTTATCATCTGTATAAATCTCACATATGACCAAGAACGTAATGTCTCCAGATCTTCAATGCTTGCACTATGGCTGCAAGTTTGAGATCATGCGTAGGATAGTTCTGCTCATGTTTCTTCAAGTGCTTGGATGCATAAGCTACTAGTAGGCCTTCTTGCACCAATACACAACCAAGCCCTTGCCTTGAAGCATCACAATAAATGTCAAAGCTCTTCCTTACGTCTGGCAATACCAACATGGGTGCTGTTGTTAACCTCATTTTTAGCTCCTCAAAACTGTCTGACAAGCTTGAGTCCACTTGAAAGGCATCTCCTTGGTTAATAGTTCAGTCATGGACTTCTCTATCTCGCAAAAGCCCTTGATGAACTGATGTTAATAACCAACCATTCCGAGAAAACTCCTTATCTCCTTCACATTTTTCTGCAGTTCCCACTTAAGCACACCTCTAACCATTCTTGGGTCAACTGACACTCCTCACGATATGATATGGCAAAGGAATGCTATCTCCCTCGACCAAAATTGGCACTTGTTGAACTTGGCATAAAACTGGTGTTTTCACAGTTTTTGCAATGTCAGCCTTAAATGCTTTTCTTGCTCCTCTTCACTCTTCGAGCACATCATAATGTCATCAATGAAAACCGCCACAAACTTGTCCAAATACTCCATGAAAACCTTATTGATAAGATACGTGAAGTACATAGGTGCATTAGTCAATCCAAATGACATGACTGTGCACTCACAGGATCAATACCGTGTCGTGAAAGTTGTCTTAGGTATTTCCGATGGTCTAATCTTCATATGGAAATATCCTGACTGAAGATCAATCTTAGAAAATATTTTGGCTCCCTTCATCTGGTCAAACATATCCTCAATGCGAGGCAAAGTGTACTTATTCTTAATTGTCACCTAGTTGAGGGACCGGTAATCAACACACATTCTTTAGGATCCATCCTTCTGTCTATGAAAAGCATTGGGCTCCCCATGGCGACGAACTTGGGTGTATAAAACCCTTCTCTAACTGCTCTTGGATCTGCTTCTTGAGCTCTGCTAATTCCTTGGGAGGGATCCTACATGGCCTCTTTGCTATAGGTGTAGTTCTAGGTATTAAATCAATGACGAACTTGATGTCACAATCAGGTGGCATACCTGGCAATTCCTTAGGAAACACATCTGGGTACTCTCGAACAACTGGAATCTCCTCCAAGGTCACTCCTTCTGCATGATTTACCCTTTCCTTCTCGATCATCGGCTGAACTGCCTTGAACTCTATATTGATTCCTTCCTCATGTGTCAATTTCACTGTCCGTGTGGCACACTGAATAACTCTGTTATGCTTCCTTAACCAATCCATTCCAAGTATGATGTCCAAGCCCTGGGAATTAGGGACTATAAGGTTGGCAACAAATTCTACCCCCCTTATGGTGCTACTTACTTTTCGACATACTATATTTGTCCTCATCTCTCCTCTAGGAGATTTAACCAACAAAAAAAAACTCGAGGTATGATATAGGCATGCTATGCTTTGCAACATACTTTGATGAGATGAATGAATTGGATGCTCCAGAATCGAATAATATAGTAGCGGGGTTGGAGTTTGCGAGAAACATACCAATCGCAACATCTTCAGCTTGTTGAGCCTCTTCTGCGGAAACATGGTTTACCTTGCGACGAGCAAAATTTTGTGGTCCACAGTTGCTTTGAGTTGTTCCTCCATTGGGTCTAGGATTCTTCCTTGGAACATAGTTCATTTGTCCCTGACTTGGCTTTGGGCATTGATTTGCAAAATGTATCACTTGACCTTAATTATAGCAAGTCTTTCAACCAGTGGCGCCAGCAAAGTTGGGGCGAGGATGGTTCTGAGCATAGGCAGACATATTTGGGCGTGGCTTGGGCTTCATAGGTTGTTGCGGTTTTGGTTGATATGCAGGGCAGTATACAGTAGTAGACGGGTTGTAATATTGTGCAGTAGGCGGCGCATAGCAAGGACGGACATTGCTTCCTTGCGGCTATCCCTTATATGGCATCTTCCTCTTGTGAACTAGCTCCATCTCACGAATCTTGTTCTCAACCACAATGGCTTTGTCAACCAGCTTCTGAAAGTTTGCATAGTTAGCATTGAGCAACTGAACTTGAATCTCATTGTGGAGTGCCCTCATGAACAAATATTGCTTCCTGCTATCAGTGTTGATGTCTTCTGGAGCATATCTAGACAGTTGGGTAAATTTGTTGAGATATTCACTAACACTCATTCTCCCTTACCTAAGGTTTTCAAATTCTTTCCTTCTTAGTATCATGACTCCCTCTAGAACATAGTGAGAATAGAACTTCTCCTTGAATTCAGCCCAGGTGATTCTCTCTTGATTTTCATGGGCGTTGCATAGAAATTCCGACTAGTTTGCAGCAGCTCCCATCTACTGGTGTGAGGAAAAAAAGAACCTTCTCTCTGTCACTGCACTGGACTTTGGCAAGTTTCTTCTCAACAGACTTCAACCAATCATCAGCTTCCATTCGATCTGTGGCTTGAGCAAAAGTAGGCGGTTTGATCCTCATGAACTCCCCCTGACAATTGTGTGGTGGCGGAGGCGGTAGTGGCGGCATGTGAGGCTGATTGTTGTTGCCAGCTTGCAGCTGTCCCATAGTCTTTATCATGGTCTGCATGAGTTGGTTCTGCATAGCCAATAGCTGCTCAAGGTTCATAGCTCCCTAGGCAGGTCCCTAGTTGTTTTGGGGTGCTTCATTGTTCTCCTCCTCACCATTGACATTCCCTTGGTTACGAGTCCTCAGCATCTATTGGTGGAAGAATTGTAGATATGGAAGAATTTAGAATTTGAAAAGAAACGCCCCAACTATATGCATCAAGGTATATGTAATGAAATAACTCCTTTATTAATACTATAACCCTATTAGAGGATGTGCGAATGTGGACAAAATGCTAGACGTCCCACAACTCGCACCAAGCACACAAGCACAAGAACACACTAAGATAATTCAGGACACCATACTAAATATGACTATGAAAATCTAAATGCTTTTCTAACTACTAAACAGGTGACCTAGACTTAATTATGTGAATCATGGTTGTCCTGGTCGTGAGGCGGCAAAGGCGACAGCTGCGGCGAGGCATACATGGGCGCACGCCAGGGTGAGTTGACCATCCATGTAGGTGCTGTAGAGGTTGCTACACCATTGACCTCCACGGTGACACGGACTTTCTCTTGCTTCTCCATGATGAACATCTTCTTACGGAGGTAGCAGATCTCTTCCATAGCATCAGCATAGCGACTTCCCAAAATCCCTTATACTGCCTAAGATCTGTCAATGGCACGAGAACTGATTTGAGCTCCATCTTGCGGCCTTAAGACTTCCCTTGTTCCCTTCTTGCGTTGTGGGTGCAGCGCAAAGCTAGTACCTCCAATCTGCCCCCGATAGATGTGGCACAATCTAGTAAGTGCATTCCAAGCGACATCATCAATAGCTTGCTCCCTGGTGGCTCTCCATGTGGATGCAATGTGTCGGATGACCACCTCATCCTTGGCAAGAACGGTAACTTGAGCCCTCCATTCTTCACGTCCATGGCGAGGAATCCTCTTAACATAATACTCCGGGTGCATCTTGCATAAATCAAGGATCTCCTTCAATTGCTTGGCTGCAAATCCTTCATTGGTGCCGTCAGAACGGAATTATTGGGCATCACGATAAACTATGCATTTGTCTTCCTTCCTAGCTTCACTAGGTTGTGATGCATTCCTTTGGACTTCGGCTACTTCTTCTTGTGAAGATGGTTCATCCTATTTTGGTTCCCCCTCATCTTTGGCTTCATCTCCATTCCCCTCATGTGCTTTACTTTCCTCTTCCTTCCTATCATAGATTTCCACCATCTCCAGATCTTCCACTTCCTCATCTTCATAAGATTCCACAACCTCAGGGTCTTCCTCCATCGTGTTGGAATATTCATACTCGACTTCCTTTGTGGGAGAATTCACTTCTTCCTTCCCTTGAGCTGGTTCCATTTGCGGCTCCTTGCGAGGCCTAAGCTTGCTCCCAAGGGGTGGCAAACGAGCTCTCTTGTGGGCTATCATTTTGGTGTGAGCCATGTATAAGAAAACATGAGAAAATAGAGGAAAAGCACAAATATCAGTTCTGAAATTGCAGCAGACATAAATTAAGATAAGAGGATGTGCATTTGCTCAAAAGGATGCAAAAAACAGAGAAAAATTGCAGCAGCAGCAAAAACACAGTTTTTTCCCACCTTATATATCTAGTGGGAGCCCAAATAGTGCAAAACAGGCTAATTTTGAATAATAAAGAATTCATAAGTGATTTGGGGTGTCCATTCTAACTAGGCATGCGTCCTACGTTCAAACACGGCTCTGATACATATTTATGACACCCGGTTCCGAAAATGAACAAAGCGTAATGCATATGTGTGCCCAGGATGTTTAACACACATACACAAGTGATTCACAAACGATAAACAGATTATAACCATGTCTCTAATAATAACACTAATAATAGTACCTTATTACAAACCAAATAGTCTTGAATACAAGCTCTAAACAACTGCAGCAGAAAACTCTGAACACTAAGACTCCAAACTCCACAGGCAAGCTTGATGATAACACGCACGCCTAGAACTCCTCAAAAAAACTCCTGGTACTCCACCTGGTTGCCTGCGTTTGGATTTAGCAGGGGAATAGCAAGGGTGAGCACATGTCATACTCGACAAGTGTGGGAAAGTATGACATGTAGCTCAAATAAGGAATAGTAATGAACAATGCCTAATTGCATAAAAGTACATTAAAAATGGTTGAAAATGCAATCTTATGATCATTAAGTTTGGTCCTTCCGAAATAACCCATATAACATCAATTGCAACTTAATAACCAATTCTAACAATAATAAACCATATTTAACTCATAACTGCTCATGTGCCTCAAATTCATCGATTTCATTTATCAAAGCCAATTAATTAACCAATACTTGGCCCTGTGGTGGCACTATAAATCCTGGATGGTCGCTCCACGAACTAGTCCTTAGATCTAAACCGCACTACGCAGACTAAAAATTAGGGTTTTTCTGATTTGTGAGGGTCTACCACGTGTTTAGAGATCTAAAAGATCAAGATTTGGGCGTGAGAGTTTGAATCTTGGTGATTAGGGATTGATGATGATGAGTTGATGAAGATTTTGGGTGAAGAATGTCAATTCATTGAAAGGTTCATGAAGATCGATCTTGGTTGGCCCTTATCCCTGCACTCCTTCTTCTCCTTGCTTCTGTACTTGATCTTGACGATGGCCAAATGCAAAAGTGGCAGCAAGGGTTTTTCAATTGGGGTGGAGAGGTATGGAGTATTGGGTTGTTTATATAGGGGTGGAGAATTAGGGTTTGGGGGGTGAATTCCAAGTAGAATTCGGTGGGGGCGTGTAGGTGCCATGATGGGGTCCACATGGGCTCCTCTAAGGTTGGGAACATAGTCCTTGGACCCAAATTAGGCAATTATCCAAAAACAAATCGTGGGGAAATAACAGGAACCGAATTCGTTTCTAAAGGCCGGACTAGTCTGCAGTATGGACCAGACTAGTCCGTTTGGCAACACAGAGAATCTGGACAAGTCCAATCAGACAAGCCCCGGGAACATCAGAGGCTTAACTGGACTAGTCCGCACACCGAAGAATTGAACTTTTCCAACTCTGGATGAAACTGAATTTTCTGAATGAAAATAGGGACACCGGACTAGTCCGGGGTTATGGCCGGACAAGTACGCACTTCTGAATAAAACTGAATTTTCTGAACTGAGGCTAGGGATACTGGACTAGTCCGGTCTTAGAGGTCGGACAAGTCCGCACTATGACAGACTGAAATTTTGAGTTTAGCCATAAATTCATTTTAATCTCGTTCCTTTTTACACGGTTTAATATTAAACATGTATGAGGATGTATGCAATGCTTTATGCATGAAAATGAGGGTGTTACACTAAATTCGTGAAACATAAGAGCACATTTCTTCTTTGTTAATTTATTTAATCTTCATATATCAGCATCGATCGTGTAGAACTTAACTAGCCCAAAACTGCATGGATCGTTTAGAACCTAGCCAATATAGCTCTATAAAAAGACGGCATGGATCGTGTAGAACTTACCCAGCACAAAACTGGAGTCCGGGATTGATGAGGACATCACAACAGCAAAGACGCGCATTGAACTGCAAGGACCAATCACAAGAGCACGGGCACGGTTATTAAATCAGCAGGTGAATTCGTTCTTAACTTCTTTTGCATGTGAGTTTGAGAATAGATTGCTATGTGATGATTTAATTGTTATTAGGAATAATGGAAAAGATCAACAAGTGAAGGAAGGAGGCCTTGGGAGCGTGGAGAACCACCTGGGACGTCCACAAGTAGATGGAAACAGTTTACAACTCGGACTCGAGTTCAACTCAGAGTCCAGGAGCAGTCCACTTTAAACAGACGCCCAGGAGGCATACGGACTCCGTTTTTGACGTTCTACATATGCACGGAAAGAGGAGAAGATAAACTTTCCAATGGTTCTGGTCCCACCTCAAAATTCCTCCGGAGTCATTGGGAATCGTTGAAACAATTTGAGTCCAGATTTCTGTCCGGTGCTGCGCCAACGAATCGGGCCTTTGGGCCTTGTATCCTGTAAGAGTCCATTAGGGACGCGTCTAATCATGTTTTGGTCGAACCCTAGCCTATAAATACTGCAGCCGCCGGTCATATTCGGTGGGTTTTGCTTAGATCAATAAAATTGCCGTTCTACGGTTTGTGAGACCCCAATTTCGCGATTTCCGATCGTGTCTTCTACGTTCTTGCTCGTGTTCTCGATTGCACTTGCAGGGATTAGCCTTCTTGGCGAGGTCAAGCGTGTGCAGCACGGTTGATAACCAACGGAGCCGTGGTGTAGTGATTGCAGGGGTACTCGAACCGCTCGAGTGCTGCAGATCATCAACGTCGAGTTCTCCATCCCAATCGACATACCTTTCGGAAGATCGGGCCTAAACCTACTCATCAATTGGTATCAGATTTCCAGGTTGCCCGTGAGGTATCTTTGTTTTCCTTCCTTCCATTAGATCGATTTTGTTTCGTACCTAGAGTCCACAAAAAAGCCACAAAAAAAATTAGATCGTTTTTACCGCTTCCCAGACTATAGTGCCTGCAGTTTCGTTTTTCAGTTTGCATTGTTGAGTTTGCATTCGTGTGGTTGAGTCTTGTTGCTGGTTTAGCTTTGTGTTTTTTGATCCTAGTTATCGTGTTTCGTCCTTGTTTTCTTGCTATTCGACACCTATTCCACAATCCCTAAATAACAAACCGATCTGCCACGTTCATCGGTTTGCCCTAGCTAGCCGCCTTGCGTGAACTCCCGCATCGCCAGCGCTAGATTAGGTGACAAATGTTTGTGCCATTCATCCTTGAATCATCACACACCACCCCATTAGTTGCTGTGCAAATTCCCAATCGTTTTCATATCCGTTTGCGAGTTCTGTTCTCAAACCGAGTTGGAATCAACATGCAAAAAAACGTAACTCGGACAGCCTACCTTAAAACGGCCATAACTTTCGCATACGAACTCGAAATCGGGCGAATTTTTTTTTCAAATTCATCTACGCGAAATTTCGCATCTGATTTTCCGCCGCGTAGCCGCGTTCGGCGAAATTAGATTGCCCAAATTCCCCTCGGAAGATAGGCTATCCGGCCTCCGAAGTTTCAGCACGAATTTTAAAGAACCTTCTTGATTTTCTATAGGCCGCATATTACATCCAATTGAGCTGCAAATTTGTGTGCTTCCTATATTTGTGCTACTGAGTAAATAAAAAATATCAAAAAAATATTACAAAAAAGAAAAAAAATAGTGAAGAGCACGCATATTAAAGCAATTGGCCTATACCACTTGGTGCTGTTTGTTTGGTTATATCATTCTGTCTTTCTTTTATCTTGATACTTCCTTGTGTTGTGCTAGGCTCTAGGGCACTCAGTTGACCAGCAACAGTTTCCTACATTGAATACTTATTCAACTTTGTTTAGCTGTTAACGATTTTCTGCTTATTAGCCACCATATTGTGCCATCCAAGCTCCACCTTTCTCTTGAGCATATCAGGTACCTTTGCAATCACCCCACGATTCATTGGTTCATCTCACCGTCCACACCACCTGTTGTGTCGGTAAGAACACTTGTAAGAGCGTGGTAAGACGCTTGAGCAAGAGAGATTGTTTTCTTCCACCTTCCACATTGTCACTGTAGTTGATAGGGATAACATTTTTTTGTTGTCTTTTGTTTCCTACTAACAATGGCAGGAGAAGAAAATAATGACGAATGTGTTCAACATGTTGAGTTACGTGATATGTTCGCCAAATACAACGCATCAACGGAGGAGTCATTGGCGAACTTGACTCGCAAACTGGATGACCTTGCTCTTCGGATGAATACTTTTGAGGCTCGGTTGCCTCTCGCTGGAAGACAAGAAGACAATGCTTATGATGAACTGGAAGATCACAGTAATCAGCCAAGACTGCCACTTTATCGTCGAGGTATAGGAGGTAATAATCATAACAATTATAACCGCCCTCCTGATGATCCTTTTGCTAAAGTGAAATTTACTATACCCTCTTTTTCTGGTGCTTATGATGCTGAGGCTTATCTTGATTGGGAGATGACAGTAGAGCAAAAATTTAATTCCCATCTTGTTCCTGAACAACATAGAGTTCGTCAAGCCACTAGTGAGTTTAAGGACTTTGCTATCATATGGTGGAATGAACTTGTTAAAACTAGAACTGATCCTCCAACATGGGATAGATTAAAGGAAGCTATGCGTGTTCGATTTGTTCCTCCATCTTTTCAGCGGGACCTTCGCAAAAAATTGCAGCGTTTAGACCAAGGTAACATGTCCGTAGAGGAGTATTATCAAGAGTTACAAAAGGGTATGTTGCGTTGTGGGGTAGTAGAGGACATGGATGATAAAATAGCTCGTTTTTATGGGGGGTTGAGGCGTGAAATTCAGGACATTGTTGATTACAAAGAATATGATACTGTTAACAGATTGTTTCAGCTTGCTATGTTGGCAGAAAAAGAATTGCAGGGCCGACAACAACAGCAACAACGCATGAGGAGCAACTTCACGCCGCGTGCAGCAACTACACCATCCAAAACAGCACCATCTTCGGCCCCTCGTGCAGCGACTACACCACCCAATGGCGGCCAACGAACTATACCTGCTGCTCCACCTTCTCGCGTGTCGGAAGGCAGCAAGGCGACATCATTCAAGCCTTCGTCGTCCACTCCTTCTACGGGTCGTACTTCCGATATTAAGTGTCACCGCTGCCAGGGACTTGGTCATATGATGAGAGATTGCCTGAGCAAACGAGCATACATAGCACGCGACGATGGCGGGTATGATAGTACTTCGGATGTTGAAGATGAATATTCTCTTGCTACTGACTTTACAGATCCAAATGACGAACACACCGAAGAAGAGGTACTTGGTACAGCGGCGACGGAGAACTATAGGAGCATCATTGTGCAGCGTGCCTTGAGCTCCAAAGTGGAGACCGACGACAAGCTACAACGACACAACCTCTTCCACATGTTTCTCGTCATCAAGGACTGCCGTGTACACACTATAATTGATGGAGGTAGCTGCAATAACTTGGTAAACACGGACGTCGTCAAGAAACTCGGTTTGACAACAAGAGCACACCCTCATCCGTACCACATTCAATGGTTCAACAACAGCGGTAAGGTTCGGGTAACACAAACAGCGAGAATCCATTTTTCAATTGGTTCATACCATGATTTTGCTGATTTTGATGTTGTTCCTATGGATGCTTGTTCTCTTTTATTGGGTCGTCCTTGGGAATTTGATACAGATGCTATTCATCATGGTAGAACCAATAAATATACTCTCATGCATAAGGGAATGAAAATCACTTTGCTCCCCATGACTCCTGCTGAAATTGTGCATTTTGAGAAGAGTAAAATTCGTGAGGGCAAAGCAACTAAATTAGAATCTTAAAAACAGCAAATTATTAAGTTAAAATCACCATCATTGCTCGCAACTAAATCTGAACTTGCTGATTTATTCGATGCTAAGGGGATGTGCTATGCTTTAGTTTGCAAAGAAGCCATGTTTTCACTTCATGAATTGTCTATTGCATTGCCCCCTGCTGTTGCTAACCTTTTGCAGGAGTTTGAGGATGTGTTTCCCTCCGAGATACCCCCTGGTTTACCACCGATGAGAGGCATTGAACACAAGATCGATTTGATTCCAGGAGCAAGTTTGCCAAATCGTGCAGCATACAGGGCGAATCCACAAGAAACTAAGGAAATTCAGCGACAAGTCCAAGATCTTTTGGACCGCGGGTACATTCGTGAAATCCTTAGCCCTTGTTCTGTTCCTGTTCTTTTGGTTCCTAAGAAAGATGGTAGTTGGCGCATGTGTGTTGATTGTCGAGCGATTAATAACATCACCATTCGATATCGTTATCCTATTCCTCGATTAGATGACATGCTTGATGAATTGAGTGGTGCTATCATCTTCACAAAAATTGACTTGCGTAGTGGTTACCACCAAATTAGAATGGCACTAGGAGATGAATGGAAAACTGCATTTAAAACCAAGTTTGGACTTTATGAGTGGTTAGTCATGCCTTTTGGTTTAACTAATGCACCCAGCACCTTTATGCGATTAATGAACGAGGTTTTACGTGCTTTCATTGGACAATTTGTGGTGGTTTACTTCGATGATATCCTCATTTACAGCAAGTCATATGATGAACATCTTGATCATTTACGTGCTGTTTTTACTGTTTTGAGAGATGCACGTTTGTTTGGTAACCTCGAAAAGTGTGTTTTTTGCACCAATCGAGTCTCGTTTCTTGGCTATGTCGTTTCCTCGCAGGGAATTGAGATGGATGAGGCAAAAATTGAAGCAATCACCAGCTGGCCAGCCCCAACTACAGTCACACAGGTTCGTAGTTTTCTTGGTCTTGCAGGATTTTATCGGCGCTTTGTGCGGGATTTCAGCACCATTGCAGCACCTCTACATGAGCTAACGAAGAAGGGAGTTCCATTTCGATGGGTTGAACAGCAGCAACAAGCTTTTGATGCTCTCAAATCGAAGCTTACACAAGCACCATTACTACAACTTCCTGATTTTGACAAGACCTTTGAGCTAGAATGCGATGCAAGTGGCATTGGTATTGGAGGCGTTCTCATACAAGGAGGTAAACCCGTTGCTTTCTATAGTGAAAAACTTCATGGTCCTTCTCTGAATTACTCCACTTATGATAAGGAATTGTATGCCTTAGTCCGTGTATTACAAACATGGCAACATTATCTTTGGTCTAAGGAGTTTGTCATACATTCCGATCATGAATCATTGAAGTATCTTAAGTGTCAAACCAATCTGAATAAACGACATGCTAAATGGATTGAGTTCATAGAGTCGTTTCCATACATCATTAAGCATAAGAAAGGGAAGGAAAATATCATTGCCGATGCATTATCTAGGCGTTATACCATGCTGTCCCAACTTGATCATAAAATCTTTGGTTTGGAAACAATTAAAGCATTATATCCTACTGATTTGGACTTCAAAGTTGCTTTTGAAAATTGTAGAGAAGGAAGAACTTGGAATAAATATGTGCTGCGAGAGGGTCTCCTCTATCGTGCTAACAAGCTATGCGTTCCAGCTAGCTCCGTTCGTCTATTGCTTTTGCAGGAAGCACATGGAGGAGGTTTGATGGGACATTTTGGAGTGAAGAAAACTGAAGACGTGCTGTCCACACACTTCTTTTGGCCAAAGATGAGGCGTGATGTCGAACGCTACGTGTCACGATGCACTACTTGCAACAAAGCTAAGTCTCGCCTTAACCCACATGGTCTTTATATGCCTCTTCCTGTTCCTAGTGTACCTTGGGAGGATATTTCTATGGACTTTGTTTTGGGATTGCCTAGGACTAAGAGGGGGAGGGATAGTATTTTTGTAGTTGTTGATCGTTTTTCCAAAATGGCACACTTTATACCTTGTCATAAGAATGATAATGCCTCACACATTGCTGATTTATTTATGACGGAAATTATTCGTTTACATGGTGTGCCAAATACCATTGTTTCTGATCGTGATGCAAAATTTTTAAGTCATTTTTGGAGAACTTTGTGGTATAAATTGGGAACCAAGTTGCTGTTTTCAACTACATGTCACCCACAAATGGATGGACAGACCGAGGTAGTTAATCGTACTTTATCCACTATGTTACGGGCTGTCTTGAAAACAAATTTGAAGTTGTGGGAGGAGTGTTTACCACATATAGAATTTGCTTACAACAGATCCGTTCACTCCACGACAAAGGTAAGTCCATTCCAGGTAGTGTATGGTTTCAATCCCCGTGCTCCTATTGATTTACTACCTTTGCCTCCTTCTGAAACTATAAATTTGGATGCTACACAACGATCTGAATTCATTCTTAAGATGCATGAAACTACAAAGAAAAATATTGAAATGATGAATGAGAAGTATAGGATTGCAGGTAGTAAAGGTAGAAAAGAAGTAAAACTTGAACCGGGCGATTTGGTGTGGTTACATTTGAGAAAAGAGCGATTTCCCGACTTGAGAAAATCTAAACTTATGCCACGAGCTGCTGGTCCTTTTAAGATCGTTGAAAAGATTAATGATAATGCATATAAGCTTGAATTGCCTCCCGATTTTGGGGTTAGTCCTACATTTAACATTTTAGATTTGCGATCGTACATGGGAGAAGAAGATGAACTTGAGTCGAGGACGACTCCAATTTAAGAGGGGGAGGATGATGAGGACATCACAACAGCAAAGACGCGCATTGAACTGCAAGGACCAATCACAAGAGCACGGGCACGGTTATTAAATCAGCAGGTGAATTCGTTCTTAACTTCTTTTGCATGTGAGTTTGAGAATAGATTGCTATGTGATGATTTAATTGTTATTAGGAATAATGGAAAAGATCAACAAGTGAAGGAAGGAGGCCTTGGGAGCATGGAGAACCACCTGGGACGTCCACAAGTAGATGGAAACAGTTTACAACTCGGACTCGAGTTCAACTCAGAGTCCAGGAGCAGTCCACCTTAAAACAGACGCCCAGGAGGCATACGGACTCCGTTTTCAACGTTCTACATATGCACGGAAAGAGGAGAAGATAAACTTTCCAATGGTTCTGGTCCCACCTCAAAATTCCTCCGGAGTCATTGGGAATCGTCGAAACAAGTCGAGTCCAGATTTCTGTCCGGTGCTGCGCCAACGAATCGGGCCTTTGGGCCTTGTATCCTGTAAGAGTCCATTAGGGACGCGTCTAATCATGTTTTGGTCGAACCCTAGCCTATAAATACTGCAGCCGCCGGTCATATTCGGTGGGTTTTGCTTAGATCAATAAAATCGCCGTTCTACGGTTTGTGAGACCCCAATTTCGCGATTTCCGATCGTGTCTTCTACGTTCTTGCTCGTGTTCTCGATTGCACTTGCAGGGATTAGCCTTCTTGGCGAGGTCAAGCGTGTGCAGCACGGTTGATAACCAACGGAGCCGTGGTGTAGTGATTGCAGGGGTACTCGAACCGCTCGAGTGTCGCGGATCATCAACGTCGAGTTCTCCATCCCAATCGACATCCCTTTCGGAAGATCGGGCCTAAACCTACTCATCAGGGATGTCGCATGGAGGTGTTGGCGACGAAAAGGTTCGGTAGAGCCTGTCAAACTTGGTCGCCCGACGTTGTACCATGAGTCACCACCACCATGAGTTTCCATGCTTCACTGCGAGATCCATGGGGAAAAGTTCTAAAACCCGTGAGAAATGAAAACACGGGAATTTCTTAGGAATACAAGTTTGGAACACAGGACAGAGAGTACAACACATCTGGAGTACTGCGAGATCACCAGAAGGGCGGGGCAACGGTGTGTCGGGAATAGAGGCCAGTGTTTCCATTTATACTCATCGTCGCTGAACTAGGGTTACAATAGGCGGGACTGAAATTGGAGGCGCAGGGAGTGAAAATTGAATTGTCAAAATCTCAATTGTGGCACACCAACAAGATCGAAAAAAATTTCTGGGGCGTGGAGAATTTGGCGCTAGCCGTGCCCTTGTGTACGCATGCAATCGTGATTAATTATATGTCATGTCGCGTCAATTCGTGCACATGGTGCGTGTAGCTAGAGGGATAGACTTCTTCGCACAACTTGCTCGCTTCCTAATTACACTATGGCCTTGCTGCTTGCTCGCTGTGCGAACGCTAGCTACAGTTCATATTTGTTGCCATGCATGGAGATCAAAATCTAAAAACAGTCATGTGCTAGCTAGCGGGACATTCCAAAAAATATGAACAAAAATATGAATTGCCAAATGTATGTGTGCTAATGCAAAAGACATGCAAATATAGAACACCCAAGTCCACGAAAAGACGATGGCAAATCCATGGTATAGTCGAAGGTAAACAATCAACATTTCTGTAATATTGATCACAATGAAATGATAACATATAGTATATACTACCACTAAAAATACATTTTCACATGCGCCACGATTTTTTGTCAATGTATGAGCTATATAAAAAATAATCTTGTCAATTATGAAATTTTACTGGATTAGTGTCACCTAAGGTTGCCTGAATTTTTATCGGATTTTAGTCTTTCAGACACATGCAATATAAACGGTCCCTAGTTACAAACAAATAGGAGATATTTTTCGATACTGCATAGGACACATGGCTCATGAACATAAAAGACATTTTTCATTAAAATAAAAACAACACATATATTACAAACAAGAAATACGAAAACACATAGAAAACAAGAAAAAGAAAAACTACTCATAATCCTACTCTACTCTACTCGGAGGTCTCCTCAACCTCCGCCTCTGCCGCCGCCTCTTCATCCTCCTTGGGCACCTAAGTCCAAAGCTTCCAAGCGACTGTGTGCAAAAGGTGCTGGCGGCCCTCCACCCCCAGCCACCTCCGCGATCGTCTCGTGGAGGGTGCGAGACGAGCGGCCACAAATCTTAACCCAAAGCAGTATTGGCCGGCGCTGCAGAGTCCATTTTGGTGTGGACGGGAAGGGTCCTAAGAACCAGACGTCAACACCAGCAACTGCTTCAAATCGCGTCCTTGAAGAGATCATTGAAATCCTTAGAATCTGATGTGTGCTAGGGATGTCACACTCTGTGGCTCCATGCGTGGGAGGCAATAACTAAAATTTTATTGTAGACATGCACCAATGAGAACATCGGGAGCCTGATTCAGATATCGATCCCCAAACTGATAAGTGGCCACCCATCCTTAATATTGGTATATGAGTATGTTCTCCATGAACTTTTAGTATTAAGACATCAGTAATCTTAGCCTTGGTAAAGTTTGATCACCAAATCAATCACGGTCTAAGATTATGTAAAATTGGTCACCATCAGTCTTCTTTTTGGAAAGATGATTATAAAAATTGTAGTACATAAAACGTCGACTACAAATGAAAAAATTGAGTGAAAGAACACAAAGGAGGAGAAACGCAGTCTCAAGCACGCTCTCAATGGAGTCCCAACCATGAATCGTCGATTGTTGTAACACAACGAATTCTTGGCTAGACAATGAACGCCAGTTATCTCGCCCCCATTTCAGAAAAGAGTTGTTTTTTGATACTGCATGGGATTCATTGTTCATGAACAGAAAAGACATTTTTCATTAACATAAAAATAACAAATATATTACAAATAATAACTACGAAAGAACATAGAAAACAAGAAAAACAAAAACTACTCCTAATACTACTCTACTCGGAGTCAGAGGAGATCTCCTCCACCTCCTTCTCCACCACCGCATAAAATGAACTCGGGCAGTGTCCGGACCTTGACCTTCGGCCCGCTGGATGGCTCGGCACGGCCCAATTATTTTCCAGGTCAAGGCTTTTAAGACCCGAGCCCGGCCGGGCTTGGGCTGGGTCGGCCCAAAACAGCCTCTTGGCCACCTATATTCATGCCCTTTAATGTCTATGTACTATGTAATCTATGAACTATGTACTCTAAACATTTGAGGATATGAACTATGTACTCTGAATCGATTGTATGAACCATGTGTACTTAACATTTTTAATGTGGATGTGGAATTGCTATCAATGTTGCGTATACTTGTTATGTTGTTGTGTATGTCTTTTTTGTGTTGCAAATATTTAAAAATTTGATGTAAATGACATAATTAGCACTGTTTTTATACGGAAATGAAAGCCCACAAAAATATGACCAAAACATTTTATATTTTTGTGGGCTACTTAAGTGCTCACGACAATAAGACCACACTATTTTCGTGAGCTGATGACAAAGCGATGAAAATCAAGCAAGTTATTGTCATGAGCTTCTGTCAAGTTGATCAAAAAATAGCAAATTATCTTCGTTGGCTTTTGAGGGGCCGACAAAAATAGTATGCATTATTTTTGACGGCTGCTACGGGGCAGATAAAAATAAGTTTCCTATCTTCATGAGCGTATTGGGCCGAGAAAAAAAACTTTTTCATGGGCTCGTTCCGGCGGATGAAAATCAATGTATTGTTGTGGGTGGCCCACGGAAATATGTATATTTTCGACGCTGTAACCTCATGAACCCCAAGCCGATGAAAATATAGTGAAAACCCACGAAAATAGTAATTTCGTCGACTACACGCCAAATTTCATGGGATCCGGCCCACAAAAGTATTTCAGATTCTTGTATTAGTTGTAGAGCCAATGGAGAACAACTCCTTCAAGATGCCACCATATCGCATCGAGATTTGGTAGAGAAGTCATGTTATGATCATCCAACATGTACTTGCATAGAGCAACGTGGAAGAGATTATGCCTGAGTGGTTGGAGGATTAATGATCAAGGATTACTGGAACGAGCATTATGATGCTCATGATATCTACTGGCTGTCTAGAGGACCATGTTTGTCTCAGCTTGAGCTTTGGCAACGCAGCGGTGACAGCGGTATGAGCTGCTGCATTGACAGTTACATCTTTCTCGGAGTCCATAGACATAACGAGAGGTAGAACAACAGTGGCGTGTCACAGATGTGGCAATCAATGGTGCATTTTGACAATTGGATCAAGAGGAAAAAGGCTGCAAAAGCATCGCAAATAAGCCTGGTGAGTTGATATTGACCCTGTTTGGTGCTGCTTATAATCAGCTTATGGTCCTGTTTGGCACAGCTAGAACTTGTTACAAAAGAAGCTTGTTTGAAAAGCTGGTGGAAAGAAGCTTCTGCTTATGTCCTGCTTTTAGTTCATTCTGAGAAGCAGCTGAACTAATAAGGTGTTACAGAAGCTTCGTGTTTGGCACACCCTCAGCTTATTTTTATGAAGAGGCTGCAGCAAAAGTTGTACCAAACAGGGCCTATATAAGCCAAATTTAAGCCCAAATCACATCTAAACACTTTGTTTAATTCTTGCTTACATCCTAAGCCGGTTATTGATAAGGCCCCAAAACAACAAGCTACTCGATTAGCAGAGTCGCGGGGTACAACTCGGTCCTGTGCCTGCGCCTGTGGAGCATCTAGAACCCAGCGTTGAAGAGTGCTACCTATAGCCCAGAGGAAGAAGAAGCTCGATGGCCATTCTTTAATTGTTAAGCTTCTGTAATTGATAGTGTAGGATTGAAGAGCACGTGAAAATATACCAGAGGTGGGTGAACAGTAGATTTAAACTTTTCAGTAGAAGCAACAAAATCTCTTAGTAGAAAAAACAATTTGATAAAGAAATAATGTGTGCGACTAATCTAAACGTGACCAATCAAGACAAAAATAGTATAGATTGTGAAAAATCAAGTCATGAAGTAGTCATAACAAGAATCACGAAAAACCGTTGAGAAAAACTCATGTTATGATCGAAAGATCGAACAAGGGTCAATCTCTTCTACCAAAGTAAAAAAACAGATCTATAACACTGCGAAGAAACTCCTGTAGATCAGAAACCACAAATTCAGATTGTCAAATTTTCATAGATGAAATATAATCAAGTTATGAAGATAGCCAAAAAAGAATAACGTCAATTGGATCTGTAAAACTCGAGTTATGATAAAAATGCTGAAGCAACGTAGTGTTGTGCAGAAACTCAACGAGAAAAACTTGTGTGAAACAAGTCGGGCGAACAAGGCACAAAGTTTCTGTGAACTACAAATTTTATTAATAAAAACACAAGTGGAACATCCTAAAGTCGTCATTCAACTAGCTCTGGCCTCCCATGCTTATATAACCAGCCCTAAGACCAACCCAATCAAAACTACGACTCTAATCCTACTTAGTTCCACCCGAAACTTTCTTTAACTGCTCAAGACTCTTCTATACGCATATAGAAGCAATCTTAAGACTTCCAAACACCTTAGGAACGTATCCCACATTCCTAAAACAACTCAACTTCATGACCCACATGAAATCTAACCAAAACAAACTCTAAACCTTCCATAAACGAACCATAACCACGTCAGCCGCAGCCTGAGGCATCATCCAGTGGTTGGACTTTTCCGACCAATTCATTATGTCCACTTCTCTTCATCACGCCTTGGAACCGTGTTGCCACATCTATGTATTCCTTGCACCCGTGCAAACATCTTCCATTAATGTCCACGATATCTTCATATGCATTGTTCTTGATCCTAACATGTTGTGTGACCTGCTGATCAACTCAACCACAATTCCTCCCGAACTTGGTTGTTGAATGTAGGCCTAGAGGGGGGGGGGGGGGTGAATAGGCCTTCTTGAATTTTCTCGATTCCTGTAATACTCAACAACAAAGTCAATACCAGAGATGTCGGACTAGTCCGGTAATGTGCGAACTAGTCCGGTTTTCACGGGCTAAGTTGATCAAGTTCAGTCAATTTGATTGATTCGTTAATGTTTGCAGCGGAAATATAAACTTGAATGACAGTTTAATAGTTGTATGTCAAATTCTATTACAATTAAGGCTCTTGTTCAACAATTTAACTCAAATTGAACAAAGTGAATCAAACCCTAGATTAAGTTGATCAATTAAGATGAAGAACGCAAAAGGACAAGACACACGATTTATCCCGTGGCTCGGCTACCACGAAGGCAACCTACGTCCACGTTGAGGAGCCCACAAAAGGACCGGGTCTTCTCCAACCCTACCCTCGTCGGATCACCACGAAGGCCAATCCTCTTCAACTAATCACAAAGGGTAAATAACCAAGTTGAAGGGGCGTTCTCACACGTTGAGAGCTCCCTTGATTACAACTTACAAAGCCACCAATAACACACTCGAAAATTACAAATTGAAACGCAAGAGTGTGTTAGAGAATCAAACCAAGAGCTCAATGATGTGTGCCAAGTGTCTCTCCAATGATCTAGAAGTGATCTTCAATATAATGATCGATTTTTCACTTAATTTTGTGGAGAGAGGTGGTCTTTTAGTCTCTTGGGAGGTGTGACGGCACTAGGGTTCGAGAGAGTGTAAAAGTGGGTTGTGCACCTCTATTTATATGGGGTTTCTCGCAGTGACCGTTAGGGTTCAGAAAGATCGGACTAGTCCGTGGTGGTCACCGGACTAGTCCGGTGTGCTGTGTGTAGCAAACCCTAAGTGTCCAGGAATATCGGACTAGTCCGGTTGAAAACGGACTTGTCCGATTTCACTACTGGAAATCTTCGGACTAGTCCGATTGCCATCGGACTTGTCCGGACATATGAAACCCTAAGTGTTTAGGATGACAAGTCCGCACTTGGAGGACTTGTCCGATTTAGATCAGTGTGTATATCGGACTAGTCCGTGTAGACACCGGACTTGTTCGAAGTGGATCAGAAAGAATATCGGACTAGTCCGGATCACAACAGACTTGTCCGATTTTGTGTGACTTGTGCATTGTGTTGAGGACTAGTCCGCATTGGGGAGGACTAGTCCGAAGTGGATCAGAAAGATATCGGACTAGTCCGGTGGATACCGGACTTGTCCGATCTAGTGCAGAAAGTGATATCGGACTAGTCCGGCTGATATCGGACTAGTCCGGTCCTGTATAACTTTGTGCATTGTGTGTGTGTGCTTGAAAGTGACTGAGCTCTTGGGTGTGTTTCCTTAACACACTCCATACATAATAATCTACTATTTTCTTCTCCTTGAGCTCAAATTCACTTTGCTTCTCATTTCCCTTCTTTTTGGCATTTTGCTCATTTTTCATTATTTGCCTGCATTCATCTCAACAAAAGGATTAGGATCCCAATTGCTTGTCATAAATCATCCAAAACCCACAAGGGAGTCCTAGATGCACTTTCAATCTCCCCCTTTTTGGTGATTGATGACAACCAATTGAGATTTCACAAAATAAGGCAAAAAATGAGATTTTTATAAAGTATGCACATATGACTCAAAAATACATCAAGCAACAAGAGAATTATCCATATGTGCATTCTTTATGGTGGGATGCATACTAAGTGCATGAATACATTGAGAATGACAGAAATTACATTAATCAACCGATACCAAGTGCATATGACATTCTAGGAGCAAAAATGCAGTTTTCATCACATACTCGCAAATAAATTGAGCAATTCATCACAAGACTAAACTTAATATGAAAACAGTGTTAAACTATTACAATCACAAATAAAAGTACAGAGAAGGCTCTCTCCTCGCATCCTATTACAGCTAAAGCTAAGACTTGACTCCCCCTCAATCTCTCCCCCTTTGGCATCAAGACACCAAAAAGAGAGAGAGGAAGGTCCTAGGTTCTTCACTCTTCGCTGTCTGTCCTCTCGTCATCTTCTTCATCTTCTTCGCTCTCCGCTTGACGAGGAGGAGAGGGAGGAGGAGGAGCGGAGCTGCTCGAGCCCTCAATGCCAAAATAGGCAAGCTCGGAGGGGGACAAGGGCCCGAGCTCGGAGATGTCAAGATCAGAATCTTCAGAAATTACTGGAGATCCAATGGGGTTGATCTCCAGCTTTTCACTCAGTTGCTTCACATTGGCTTTGATATATCTCATATCCTCCTTCCTCTTCTGATTGAGTTTATGAAGCTTTGCTTCAGTCTTCTTGCAGGAGGAGAATATCACAGACAAGTATTTGAGGATCCCACTGGCGGATCCTCTCCAAGGGGCTTCCCTGGAGGGGGGAGGAGCCCTAGCAGCATCTCTTTCTCTTGCCGGTGCCTCAGGACTTGAGGCCGGCGAGGGAGCAGCCTGGATACTAACAGGCTGAGGCTTCTGAGGCCTCAGGGAAGTGTGCTCTACATCCTTCACAAATTCTATTCCTGTGACCTTCTCAATCATAAACATCAAGTAGGGAGCATAGCCACAGGACCGGTTGGGGGTGCTTGAGATGTTGACCATGTCGTTCCATATGTAATCTGCAACATCAAACTGTCTCTTCTTGCTTATGACCCTCATTAGAGTCCGGAGGTAGCCCTGTACACTCCCTGCATCCCCATCCTTGGGAGCAATGATCTTCCGGAGAACTCTGTTCAGAACCACAAAGAAGGGCTTCATGTTCTTTGTGGAGAGAGGAACATACTTAGAGTTGGGCTCATACAAGAACTTCATTCTGTCCCTCTCAATGACCCCTATGTTGTGGATGATCAGGTGGTCATGTCCAGCAGAGTCTAAATGGAGCAAGCTTGCAAAATCCTCTTGAGTGATGGAGTACTTGGATCCATGGGTCATCCAAGTCACACTCTCTTCATCTTCACTCGAGAAGCGGCACGTTGCATAGAATTGTGCAATCACTTCATCATTCTAATTGTGTCTGAAGGCAAACATATCCTTCAGACCATGCCTTTCTACTGCAGCAATGACCTCATCAAAAGCTGAGCACTTCTTCTTCTCTAGGTGGGCCCAGTCAATCCACTGACTGCGCACCACCGGAGTCTTCATCGGCAGGTAAACCAGCCTGTAGAAATCTGCATGGAAGTTTGACCAGAACCTTCCATCAGCTGCCTGCTTTGGCCTTCCATAGCAATCAATGCTTCTTAGCTTGGCTGCCACATCGCCGCCTTTCCCATTGAATTTCTCTTCATTGGGGTCCCGGACCCCTTCTCTAGGAGCATGAAGCTTCAGGGGCCCAACTGGCCCCGTTGCGACTCCCTTGCCCTTTCCCTTTGCTTGACGAAGGCCGCTTGAAGACGTAGCAGCCTTCGAGGCGGGCTTCTTGACACAGACCTTCCTCCGAACCTGGGGAGGGGAGGTAGCAGGCTCGGAAGGTCTTTCTTGGCGTTTCTTGCCAAGACCCGCCGAGGACCGAGGTGCCACCTCATGGTCCAACTCGGCCTCAAAGTCGGAGATCTCGTTGTTGGAGCTCGACATGATCTGAGAATGATTGAGCAAGAATAATGACAAGTTATTCAAGGCATAGGTAAGACAAGATAGCAATGGATGGCATTAAGGAATTAAGGAATTAGGTTTTAGGTTCAGAAACATCGGACTTGTCCGGTGCTCAGGCATGGACTAGTCTGGGGTACCGGACTTGTCCGTGCAAGGACCGTACTAGTCCGGTGTTCATCCTCAAAAACCTAACAGATTGGATAGGATACAATCCCTAATGCAAATCTAGTCTAGCATACACGTAGTACATCAACTAAACATGTAACTAGTGAAGGGTGCTAGGACAAACGATCAACAATTAAGAAAAACACGATTTCTAGGATTTTGAAGATTTTTACCAAAGAAATCGATGGAGGCTCGAAGGTTTGGGTGTTGGAGGCCGGACTAGTCCGCTAGCTTCAATCCCCAAGTCTTCAAGCTTGATCTCCGCCCAAATGAGTGGCTTTTCGACGGAGGATGCAAAAGATCGCCTTGGGAGCTCGAGCGCAAGAGAGAGGAAGCCTAGAGCAAATGTGAGGGTGAGGAGATTAGGGTTTGGTGGCGGCTGGGGTTATGGACACGAAAAATCGGACAAGTCCGGACATGACCGGACTAGTCCGAAGTCATCCAGAGACCTATATCGGACTAGTCCGTGGTCTATCGGACTAGTCCGGCCTAACCGGCACTCTGCGGACTAGTCTGCATGGGCGAACTAGTCCGGGTAACCACGGACTAGTCCGTGGTCACCAGGAAAGAATTGTATAGCCCATTCATATATATTTGAAGGTTCAATAATAGAGAATAGTGAGGCAAAACAATTCAAGTAATCTTGATGAATTTGACCAGTAAGAATACAACAATCATACAATGATCAAAATTCATCAAGATCTAATAATTGACATAGTTTTTCGAGAGAAAAATGGAGAGGGATGATTTTCACAATTCATTCAATATTTTTGAAGCAATCATACAGGTATGCAACTTTCCAAGCCACACTCCGAGAATCAAGAATATTTAGCTCATTTCGGAGTTTGCAAAAACGCTTTTCATCAAGTGGCTTGGTGAATATGTCGGCCAATTGTTTTTGGGTGTTGACATGTGAGATGGCTATGTCTCCTTTCATGGAATGGTCTCTCAAGAAATGATGTCTTATGTCTATGTGTTTAGTCCTAGAGTGCTCAACTGGAATGTGGGCTATTTTAATGGCACTCTCATTATCACAAAGGAGAGGAATACGGTTCATATTGTAACCGTAATCCCTTAGAGTTTGTCGCATCCAAAGGTGTTATGCACAACAACTCCCGGCTGCAACATACTCTGCTTCGGCTGTGAATAATGCAATGGAATTTTGTTTCTTAGATGACCAAGAAACCAAAGATCTTCCTAGGAATTGGCATGTGCCAGTGGTGCTTTTTCTATCAACTTTGCACCCGGCATAATCTGCATCGGAGTAACCAATGAGATTGAATTTGGAGCCTTTTGGGTACCAAAGACCAAGTTTGGGTGTATGACCTAAATATCTCAAGATTCTTTTTACGGCTGTCAAGTGACATTCCTTAGGGTTGGCTTGAAATCTTGCACACAAACATACACTCAAGATAATATCTGGCCTAGATGCACATAAGTAGAGTAAAGATCCAATCATGGAGCAATATACCTTTTGGTCGACGCTCGGTCCATCTTCATTGAGATCCAAGTGGCCATTCGTAGCCATGGGAGTCTTTATGGGCTTTGCCTTGTCCATGCCAAACTTCTTGAGTATGTCCTGCGTGTACTTGGTTTGGCTTATGAATGTTCCTTCCCTTTGTTGCCGCACTTGGAATCCCAAGAAGTACTTCAATTCTCCCATCATTGACATTTCAAACCTGTCTGTCATAATTCTACTAAATTCTTCACAGAAAGATTGGTTAGTTGACCCAAAAATTATATCATCAACATAGATTTGGAAAATAAAAATATCATTATCTAGATTCTTTGTGAATAATGTATAATTGACTTTGCCAATTTGAAAATCATTATCAATTAAGAAATCTCTAAGACACTCATACCAAGCTCTAGGAGCTTGTTTGAGGCCATAGAGAGCCTTACGCAGTTTATATACGTGGTTGGGGAACTCTTCGTCTTCAAACCCGGGTGGTTGCTCCACGTACACCTCTTCCTTGATCGGTCCGTTGAGGAAGGCGCTTTTTACGTCCATTTGGTACAGCTTGAAATCATGGTGAGTAGCATATGCAAGTAATATTCTAATTGATTCAAGCCTAGCTACTGGAGCAAAAGTCTCATCGAAATCCAAACCTTCGACTTGTGAGTAACCATTGGCCACAAGTCGTGCCTTGTTTCTTGTCACCACTCCGTGTTCGTCTTGCTTGTTGCGGAAGACCCACTTGGTGCCCACTATATTTGCATTGGGTCTTGCCACAAGTTCCCAAACCTGGTTTCTCTTGAAGTTGTTCAACTCTTCTTGCATTGCCACCACCCAGTCCGGATCCTTCAATGCATCCTCAGTCCTGCGTGGTTCCAAAAAGGAGACAAACGAGTAATGCTCGCAAAAATTAGCTATACGAGATCTAGTGGTTACTCCCTTTTGGATGTCACCGATGATGTTGTTGATTGGGTGATCCCTTTGAATGCATTGGTGTACTCTTGGGTGTGGCACTTGGAGAGTTGTGTGTTGGTGATCATTTTCTTCTCCCCCTGAGTGGTTGCCCTCGTTGATTTGTTGATCATCTTCATATTCTTGTGATTGATCTTGTATCAAAGCTCCCCCTTGATTGTTGATCTCCTCTTGTGGTTCACTTTCCTCTTGTATTTGTGACGATGACTCTTGTGGTCGAACTTCGCCTAGAGCCATTCTCTTCAATGCTTGATAAGGAGCTTCTTCTTTACCTAATTCACATTGATCAACTTGCTCCTTTTGGGAGCCATTAGTTTCATCGAACACTACGTCACGTGCCACTTAAACAAGTTCGGAGGCCTTGTTGAAAACACGATAGGCGTAAGTGTTCGAATCATAACCAAGCAAGAAACCTTCATCGGACTTCGAAGCGAACTTTGAAGTCTTGGGCTTGTTGTTCAAGATATAACATGGAGAGCCGAAAACTCGAAAATATGAAATGTTTGGTTTGTTACCGGTGAGTAGCTCATAAGGAGTCTTCTTGAGTAGTCGATGAAGGTAGAGTCGATTTGCTGCATGGCAAGCGGTGTTAATTGCTTCCGCCCAAAATCGATCCGAAGTCTTGTATTCATCGAGCATTGTTCTTGCCATCTCTATGAGCATCCAGTTCTTCCTTTCGGCAACTCCGTTTTGTTGTGGAGAGTATGGTGCTGAAAATTCGTGCTTGATTCCCTCCTCATCAAGGTACTCCTCCACTTGTATGTTCTTGAACTCCGTGCCGTTGTCACTCCGAATACTCTTGATCGATAGTGAGAACTCGTTTTGCGCTCGCTTGAAGAATTTCTTGAGTGTCCCTTGTGTTTCTGACTTGTCATGCAAAAAGAACACCCAAGTGAAGCGGGAAAAATCATCAATAATGACTAAACCGTATTTATTACCGCCGATGCTTATGTAAGCAATTGGACCAAACAAGTCCATATGAAGTAGTTCGAGCGGTCTTGTCGTAGTATTGATGTTCTTTGCGGGATGATGTGCTCCAACTTGCTTCCCGGCTTGGCACGCACTACAAGGCATGTCTCTCTCAAAAACAACATCTTTCAAACCTCGGATGTGATCACCCTTGATGAGTTTTTGAAGATTCCTCATACCAATATGTGCTAGCCGTCTATGCCATAGCCATCCCATGTTGGTTTTTGCAATCAAGCATGTGTCGAGTTCGGCTTTATCCTTGTTGAAGTCAACAAGGTAAAGCTTTCCCTTCAACATACCCTTGAATGCAACGGAACCATCACTCCTCCTTGAGACGGTCACACCCTCGTTAGTGAACAAGCAATTATAACCTTTGTCACATAATTGAGATATGGACAGCAGGTTATAATCTAAAGATTCAACATGTAAAACATGAGAAAGAGTGTGTTCAGAGGATATTGCTATTTTACCGGTACCGAGCACCCTTCCTTGACTATTATCTCCGAAGTAGATGCCTTCGTTTGGGTCCTCGTTTTCTTCATATTCCACGAACATCCTCCTTTCTCCGGTCATGTGGTTGGTGCATCCACTGTCTAGCACCCATTTGGATCCACGGAATAGGCCTGCAGAAACAAATTATGCCTTGGTTTTAGGTACCCAAGCTTGCTTGGGTCCTTGGAGGTTAGTTACAATACATTTGGGCACCCACACATGGGATTTTGTGTTCCCATGGCGTGGCCCAGCATAATAAGCATAAAATTTACCAAGATTGTTTCTCATTAATACATAAGAGGCATCAAAGGTTTTGAACAAAAGTTGCTGTTGTTTAAGGATCGGACTAGTCTGGGTGACCGGACTTGTCCGGACCACAACCAGACTAGTCCGGTGTTCATGAGAGTTCAGGTTCTTAATTTTCGAGTTACCAGGTTGTGAGGATCCTCCCTTCACTAAGGTAATCCTTCCCTTGTTATTCTTATGACTTCCAGCATTTTGCTTTCCATCATAAGAGTAACCAATGCCATACTTGACATTTGGAGGTCTTTGGACCAAGTATGCACTACGTGCATAGTTGATCCTCTCCTTGTCAAATATTTCACATTGGGTAGGATTTTTATCCTTTGTGGAGGTATACTTTTCCTTCAACCTGGTGTTGATTTTACCACATTTGCACATATGAACAAGATTATTTGAAGTGGGTTGAGAAGGTAGACTTGAAGAGGAGGAAGATTCACTTAGCTTGAGTGACTCAACTTGCACTTCAAGGATCTTGTTAACCTTGATCAGGTCATCAAGTTGATCCTTGATTGCAACGTTTGAGTTGGTTAACTCCAAGCAAGTTTTCTTGCTTGAAGCTAGCTCAAGCTCTAGTGAGCTGTTTTTCTCCTTTTCAAGAACTAGAAGATTGTCAAGTTCGACATACTTCTCCTTTTGGGAGATAATCATGTCCTCTTGACGATGAATTAGCCTTTCCATCTCAACAAGTTGGTCAAGTAAAAATTTCATTTTAGCAGCAGTTTTTCTATCTAATCCAATTAACATATCTTCATCATCACTATCTAGTTCATCATTGCTTGAGTAGGAATGCATGGAAGGAGTTTTGATGTTTACCTTGCGTTTACCTTCCTTTGCCATGAGGCAAGTGCCATTTCCCTTCTTTGTACCGAGCGTGGGGAAGAGTGTGGGTTTCTTGGACGTGCTTTCAATGGCTATGCTAGCCATCTCTTCTTCATCGGATGATGAGGACTCATCGTTTGAGTCCCACTCCGTTCCAATGTGTGCTTGTTCAGCTTGTTTCTTCTTCTTGAAGAATTTCTTCGGTTGAGGCTTGGCTTCTTTATTCTTCTTCTTGTTGTCCTCATACGGGCAATCGACTATAAAGTGGTTATACTCACCACAATTATAGCACGCCCGCCTCATCTTCGGCTTTGTCCTCTCCTTGTACTTGCCTTCACTTGATTTTGTTCCTTGTCTTTTCTTCATTATTCTTTTGAACTTTTTCATGAACAAAATCATATCCTCTTCGTCCAGCTCACTGCTTTCATCATCGCTGTCCTCCTCAAGTTGTGCTTGTCTTGCTTCTTTGGATAGAGGCTTGAGTGTGGACTTTAAGGCAATTCCCTTCTTCTTGGCCGATGTGAGTTCGGCTATTTCTTTGACGTGCTTGGCTTGTTTCTCCATCATTTCAAAGTTGATGATTTTGCCAAGCAATTCATCTGGAGTCATCCTCTTGTACCCGGGACTTTCTCTGATCATAGAGCATAGTGTGACATTGCGAGGCATAAAGGCTCTAAGGATGAGCTTTACAACCTCGTGGTCATTCCACTTCTTGCTCCCATATGATTGAAACTTGTTTACGAGTGTCTTCAATCGGTTGTACATGTCCTGGGGAGACTCGTCTTCCTCAATTGCGAACCTTCCTAGATCGCCTTCGATCATTTCAATTTTCGCCTCCCGCACATGTCGGTCACCTTCATGGGCTGTTTGTAGTGTGTCCCATATTTCCTTGGCAATCTCCAGTCCGTCCACCTTTGTGAATTCATTTCGACTTATAGAGGAGGTGATTACGGCTGCGGCTTGAGTGTTTCTGTGGATGGCTTGCTCTTGACTTGGGGCGAGCTCTTCGTCGTCATCTGGGATGTCTATTCCTGTGCACACAATATGCCATAAACTTGGGTTAAGGGAAATCAAGTGCATCTTCATCTTTTGCCTCCACATGGAGTAATCACTCCCATCGAAGTGTGGGGCTTTTCCAAGAGGAATAGGTAGGTAATGGCTGTTGTTTGAATTTAAACGATCATAGTTAAAAGGATATCGGGAGTAGTCGGTGTGACTACTCCCCTTCTTCTTTTCTTCAACTTTAGCTTTCCCTTTGGAAAGTGCTTTATTTCTGAGGAGTGCTTTTAGCTCCAGCGTCTCCTCGTCATCATCATCGAAGTCTTGAATTGCTTCGAGATACTTTTCCAGCTTTTGGTTCTTGTCGTTGTTCACTTCTTCCTGGTTGTTGATTTTCTGAGCTTCCTTCATGTCCGACATGATCTCTTCGAGTGGTTGCACTCTTTCTTGAAGAACCTGCTCTGATACCAATTGAATGTAGGCCTAGAGGGGGGGTGAATAGGCCTTGTTGAATTTTCTCAGTTCCTGTAACACTCAACAACAAAGTCAATACCAGAGATATCGGATTAGTCCGGTAAAGTGCGGACTAGTCCGGTTTTCACGGGCTAAGTTCATCAAGTTCAGTCAATTTGATTAATTCGTTAATGTTTGCAGCGGAAATATAAACTTGAATGACAGTTTAATAGTTGTTTGTCAAATTATATTACAATTAAGGCTCTTGTTCAACAATTTAACTCAAATTGAACAAAGTGAATCAAACCCTAGATTAAGTTGATCAATTAAGATGAAGAACGCAAAAGGACAAGACACACGATTTATCCCGTGGTTCGGCTACCACGAAGGCAACCTACGTCCACGTTGAGGAGCCCACAAAAGGACCGGGTCTTCTCCAACCCTTCCCTCGTCGGATCGCCACGAAGGCCAATCCACTTCCACTAATCACAAAGGGTAAATAACCAAGTTGAAGGGGTGTTCTCACATGTTGAGAGCTCCCTTGATTACAACTTACAAAGCCACCAATGACACACTCGAAAATTACAAATTGAAACGCAAGAGTGTGTTAGAGAATCAAACCAAGAGCTCAATGATGTGTGCCAAGTGTCTCTCCAATGATCTAGAAGTGATCTTCAATAGATTGATCGATTTTTCACTTAATTTCGTGGAGAGAGGTGGTTTTCGAGTCTCTTGGGAGGTTTGACGGCGCTAGGGTTCGAGAGAGTGTAAAAGTGGGTCGTGCACCTCTATTTATACAGGGTTTCTAAAAGTGACCGTTAGGGTTTAGAAAGATCGGACTAGTCCGTGGTGGTCACCGGACTAGTCCGGTGTGCTGTGTGTAGCAAATCCTAAGTGTCCAGGAATATCGGACTAGTCCGGTTGAAAACGGACTTGTCTGATTTCACTACTGGAAATCTTCGGACTAGTCCGATTGCCATCGGACTTGTCCGGACATATGAAACCCTAAGTGTTTAGGATGACAAGTCCGCACTTGGAGGACTTGTCCGATTTAGATCAGTGTGTATATCGGACTAGTCCGTGTAGACACCGGACTTGTCCGAAGTGGATCAGGAAGAATATCGGACTAGTCCAGATCACAACGGACTTGTCCGATTTTGTGTTACTTGTGCATTGTGTTGAGGACTAGTCCGCATTGGGGAGGACTAGTCCAAAGTGGATCAGAAAGATATCGGACTAGTCCGGTGGATACCGGACTTGTCCAATCTAGTGCAGAAAGTGATATCGGACTAGTCCGGCTGATATCGGACTAGTCTGGTCCTGTATAACTTTGTGCATTGTGTGTGTGTGCTTGAAAGTGACTGAGCTCTTGGGTGTGTTTCCTTAACACACTCCATACATAATAATCTACTATTTTCTTCTCCTTGAGCTCAAATTCACTTTGCTTCTCATTTCCCTTCTTTTTGGCATTTTGCTCATTTTTCATTATTTGTTTGCATTCATCTCAACAAAAGGATTAGGATCCCAATTGCTTGTCATAAATCATCCAAAACCCACAAGGGAGTCCTAGATGCACTTTCAGTTGTTGAACCTCATCCTCTCCCTAAGATGAGTTCAATGGATCCCTTGTAGGATCGATGAGCACGTGAAAAGCTACCAGAGGGGGGGTAATGGTAGATTAAAACTTTTCAGCGGAAACAACGAAAACACCCCTCGACAGAAAACTGGTCTGGTAACAAAGCCGTGTGTGCGACTAATTTAAACGTGTTCAACTGTGACAAATCTAGTATATATTGTAGAGAATCAAGTCACGAAGACTTCACAATAAGAATCACAAAAATCCGTCAAGAGAAACTCAAATTACGATCAAAAGATCGAACAAAGGTCACTCTGTCCTACCCGATAAAAACAATTATGGAACACATCAAAGAAACTTGTGTAGATCAGAAACCACAAATCCAATGACCTTGAAATTTTGACAGATAATAGATAATCAAGTTTTGGAGACAACCCAAAAAGAACCACGTCAATTGGATCTGTAAAACTCGAGTTATGATAAAACCACCAAAGAAAGGTAGTGCTATGCAGAAAACTCGACGAGAAAAACTTGTCTGGAACAAGTCGGACGGACAAGGCACAAAAGTTCCTTTAAACAACGATCATCAATATAATACAAGAGGAACAGCCCAAAAGTCGTCCACAACGAGCTCTGACCTCCCTCGCTTGTATAACCAGCCCTTGGGCCAACTCAAACCGAACTAGGACTCTAACCCTACTCAGTTCACAAATCGAAAGTTTCCATAGTTGCTCAAGACTCTTCTATACGCAGATAGAATCAATCTTAAGACGTCCAAACACCTTAGGAACGTATGCCACATTCCTAAACCCACTCAAATTCATTACCCACACCATATCCTATCATAACCAACTCAAGACTTTCCATATTTGAGTCAAACGCGACTCAGCCGCGGCCTGAGTACATAACCTAGTCGCTTGGACCTTTCTGACCAATTTTTTACGTCCACATCTCTTCATCATGCCTTAGAACCATGTATACATGTCCATGCAATCCTTGCACACGTGCAAACATCCTTCGAAGACGTCCACAATACCTTCATATGCATTATTCTTGATTCAAACTTGCTGCGCAACATCCTGATCAACTCAACCACAATTCCTCCCGAACTTGGTTGTCAAACCTCATCTTCTTCCTAAGACTAGTTCAATGGATCCCGTCACCAGCCATGTCTTGAACTCAAGCAACACCTGCACATGAATAAACAACCAATACTTGCGAGCACAAGTCCTCGACTTGACTCCCGTTAGTTCCGAAACTACAACATCTTATGTGAGCACCTCACATAAGCATGTTGCAAACCAAAGCAAAATGATATCAACCATAACCACAAAAACACACCAAAAACTTAGTAAAAGAATATTAAGCAAACTTTCTATAAGTGTAAAGCAAGTTTGAAACATTGCAAGATAAAAGAAGAGCAATTGCAATCAAGCTCTGAACCTTGCCAAAGCTACCGGGTCCTTGAGTCGGAGCTTAAAAAAAGATGTTTTGGGAGTATTCAAAACTTTTATCGTCAAAGCCAAAAATGTATTCAGCACACATATGTCTCACAATATCCCCCTTGATAAATACATTGGCAAGACCATTTAAAATTCGAACATTGTCTTATTTACATGAAAAGTTTTGAAAACAATTTCTCCCCCTTTTTGAAATCAAATGAGATAGAAATAAATTTCTCCCCCCTATACATACTTCTCCCCCTGAGAAGAATCGTGCCAAAAACACTTGTGAATATGTGCATGGTGTGATCAATTTCTCCCCATTGACAATGTAATCAGCAAGGTACAAAAGAGAAATTTTAATTGCTATGAGCATATTATAACATATACATATAAAACAAAGCTCACCCAAGTCATACGATCAAGTAACTTACACTATCACATCAATGAAATACATAAAGTAGTGTAAGCCATGCTAGAGATCAAATGTAATTTTCAATTTTATCAAGTCATGATCTCACAAACTTAACTGTTTCAAAACCTAAAAGCATGACACTTGTTGCTGCATTTCATTATTTTTCAAAGCACAAATTTAGATCATATAATATTTGCAAGATATTATATGAACATCTGCCTTATTCTAACCAACCAAGCCAAGCCTATGTCATTTGACAATCAAAAGCGTAAGGACATGGTTTTAGTCATACACAACTTCTTCCATGTTCATGTCTAAGTGCAATGACAAGCCATCTCAAAAGAAGAAGTGTGATGCATGCATATTCTCTTGATCTTTTCTCAATTTATATTTGTTCATAAAAACTCAACATGTGAGTTGATTACTTGATTAATTTTTTATGATTAAAAGCACTTGTGATCATGCAACAAATTCAAAACAACAAGAAAGTTCGACCATGACCAGATTTAATGTAAGTAATTCTTCCAATTACTATACATGGCAAAAACTACAAAATTTATAATACGAGTAATGTAGTAAGAACTTTCAGCATGTAAATGGAATCA
The DNA here is from genome assembly GCA_036927565.1 of Tuctoria greenei. Taxonomy (NCBI): domain Eukaryota; kingdom Viridiplantae; phylum Streptophyta; class Magnoliopsida; order Poales; family Poaceae; genus Tuctoria; species Tuctoria greenei. The sequence goes on from JAYESD010000002.1 coordinate 201,346,366, forward strand.
CAAAGTCATATATGTATGAGATACTATGCTCATATTATCTTAATTTAGGATTCACACATAGACTTCTCATGTTTCAAAACTCCCCATCAATGTAAGCCATGAGGATGCATAACCCCTATTTCACTACAAATGAAACAAAAACGAGTGAAATCCAGAGGTTTTGTAAAAATGTCAGCCAATTGTTGTTCGGTATCTACATGGTGAAGCACAATGTTTCTTTTTTCAACATTATCACGGAGAAAGTTATACCTAATGTCAATGTGCTTAGTTCTAGAATGTTGCACAGGGTTTTTAGCAATTCAAATGGCACTAGTGTTATCAAAAAACAGTGGAACACTATCTAGATCAACCCCATAGTCCTTAAGTGTTTGAACAATCCAAAGAATTTGTGAGCAAGCAATAGCAGCAGCTACATATTCAGATTCAGCTGTAGATTGTGCAATTGAATTTTGTTTTCTAGAGGACCAAACAACAAATGAACTACCAAGAAAATGACAAGCACCGGAAGTACTTTTCCTAACAATCCTACAACCCCCAAAATCAGCATCCGAAAAAGCTTTCAAAGTAACGATTAAGGAAGAAGGAAGAAAAATGCCAAATTCTTGAGTTCCATGTAAGTACCTGAGAATCCTTTTGAGGGCTTGACGATGTGAAGCACGTGGGGAGGCTTGAAACTGTGCAGAAAGACATAAGCTGAATTGTATGTTCAGTCTTGATGCCGTCAGGTACAAAAGTAATCCGATCATGCTTTTATATTCTTTTGATCCACAGGTTCACTATCTTCATCAAGTTCAAATGTTGTTGTTGTTCCCATTGGTATCCGAAGAGGCTTGCTTTTGTCCATGTTGAAGCGCCTTAGGAGGTCTTTTGTATACTTCATTTGATGCACAAAGGTACCCTCCTTGGTTTGCTTGATTCGCAGCCCCAAAAAGTATGTGAGTTCTCCCATCATACTCATCTCAAGTTCTGAGCTCATCATAGTTGAAAACTTAGACACAAGATTATGAGAAGCACAACCATAGATAATATCATCCACATACACTTGAACGAATAATGAGTCATAGCCATGCTTAAGCACTAAAAGAGTTTTATCAACCTTGCCCATGGTAAACCCCTTTTCAAGTAAGAATGTTTTTAACCTATCATACCATGCTCTAGGGGCTTGTTTGAGACTGTACAAGGCTTTCAACAGTTTGTAAACATGATTAGGAAGAACTGGATTTCAGAACCCGGTGTTTTTTTTACATAAACCTCCTCATCTATGTAGCCATTAAGAAAAGCACTTTTAACATCCATTAGATATAGCTTAAAACCTTTGCAGCACAAGCTAACAAAATTCTTATGGCTTCTAATCTAGCAACCGGAGCAAAAGTTTCATCAAAATCTAGACCTTTAACTTGAGTGAAACCTTGAGCAACCAACCTAGCGTTATTCCTAACCACAACACCATCCTTACTTTGTTTATTTTTAAACACCCATTTAGTTCCAATTAAAGTGTGACCTTGAGGTGGAGGTACAAGTTTCCACATTATTTCTTTCAAAATTTTCTAACTCTTCTTGCATGGCAATAATCTAGAATTCATTAGTGAGTGCGTGTGATATATCTTTGGGTCCAAAAGAAGCAACAAAAGCAGAATGAGCATGAGAGTTTGGATCACAAAACCTGGACCGTGTGACTAGTTCGTGCAAGCTTCCAATAACTTGTTTTGGAGGATGACTTTTAAGAAACCGGAAGGGAGTGGACACTTCACAAGCTTCTTCTCCTTCATGTTCATCACAAATCGATGAGCTTGTGACTTGAGGTGGATCTGTACCAGCAATGGTGGTTGTCGGTGCTGGTTGTGAATCAAAATCAGGAGCTAGAACAATGTCATTAGCTGCTGAATTTTCGGGCAGCAGCACCACTTCTTCCTCATCTTCAACGAAAATGCTCTCCCTCTACGGATATGGATCCGACAATGTTTGATCTAGTACCTGTGCTAGCTTCATCAAAAGACACTTCACACGTCTCCACAATTTTGTTAGTGTCAAGTAAAAGCACACGATAGCCTCTAGTATGAGATGGATAACCAAGAAACATGACATAAAGGTTCAAATTTATCAAGATTACCATATTTCTTAAAAAAGCATTTGCAACCAAAGACCCGAAAATGTGTAACACTAGGCCTATGTCCAAACCGGAGCTCATATGGTGTTTTACCTAGCTTAGCGCGCAAGAAAACACGATTTGAGACATAACAAGCGGTTGCAGTCGTATCAACCCAAAATTTCCTAGTAGCTTGATATTGATCAAGCATAGTCCTAGCCATTTCAACTAAGTTTCCGTTCTTTTGTTCTACAACACTGTTTTGTTGAGGTACATATGGTAAAGAAAATTAATGATATATTCCAGTTTCAACACAAAAGTGATCAAAAAATTGATTTTTAAATTTGGTTCCGTTATCACTTCTAATTGATTTTAAAGATCCTGGGTGATCAACTGATAATCTAAGAAATAAAGTTCTAAAGTGACTAAAAGCTCCATTCTTACATGCCATAAAGTAAACCCAAGAGTATCTAGAATAATCATCAACAATCACAAGAACATACCATTTACCTCCGAAGGATTAAACACGTGAAGGTCCTACGGTGTAAAGGTGCAAAAGTTGAGCCGGTTCAGTTGTCATTATCATTGTGAGAGGAGTATGTGAACCTGCAACAATATTAGCATGTCTACAAGAAGAGCATACAATTTCTTTGTCCCCTTTAAGCCTAGGCAGCCCACGTATGCGATCAAGAGTACTACCACGCGTGAGATGATCAAACCCTACGTGACCAAGTGTACGATGCCAAAAACTCTTAGCAACTAGACCCCTATGTTTAGAGGAAGACATAACAAAATTAGCTTTAAAAACTCTTCCAAATTGAGACATGTTAAAAATAAGCTCACTATTTGAACCTACAACTTTGCAGCAATTTTTATTGAAAATAATTTCCAGATTTCATCTAGCAATTGTGAAACAGAAAGCAAGTTGTATTTCAAATTTTTGACAAGTGCCACATCCTTCAAAGTGTAGTGATCATTTACTCCAACCGAACCCTTAGCAATTATAGGAGTTGAAGAATTATCGGCAAAAGTAACATTCTCTACATGTGACACAAAAGAGAGGAAGTAGAACCATTCTTTGTTACCGGTCATGTGGCGTGAGCAACCTGAATCCACAATCCAAATGTTCTCCTTCCTCAAGCGTGTAACCTGCATAGAAGCACAATACATCGATGACTCAATAATGGGGTTAGTCAAAAGGCATTTAGGAATCTAGTATAGAGTCACACGATGTCCAGCAGGAATAACACGCGAAAACTGAGATAAAACAGCAGGTTTATGAACCAAAGCTTGAGGATTTCTGTACCCAACTATAGTCCTACGAGATGTTACATGTGTAGCACGAAAAACAGTAGGTTTGGGAGCAAACTTCGCATGTTTTTGACTCATTACAGCAGATTGCATGTTCCTGTCATTCGGTTTAGCAAGTGCAGCAAGTTTTGCATGAAAGTTATGAGATCTAGCAATCATTCTTTCCCTTTTCTGTTGTTTAGCTGGTCTATAACAAAAATCTATGACATGACCATCTCTACCACAGTAGATACAATGAAATTTAACTTTGTGTTCATGTCTAGATGAGCAAGCAACATTTTTATTTGAAACCGAATGAGACAACACTCCTGCATATCTGAAAACCGCTTCTTTTGTTTAGGATCGATTTGAATCAAACCACTTCCTAATTACATTACAATTTTAGGTGGATGTGCCTTAGCATGAGCATAAGAATCAAAATCTAAACAAATTTTTTCATTGCAAGACTTGGAAGAATTTAGCAGCAAGTTTAGGTTCTTATTCCCATTACAAAACCTAATGCCCTATGCATGTCATCAAGTTTATTGGAAAGATCAAGGCAATTTTCACATGAAGTTTTTCCTTTTAATTTGCAATTGGAACAATATTTAACTTCATGAGAACATAAAACTTTGTTCAATATAGAAATTTCATTCATAGCATCTTGAGTTTCTTATCAAGATCATCACAAGTAGAACAATTAAAATCAATTGCAGAACAGCTAGCATCTCTCAAGTTATTATCATTAAGTGCAGCAAGCTCTCAGTTCTTTTCAATTTCTAACTCAAGTTTATCAAGTGTGGAGGTGTGCGCACTTTTTAATAAGAACAACTGTTCATATATTAAATCACATGAGGAACAAGAATCATCACTAGGAATCAAGGATTTCAAATGATTAATTTCAGATTCTAGTGACTCAATTTTAACAGCATTGTCTCTAAGCTTTTTGTCCTTTTTCTTAACTATAACAGTGGCACGAGAAATAGCATCACACATTTCTTCGCAAGAAGTACATACCTCTTCATTGTCGCTATTATGTTCAGTATCCTCCATACTTGATCTTGACTTACCCGCCATGAAGCACAAGTTTTCCAAATCATCTTCATCTTCGTCACTTCCAATGTCCACATCGCTTGAGCCAAGCTCTTGAAGTGCGGAGATAAAACTGTTCACCAATTGTCGTCTTGTAAAACCTTTCTTTTTCTTCGTATCTTCTGCAGAGGAGTGCTTAGTCCTTGTTTGCTTTTCATCCTGGGAAGTAGAACCTGAAGGGTTAGGGCAATCTGAAAAAAAATGTCTTGTCTTACCACATTCGAAACATCGTTGAGGTCTGGAGCTTCCTCTCCTTCTAGTTCTCACATTTTGCAATGCTTTTGAGAACCCAGTAGAGAGAAGTACTAGCTCCTCCTCTGGAAACTCCTCAATCTGTTCAAGGGTTAGAGAGGACAACAAAGCAAGTGTACCACAAGATGAAGATTGGCCAGAGCTAGCCATATCATGTTGAGAAACAAATGCAAGAGACTTGTTGGGATTCTTACGTGAGATTATGTCAATTTCATGAGTTTTCAACTTAGAATATAGTACATCTAAAGTAAGTGTACTCATGACAGTAGATTCATGAATAGATGTAACCTTCATCTCCCAAATTGACATGTCTAATGAACTTAGTAATTGCCTAGTATTCTCAGCATCTGAAAAAATAACATTGCTGGTACGCAAGTTGTTGAGAATTTTATTAAAGCGGGCAAAGAGATCATCAATGGACTCACCGGGTTGCATCTCAAAGTGCATGTATTCTTTCTTGAACATGTCTTGCCTTACCTCCTTGATCATGTTGGATCCTTCGTGGTAGTCACAAAGTGCTTTCCACACATCATATGCAGATTGGAGGTGTGCAACACGGTCGAAGTCGCTTTGAGTTAATCCTTGTATGATCAAGTTCCGAGCCTTGTTGTTGTTGTCGACATCTCTCAGATTTGTACTGTAACTTTATCGTTTGACGGCACTTCATACGGCTTGTATAACTTCTCCCATATTGTGAAGCCTTGTGCCTGGATGAAAGCTTCCATACGTGCCTTCCAAACCTGAAAATCAATACCACTAAACACACAAAGATTTGCAGAGTATTTCTCCATAATGATTAGTCAAAACACGTGCAAATGGATCTGATACCAATTCTAGGATCGAAGAGCATGTGAAAAGCTACTAGAGGGGGGTGAATGGTAGATTAAAACTTTTCAGCGGAAGCATCAAAAACACCCCTCGACTGAAAATCGATCTGGTAAAGAAACCGTGTATGCGACTAATCTAAACATGTTCAGCTGTGACAAATCTAGTATATATTGTAGAGCATCACGTCACGAAGACGTCAAATAAGAATCAAGAAAATCCATCGAGAGAAAATCAAGTTACAATCAAAAGATCGAACAAAGGTCACTCTGTCCTACCCGAGAAAAACAGTTCTAGAACACTGCAAAGAAACTCGTGTAGATTAGAAACCACAAATCCAATGACCGTGAAATTTTGAAATAAGATATACAATCAATTTTTGAAGACGATCAAAATAGAATCATGTCAATTGGATTTGTAAAACTCGAGTTATGATAAAACCACCGAAGAAAGGTAGTGCTGTGCAAAAAACTCAACGAGAAAAACTTGTCTAGAAAAGGTTGGACAAACAAGGCACAAAAGTTCCTTTAAACTATGATCTTTAATCAATAGAACACAAGAGGAACAGCCCAAAAGTCGTCCGCAATGAGCTCTGGCCTTCTTTGCTTATATAACCAGCCCTTAGTCCAACCCAAATCTAACTAGGACTCTAATCCTACTCAGTTCACAAATCAAAACTTTCCATAACTGCTCAAGACTCTTCTATATGTAGATAGAAGAAATATTAAGACTTTCAAACATCTTAGGAACATATCCCACATTCCTAAACACACTCAAATTTGTAACCCACACGAAATCCTATCACAACCAACTCAACACTTTCTATATTTGAGTCAAACACGACTCAACCGCAGCCTGAGTCCATAACCTAGTCAGTTGGACCTTTCTGACCAATTTTTTACGTCCACATCTCTTCATCACGCCTCAGAACCATGTATCCATGTCCATGCACTCCTTGCACACGTGCAAACATCTTCCAACGACATCCACGATACCTTCATATGCATTTTTCTTGATTCAAACATGATGCACAACCTCCTAATCAACTCAACCACAATTTCCCCTGAACTTGGTTGTTGAACCTCATCTTCTCCTTAAGACTAGTTCAATGGATCCCATCACCAGCCATGTCTGGAACTCAAGCAACACCTGCACATGAATAAACAACCAATAGTTCCGAGCACAAGTCCTCGACTTGACTCTCGTTAGTTCCGAAACTACAACATCTTACGTGAGCACCTCACACAAGCATGTTGCAAACCAAAGCAAAATGATATCAACCATAACCACCAAAACAACACCAAAAACTTAGTAAAAGAATACTAATCAAACTTTCCATAAGTGTAAAGCAAGTTTGAAACATTGCAAGATAAAAGCAGAACAATTGCAATCAAGCTCCGAACCTTGCCAAAGCTACCCGGTCCTTGGGTCGAACCTTAATAAAAAGATATTTTGGGAGTATTCAAAACTTTTATCGTCAAAGCCAATGTATTCAGCACACATAGGTCTCACATCCCGTCACCGGCCATGTCTTGACCTCAAGCAACACCCGCACATGAATAAACATCCAATCTTTGCAAGCTCAAGTCCTCAACTTGACTCTCGTTAGTCTGATAACCAAAACACCTTATGTGAGCACCTCATATAAGCATGTTTCAAACATAGCAAGATAATTTACAACATTATGAGCCAAAACACATCAAAAACATAGTCCAAAAGTACTAAGCAATTCTTCCCATAAGTGTAAAGAATTTAGAAACATTGCAAATGAAAAATGTAGCAGCCACACATATTGCAGCACATATAAAGTTCGGACAGTCCAAAACAGCCGCTATGCATTATACAAGAAAATTTCGGACATTCCGGAACGCAAAACACGTGCAGCTCACGTGCAGCAAATGTTCAGACAGTGTGAAGTGTGTTTCTCAAGTATATTCAAAACATTGCATGTAAACCTACACGTTTAACATAATTGCCAATATATTCAGCACATAGGTCTCACAATCTCCCCCTTGATGAATGCATTGGCAACAACACTTAAAATCCGAACATTGGCTTATTCACATGAAAAGTTTTAAAAGCAAATTTCTCCAACTTTTTGAAAATCAAAAATCAAATGAGAAAGAAATTTCAAAAACAAATTCTCCCTCTGAGAATAACATGTAAAACTCGTGAATGTGCAGTGCAATGTATGCCATATTTCTTCCCCTATATATATTTATCCCCGCTTTGAAAATGTATTCAACAACATTCAAAAGAGAAATTTCAATTGTTATGAGCCTATTGTAATATATACATATAAAACAAAGCTCATCCAGCTCATACTATCATGTCACTTACACTATCGCATCAATGAGATACATAAAGTAGTGTAAGCCATGCTAGAGATCAAATGTAATTTTCAATTTAAGCATGTCATGATCTCACAAACTTAATCCAAAACTTGAAAGCATGAAACTTCTTGCTGCATTTTTATTATTTTTCAAAGCACAAATTCAAATAATATGACATCTGGAAGAGATTATATGCCACATCTGCCTCATTCTAACCAACCAAGCTAAGCCTATGTCATTTGACAATCAGAAGCTTAAAGACATGGTTTTAGTCATACAAAACTTCTTTCAAGTTCATATCTAAGTGCAATGATAAGCAATCTCAAAAGAAGAAGTGTGATGATGCATATTATCTTAATCTTTTATCAATTTTTCATTTGAATACAAAAACTCAATGTGTGGATAGTTGATTGATTTAATTTTTCATTATTAGAAGCACTGGTGAGCATGCAACAAGTTCAAAAAACAAGTAATTTCGATCATGACCAGATTTAGAGTAAGTAATTATTCCAATTACTAGTCATGTCAAAAACTACAAAACATATAACACGAGTAATGTAGTAAGAACTTTCACCATGTAAAAGGAATCACAAAGTCATATATGTATGAAATACTTGTGCTCATATTATTTTAAATTTAGATTCAGACATAAACTTCCTGAGTTTCAAAAAAAAACTCCCCCTCAATTTAAGCCATGAGGATGCATAACCCTTATTTTGTGAATCAAACAAAAACGAGTGAAATCTAAAGGTTTTGTAAAAATGTTAGCCAATTGTTGTTCCGTATTTACATGGTGAAGCACAATGTTTCCACTTTCAACTTTATCATGGAAGTGATACCTAATGTCAATGTGCTTTGTTCTCTAATGTTGCACAGGATTTTTAGCAATGCAAATGGCACTAGTGTTATCACAAAACAGTGAGCACTATATAGATCAACCTCATAGTCATTAAGAATTTGAACAGTCCTAAGAATTTGTGAACAAGCGCTAGTAGCAGCTAAATATTTAGATTCAGCCATGGATTGTCCAACTGAATTTCGTTTTCTAGAAGACCAAGCAACAAGTGAATTTTCATGAAAATGACAAGCACCCGAAGTACTTTTCCTATCAATCCTACAACCCCCGAAATCAGCAACCAAAAAAGCTTTCAAAGTAATGGTTGAGGAAGAAGGAAGAAAAATGCCAAATTCTTGAGTTCCATGGAAGTACTTGAGAATTCTTTTGACGGCTTGACAATGTGAAGCACGTGGGGAAGCTTGAAACTGTGTACAAAGACATACGCTAGATTGTATGTCCGGTCTCGATGTCATGAGGTGCAAAAGTGACCTGATCATGTTCGATATTCTTTTTTATTCACGGGTTCACCATCTTCATCAAGTTCAAGTGTTGTTGTTGTTTCTATTTGTGTCTGAAGAGGATTGCTTTTGTCCATGTTGAAGTGCCTTAAGAGATCTTGTATACTTCATTTGATGCACAAAGGTCTCGTCCTTGGTTTGCTTGATTTGCAACCCCAAAAAGTACGTGAGTTCTCCCATCTACTCATCTCAAATTTTGAACTTGTCATAGCTGAAAACTTGGACACAAGATCATTAGAAGCACGACCAAAGATAATATCATCCACATACACTTGAATGAATAATAAGCCATTGTCATGCTTAAGTACAAAAAGAGTTTTATCAACATTGCCCATAGTAAACCCCTTTTCAAGTAAGAATGTTTTTAACCTATCATACCATGCTCTAGGGGCTTGTTTGAGACCGTACAAGGCTTTGGACAGTTTGTTAGTATGATTGGGAAGACTTGGATTTTTAAAATTTGGTGGTTGCTTCACATAAACCTCCTCATCTATGTAGCCATTAAGAAAAGCACTTTAAACATCTATTTGATATAACTTGAATCCTTTAGATGTAGCAAAAGCTAACAACATTCTTATGGCTTCTAATCTAGCAAAGGAGTAAAAGTTTCATCAAAATCTAGGCCTTCAACTTATGTGAAACCTTAAGCAACCAACCTAGCTTTATTCCTAATCACAACCCCATCCTCACTTTGTTTATTATTAAACACTCATTTAGTTCCAATTAAGGTGTGACCTTGAGGTGGAGTCACATGTTTCTAAACAATATTTCTTTCAAAATTTTCTAACTCTTCTTGCATGGAAACAATCCAAGATTCATTGGTGAGTGCGTGTGATATATGTTTGGGTTCAAAAGAAGCAACAAAAAAAGAATGAGCATGAGAGATTGGATCGCAAAACCTGGACCATGTGACTCGTTTGTGCAAGCTTCCAATGATTTGTGGTGGAGGATGACTTTTGAGAACACGTACGAGAATAGACCGTTCACAAGATCCTTCTTCTTCATGTTCATCATAGATCGAAGAACTTGTGGCTTGAGGACGAACTATACCAGCTGCAGTAGTTGTTGGTGCTGGTTGTGGTGCAAAATCAGCAGCGTGATCAACATCATTTGCATCTGAATTTTCGGGCAGCAGCACCACTTCTTCATCTTCTTCAATGAAAATACTCTCCCCCTGCGGATGGACCTGGACCTGCAATATTAGAGCTAGTACATGGGCTAGCTTCATTCCAAGAAACCTCACAAATCTCCACAATTTTGTTAGTCTCAAGTAAAAGCATACGGTAGCCTCTAGTATGAGATGGATAACCAAGAAACATGCCATCAACAGATCTAGGTTCAATTTATCAAGATTACCATGTTCCAAAGCATTTACAACCAAAGACCAGAAAGTGTGTGACACTAGACCTATGTCCAAACCGAAGTTTATATGATGTTTTTCCTAGCTTAGCAGGCAAGAAAACACGATTTGAGACATAACAAGCAGTGGCAATTTGTCGGTACCATGGGAACCGTACACCCCTTGAGATTACAAAGATCTCAAAGGAAAGTCATCTATTTGATTTGAAGACCTTCGGAGGCCCACATGTCAGACATAAACGGACCCGCTTCTCCAACATGGTTAATCCCAGGGTCACCACGTGTACTGTCAAACCGGAGCTACCGCCTACAAGGGGGAAGCTCCGGGCTATGTACCAAAATGGCACCCCCGGACCTAACCCCAGACCGAGGGAAGCTCCGGAACTGACACGTGTCAGGTAGCTCCAGAGCTACCTGTTTCCCACAGTATGCTCCGGAGCTGCCACGTGTCCAACCGTCGGATCTTCAGCCTCTAACCTCCGGAAGACTCCACAATGGCTCCGGATCTTCAAAAGGGAATCAAGGGCTTCAAGACCCGATCAAGTGTCATTAATACTATATTAATGACACACGATTGGACGACCTTAATTACCAATAACGATGCTGTCAAAGCCCATTACCCGATCATTAAGGGCAATTAAACGCGTTGAGTGAGTATCAATATTACTAACCGCCGGGGCCACATGTCGGGCCAGGCTAACTTGTAATGGCCTGCCCTTGTACTATAAAAGGACAGGCCAACGACAGACTCTAGACATTCCAGAGACGCTCGACACAAGCTCATATAACTAATACAACACCAACACACCCGCGGAGTAGGGTATTACGCTCAGGCGGCCCGAACCACGTAAATCTCCGTGTCTCCTGTGTCATTTACAATTCACCTTCTTCAATCTCCGCGCGCCCACATCGAACATCAAACTCCTCTAACACTTTATTAGTGTCGGGAGATCTGCCGGATCCAAACCACCGACAGTTGGCGCGCCAGGTAGGGGCGCCTGAGATTTCGAGAATGGTGAACTCAGCTGCTGGATCATCCAACAGTCATCCTGCTGTTCAAGCTGTTGGGGGCAATCCCTCCAATATGCAGCCACCAGCAGGGGCCTCAGCGCCAGCAGGAGTCACACTGCCACCACTGCCACCTCCACCAGCAAATCAAGCTGGACAACGCGATGGTGCATCGACGTCAGTCACTGCGTCGGGAAATCATGACAACCCAGAACACGCGCTCCATGCAGCACGTGCTCTTCTCCAACGCCCACCACCTCCAGATGCATCCAGGGATGCGCTGGAGCAGTGGAGAGCTGATGTGGAACATTTGGTTACAGCAGCAGCCGATCGCATCAGCAACCAGGGTCCTCCTCCTTCAGGATGGGCCCCATCGCATCGATGGACCTTGTCTGGCAGACTTGGTCCGCACATTTCCAACAACAGGAGACATGCTGCATCACAGCAAGTGATGTCATTGCCTTCTGGGGCACGACGCACTCACACGATATCCAGGCTTTCAACTCATGACCTCTGGGCGGAGCTTGATCGCCGATACCGCCAACAGGACGGTGGAGTCCATATTGATCGTGCTCGTGAAAGACGAGAAGCTCAAGACGTTCCTGCTCCTAAAGGAGTGGGAGGAGGCTGTTCAGCCCTGGCCATGCATCTGCGTATGGTCAGGTGGCCACAGAAGTTCCAGCCTCACCTGCCGGAGAAGTTCGACGGGACCGTCAATCCGGTCGAATTCCTTCAGACCTACTCCACTACTATCTTGGCAGCTGGAGGAAATGAGGCCGTAATGGCCAATTATTTCCTAGTGGCTTTAACTGGGACCGCCAGGTCCTGGTTTATGAGCCTTCCACCCAACTCCCTCAACAGTTGGGAGGAGCTGTGTCGGCAGTTCACCGCCAACTTCGGGAGTTCATACACCCGACCAGGCACTGAACTGGACCTTTTTGCAGTCATGCAAAAAGGGGGGAATCCCTGCGATCATTCATTCAGAGGTTCTCTCAGGTACGAAACACTATCCCTTCTATCTCTAGCGCCTCTGTCATTGTGGCATTCAGACAGGGTGTACGGGATAAGAAGATGTTGGAGAAACTGGCGATCAAGGAGATCACCAGTGTCACGAAACTCTTCAGTTTGGCCGACAAATGTGCCAGAGCTGCGGAGGGCCGTGAAATGCACTCCAAACCAACTCCGGAGGATCACAAGAAATCCTCCAAAGGAGAAGCCGCTACCTCCGGGAGTGGCAAGAAGAAGAAGAAGACCAACGGCAAGAAGAAGCCGTCGGCCGGTGCATCCAATGTTGCAGCTGCTGCAGCTCCAGGTGGCCGGGGGCCATGCACCGAGAAGCGACCTCAACCGTCTTCTGAAGACGGTGGCAAACCCAAGGTGTGGTGTCCAATTCACAAAACGGGCAGCCACAGTTTGGAAGACTGCCGGGAGGTCCAAAACCTTGCCGAGCGCTACAACAAGCGCCGGGAAGAAGTTCCTTTCCGACAGAGGGAAGGAAAACAAAAAGTCGATGAAGCTTCGGCTGAAGAGGAGTTAGGTTTTCAGGATCCCAAAAAGGTCCTGAAGGCTGTCTACACCTCCGTCGACGACGATTCTGACGTCTCTGACAACGAACGTCGGAAGACCATGAACACCATCTTTGGTGGATCATGGGACATCACCTCCCACCGCGTCATCAAGACTATGCGTCGGGACATAGCTGTTGTAGCTCCTACAGCCAGGGCGGAACCTCATCGGAAGTGGATGGACACAACCATCACTTTTGATGCTTCAGATTGCCCTCGAAGCATGGTTGGAGCAGGTCAGCTACCTTTGATGGTATCTCCTACCATCAATAACATCCAGCTCCACCATGTCATGGTAGACGGAGGTTCGGGGCTTAACCTCATAAGCTTCGAAGCTTTAACAAGCTTCAGCTCTGACCTTCAGATCTCCACCCCTTCCGACCTTTCTCCAGAGTAGGTCCGGGAGCCATTACCCCACTCGGAGCTATTACCCTCCCCATTACCTTCGGGACACGGGAGAAGTATCGCACCGAGAAGTTGGTCTTTGACATTGCTCAGATCAACTTACCCTTCAATGCCATCTTGGGTAGGCCTGCCTTGTACAAATTCATGGCAGCTGCCCATTATGGCTACCTGGTGTTAAAGATGACAACACCAGTAGGCGTTCTCCGGATCCGCGGAGATCGTACTGCCGGAGTAACTGCTCTGGAATAACTCCATGCACTTACCACGGCGCAAGAGGAGGACTCCAGGCAGGAGCAAGCTCCAAAACCCCCGAGCATTCGTCAACGAGGCTCGACATCTGCACCTCGTGTGCAGCCAAGCGGCGACACCGACGTCCCCGTCAAAGTCGTCCAAATCGGTTCTGATGCCGCTCAGACCACCCGTATATCGGGAGGATTGAACGACAAATAGGAACTCGCGCTCATCGCTTTCCTCTGGGCTAATGTCGACGTGTTTGTCTGGCAACCGTCACAAATGCCTAGGATCCCACGGAAGTGATTGAGCACAATCTGAAGATCTACCTCGACGCTCGGCCTGTGCATCAGAAGCCTCGGAGCAATCCGTAGAGTGACAAAACTTCATTCGACAAGAAGTGAAGAAGTTGCTTGAATCTAGATTCATCCGAGAAGTCTTCCATCCAAAATGGCTGGCAAACCCAGTCGTTGTGCCCAAGGCTGGCGTGAAGCTTCGGATGTGTATCGACTACACAACACTAAATAAGGCATGTCCAAAAGATCCATTCCCACTACCTAGAATAGATTAGATAGTTGATTCCACCTCTGGGTGTGAATTACTGTGTTTCCTAGATGCATATTCTGGGTATCATCAAATCAGAATGTCTAGGGAAGATGAAGAGCATACCTCTTTCATCACAGTAGATGGATTGTACTGTTATACAGCCATGTCATTTGGTCTCAAGAATGCAGCTTCAACCTTTGTACGAGCTATGTACAAAACCTTTGAAGACCTCATTAGAGACATAGTGGAAGTGTACGTTGATGACATCGTGGTCAAGGTCAAGAACAAGGAGTCACTTCTCGACACCTTATAGGTTGTCTTCGATAAGCTGCGAGTTACCCGCACAAAGCTAAACCCAGACAAGTGTGTCTTCGGGGTTAGCTCCAGAAAACTTCTTTGTTTCCTTGTAAGTCACCGGGGCATAGAAGCTAATCTGGCAAAGATCAAGGCCATTGAAGACATGCGGCCACCAGCCCGCATCAAAGACGTCCAAAAGTTAACTGGATGTGTAGCAGCCCTCAGCCGGTTCATTTCAAGACTGGCGGAACGGGCACTCCCCTTCTTCAAGTTATTGAGGAAGTCCGGACCATTCCAATGGTCTGAAAAAGCAGAAAAGGCGTTCCAGGAGCTAAAACAGTTCCTCACCACCCTACCAACTCTGGTAGCTCCGAACCCTGGTGAGCCTTTGTTGCTTTACATTTGAGGCACTGACGAAGTCGTCAGTATGGTCCTGGTCGCGGAAAGACCAGAACTACCCCATACTCAAGAATCCAGACCCCTCTGGGAGGGTCCGGAAGTCCCTAAAAGCGAGTCTGGGTCCCAGCTCCCAGACTCGAATCCACAAGAAGTTGCTTCAGAAGACCCAGACCCCTCCGGGAGGGTCCAGGTCACTTCTGAAGAAACTCCGGGTTCCTCCAGCCAGAACCCGGAGGTCCCCGAAGAAAATCCGGATCCCTGCGGGAGGATCCGGGTCAGTGAAGAGGAAGCTTCGGGCCCCTCCGGGAGGGTCCGGACCATTCAGCGCCCGGTGTACTTCATCAGTGAAGTACTAAATGATGCTAAGACTCGATACCTAGAGGTGCATAAGCTGCTCTATGCAGTTCTTATCGCCTCCAGGAGGCTTCGCCATTATTTCCAAGCTCACAAGATCTCAGTGGTGACCTCTTACCCACTTCGAGCAATCTTGCATAATCCCAACTCAACTGGGAATATTGCAAAGTGGGCAGCAGAATTGGCTGAATTCGATCTCGAATTCATTTCAAGGCAAGCAATCAAAAGCCAAGCATTGGCAGACTTCATGGCGGAATGGACTCCCTCTCCATCAAACCCTGGGGGCCCTAGTGAGCAGAAGCCGGAACATGAAGCTCCGGTCTTCACCGAGCCTCATTGGACCTTCTACTTTGACGGCTCCATGCAAAAGCAGGGGGCCAGAGCTGGAATCCTTCTCCTTGCACCAACCGGGGAGAAGGTAAAATACATGGTACACCTTGACTTCAAGGCGACCAACAACATGGCGGAGTATGAAGCACTCATCTACGGACTAAAGGTGGTACTGTCATACAGTGTCAAGCAACTGCTGGTCAAGGGAGATTCACAGCTCATAATTAAGCAAGTGAAGGGTGAATGCTCCTGCAACAATCTCCAGCTAGCTGCTTACCTCCTTGAAGTCCAGAGTCTTCAGAAGGACTTCGAAGTCCTAGATCTCCACCATGTCCAGCGTGCCCACAACGCTGAAGCCGACGAACTCTCGACGAAAGCGTCAACCGGAGCTCCGGCTCCTGACGGAACTTTTGTCCGGAGGTTGTCAAAACCCACAACTCAGCCTGCCGAACTGAGCGAAGGGGGCGAGATTAGCATCCCGAAGCTGACGGTCCCGATGGCCCAGTTACCATGGCAGCCATCAAGGGTCATAGGTGCTGCTGGAAGCTCCGAGCAACCCAGCACGCAGGACTCAAATGCTCAAGTTAGTTCCGATGCATGGATCTCGGAGATCCGGAACTACTTGAAAGACAACATCCTTCCTGACGATGATGTATCCGCTGACTGGGTAGTCAGATTGGCTAAAAGATACACGTTGGTAGAAGGGGATCTCTACCGACGCGGTGCCAACAGCATCCTAATGCGGTGCATCACAAGGGAAGAAGGTTGCGAGCTCCTCTCAGAAATCCATGGAGGCGAGTGTGGGAACCACGCGTCTTCCCGCACGCTGGTTGGTAAAGCCTTTCGGCATGGTTTCTACTGGCCTACAGCACTCCAGGATGCAACTGAGCTAGTGAAGAAATGCGAAGCATGTCAATTTCATGCAAAGCATATTCACACCGGCTCAGCCCCTACAAATGATACCTCCTACATGGCCCTTCGCTGTGTGGGGGTTGGACATCTTGCGACCTTTCCCAAGAGCCGTCGGAGGTTACAAGTTCCTGTACGTCACCATTGACAAGTTCACCAAGTGGCCGGAAGCAACTCCAGTTGTGACAATCAACAAGCAATCTGCTATCAACTTTTTGCAGTCCATTGTATGCAGATTTGGAGTCCCAAACAAAATCATCACTGATAATGGGACCCAATTCACAAGCTCTGCATTTCAAGGATATTGCGAAGACCTCGGCATTCAAGTTTGCTACGCCTCCGTAGCTCACCCAGCAAGCAATGGCCAAGCCGAGAGAGCAAATGCTGAAATCCTTAAAGGACTCAAAACGTGCACCTATGAGCGCTTGAAAAAACATGGTGTCAATTGGATTGAAGAGCTTCCGCCCACTCTATGGGCCAACAGGACAACTCCAAACCTGCCAACTGGAGAGACACCCTTCTTCCTGGTGTATGGAGCTGAAGAAATCCTTCCTCCAGAAATCACCTTGGGGTCACTCCGGGTCCGGACCTTCGACGAAGCCATGCAGGACCAGCTCCGGCGTGAAGACCTAGACCTCCTTGAGGAGGGAAGGTGCCAAGCAGCTGTTCAGAATGCCCAATACCGCCAAGCCCTTCGGCGCTATCATCAGTGGCATGTACACAACCGACAGCTCGAGGAAGGCGACCTGGTGCTACGGAGAATACAATCTAGAGAAGGGTTAAACAAACTATCCCCCAGCTGGGAGGGACCCTTCCGAGTGATTAAGGTATCCCGTCCCGGGAGCGTTCGCTTGGCTACCGAGGATGGGACACCTCTCCCAAATCCTTGGAACATTGAGCACCTCCGTAAGTTCTACACTTAATATCACGGAGGTGAGTCTGTAGTAACTTAAGGTGTATGTTATAGAGTCACTGTACAAAGTCAGGTAGTTCCTCCGGGAGAACAGTCGGACCTTTCTCGGAAGGTCTGCAAAGTTCATGCAATACTTGTCATAGTCTCAGGACTAAAAGTGTGGCTAGCTACCCTGGGTCAAACGAGAAATAAAACACGCTTAGCCTGGTTGCGTACCCTAAGAGTGTACTTGTTTCCCCTGTACCCTGGACCTATAATGAAAGACATCTTCATGTGAAACAGACTCCACGTGCATTTATTTTGTACAGGCTCAACATTTTTTATTTTTCTCTTTCTTGTCTATAACAAAGACGTGCAATTCTTAAGAAATTTTAGTTCGACCGGTTCATATACGATTCGAGTTGTATTGTCGATTCTTTTGGATTCAAATATTGTTCATGGCCCACACGCCTGAATGTCGCCAAGCCAATCTAGGGCCGGAGTGTGCTATCGACTTAGCCTAGTCAAGCACCCTAAGTACGCCACTCTTCCTACACCCCGGCAGGCCGAAGTAAGGCGGGTCCAAGTACAATTGGATCTAGAAGTAAAGACAACGCATTCGATTGTATTTAGAATCGCGTTGGACCTAAAATTTTCTTGAGAATCGTAAGCCGCGACGAAGTTATAGGCAAGAAATGAATTTTACTATTTTTCTTGGCTTCAGTGTGCAGGAAAAATAAAATCTACGGTGATGGAGAAAAGCCGGAGCTAACAAAGCTCCGACTCCCCTAGGTGGCTTGTAATCGATGTTACGCATTGAAAACGAGCATCACCGGAGCAATCAAGCTCCGGTAGAGCTAGGGGGGCCAGCCGTCGACGCTAAATAAAAGATGGTGAGAAGACCCCGCAAACGGAGTCTGCTGCCAACAAACTAAGTGTTGGCAAACCTCAGGGGGCCTTCACTATCGAAGACTTCGGACCTACACTCTACAAGTTCGGAGCAAATGAGTCTTCAACAAAACACAATATTCTCTTGGTACATGTTCACAATCAAATTGTGTACATCTACCAGGGGGCCAAGTGAAGACAAAAGTGTTGAAGACAAAAAGTGAAATTCACAAAAATTTGGGGATTTCATTCATATGGAGACAAGGGATTACAAAATTGAGGAAGAAGAAGAGAAAATACAAGTGAGAACTACAGAGATGGTCCTAGACCCTATGGAAGAATTGGGCGACCTTCTGGGCAACCTCCGACACGTTGGCTCGGCCAGCTTTGCCTTCTCCTTCAACGGGACCTTCAAGCACCGGGTCCAGAGGAAATTGGGAGTTCCGGTTGGTGTAGCACGTCAGCACATATTTTGCAACGTTCTTCGCCAGGGATTGCCCCTCAACCTCCAATTGGTCCACGATGACATCGCCCACCTTGGAGAGTTTGCTGCCTGCTGAGCTCAACGCCTGCAACGCCAGGTCCGGCTCCAGCTCCGGATCATCCGAACGCACGGGACTGAAGCCCATCGGTGTCAGCGCGTCGTTGGCCTTGCCCAGGAACTCCCAAATATGTAGGGAGTCCACAGTCCTTAAGCCCTTCAATTCCTCCAGGGATCTTCTGGCCGCCACCAGTTCAGAATTTTTGCGAGCGAGGCGCTCAACCTCCTTGGCGTTTTGCTGGATCTTTTTAGCAACTCGCTTCTCGAGTTTTCCGAGCTCCTCCTCCCGGAGGTGGATCTTGTTCCGGTGGTCAACCAGGTCTTTCTCCCTGCCCCTCACTTTCTTCTCCCTGGCAGCAAGGGCACACTCTTGCTCGTAGAGTTCCTGCCCTCGCACTCAGGCCTTCTCCTCCTCCTCAGTGCAGTGCTCTTCCAATTTCTTGGCGCACTCCTCTAGGCCCTTGTCAGCCAGAGCCACCTTTTCGGTGAGCTCCTCCTCCATCCTCAGGACATCATCCCGCAGCTCTAGGAGTTTCTGCTCTTCATCTTCGAGCCGTTTCTCCCTCTCTTCAAGTGCCTCCCGGCGCTTGATGAGTGTAGTGTTAATGGCCTCAAGCCTTTCTTGGCGTTCATCAGCCACACTGTTAGCTGCTTTGGTCTGCTCGTAAATCTCCCGGTATTGAGCGTCAAGGGCATGAGTCATACTCTCCCTGTTATCAAGTAACTTGCCCCAGTATTCCAGGCGGATCTTCTCCCGCTTGATCCACTCTTTGTCATCTGCTAGCCTCGACTGCGCCAGCTTGGTCTCGAAGTAGAGCCGGTTACGCCACCGCCTAAGGGTTTGGTGCTCCTCTTCAAGAGCCTTGCTGTCGTGGAAGAAGGCCAGTTGAACTTGACGCAGACTGGAATAGGCGTTGTCAATAGACAATGACAACGGGATAGGTTCCGAACCTGCTGGGGTCTCCTCCGCTGGTTCCAGCGGGTTTTCAGATACAAAAATTGGGTCCCACTCCACAATAGTGGTCCCCTGGGTCTCCATGGCGCTAGGGCCGTCCTCCGGGATGGCCTCAGTCGCCATCAAGGAAAGTCCCGCCGCCAGGTCTTCATTCACCCCCTCAGGCAGGGGGCCAGCGACCTCACTAGGGCACTCCGTCTCAGCTGCGGGTACCTCCGTAGTCGTCACATCCGGAGCAGGGGCCGCTTCTGGCTCTGGCCTGGGCACCTCCTCCGATGGGGGCTCGAGCTCCGACGCCTCTGCAACAACCGTCTCGGGAGCTCGAAGATCTTCGTCATCAACCGGCCCTGCGGCCGGAGCTCCAACAACGACCGGCTCTGCGGCCGGTGCTTCTGAGGTAGCCGGCCCAACCACCGGGACTTCCTCAACATCCGGCGTGCATGCCGGGACTTCAATCACCTCCAGATCAACCGTCGGGGCTTCAACAATTTCTGGTTCTGGGGCCGGAATTACAGCTTCCTCCGGCTCAACAGCCGGAGCTTCCATCATCTCAGCACCAGGACCCGGAGCTTCAGCCTCCGGGACAGGTGCCGCTGGCACATCTTCTCTCCCGCGGTCCAGCGCTACCACGGGAGTCTCTGGGGATGAGTCGAGGTCCATGACCACGACAGCTGGCGCCGGAGCTGTCGCAGTTTCAGCCACCACTTGGGGCGGCACCAGGACACGAGCAGAAGCTTCCGCCCTCACAGCTTCAGTTGTTGTGGCTGAGGGTGGAGCCTCACTCCTCTTCTTGGGAACGCTGCAGATGATGGACGAAGAAACTTAAAAAAAACAGTTACTACAACAAAACAACTGTCCAAGTTAAAGATTAAAAATTACCTTGGGAGACTTCCGCACCAGCTTGTGTGGAACCTCTTTCCCGGGCATTCTGGGCTGGTCATAGCCGGCGTGGAAACTCCAGAAGGCCCCCCGGAACTCGTTGTAGCCACGGGCGTTTCCCTAGTCGAGGCCCCCCTCGATCGGGAAGAACCTCCGGACCGTGAGGCCTCAACCAGCCCTGGTGCTGGAGACGCATGCCCGGAGCTAGCACCCCGGGAGGACCCCGCTGCGGGTACAGTCACCGCGGTTGCAGAAGACCTCCCCCTCCGGGGAGAAGGAGCTGACACAGAGGTGGCAGGCCTGACGGACCTTCCGCCGGCGTGCTGCAGCTTCCTCTTTCGGCTCAAGGGTTCATCCGCCGGCTCCTTGCCCTTGCCGATGACCTCAACCCTTGGCTTTGGGGCAGGGTCGGAACCACCTTCGGAAACCCCAGGGATCGCCACCCTGGAGATTGATCTTCTCTCGACGACACCGAGGTCGTCAAGCACGGGCATCTTCCGCCGGAGCTCCCTACTGAACTCTACTTCCACGTTCAGAGGAAGAAAAGCTGATGGTGGAGTCAAGTCGTCACCCTCGACATCGATGCCGTTCTGGATTTCTTGAGGTGGAACTCCAAGGTTGTCCCCACCATGTTGGACTTCAGCCCAGTCTCGACCCGGTCGTCGTCCATCACGCTGTTGAGGGCCTAAGCAAGTTTTTCTCTCCTCTTTAGCGGTGCCCACCTGTTGACTAGGAAGTTACAAAACACCGCCTGAGGAGTTAATCCTCCCTCCACGCACTGGTGGATCCTGGTCAGAGCAGGGTTGAAGGTGTTCGCCAACACCGGAGCTTCACTCCAAATCATCGTGTCAATGTTGGGGAGGCCTTCAGGCAGCTCCAGCCTCTCGTGCTCCTCCACCCGAATAACTATCCAGTCCTTCTTCCAGTCATCCCACTTCCCAGAGGGAAACGACCGGAGGTACTTGAATGGGCACTTCTTGCGCTTCACGAAGTAGTAGAAGCCAAGGTACTCATTGCTCCTGCCAGTGGTATGGACGGTGAAAAAGGTCCGGAAGAGTTCAATGCAGGGGGGGATGCCCACCCACATCTCACAAAAGTGGACAAAGATAGACACAAGGAGAATGGAGTGAGGGCCAAGGTGATATAACTGCAGACCATAAAAGTCTAGCAGCATCAAGAAAAAGGTGGAAAAAGGTGGGATCAACCCCACCATGGCGTACGAGGAGAAGTACACCATTTCGCCGGCGTGCTCCTTCTCAAATGGGAGCTCTCCCCCAGCGCGGACCGAGCGGTTGAAGAAGTCCAAAGACCATCCCATGAGGGTCCGGACCTTCTTCAGGTCGCCGTCGGTCTTCAAACGGCTCTCGCGGAGACCCAACTCCACCGCAGCACAGCAAGGCAAGAGAGGAAAAGCGAAGCAAAAGTTGGGAGTTCGAGCGCAAGAACAGATGAGAGGCACAAAGAACTCTAGACGGTGCGCGCTTTCCTTCTTATGTAAGCCCTCGCAATGCTTGGATGGAAACCGCAAGGAAGTCAAAGATACCACTCAAAAATTCAACCCAGCCGATGACAAAAGGGCCTGAGACCACCCCGACGATCAAGTCGAGGTTCTTACCCAGGCGAACGGTTGTCATCATGAGGCGGAAGCCCGAAGGCGGCGGCCTGACAAGGCGCGCAAAACCGATACGGTTTTCGTATCGGGAACCAGCGACCTTCAATTGCGTGAGATCCTCACGCCAAGGATCTCATCTGCCGCACGCGGGATACGCCACTCGGCGAGGATTTAAATCCAAACCCTCGCAACCGGCACTTCCGAAGACCTTTGAATACTCAGTTCAAAAGTCACAAGGACGGACCCACCTCCGGCGGAATGACTTCACCCAAGGGGTCATCCCCAGAGGTGGGCCCAGGGGGCCACTGTCGGTACCCTGGGAACCGTACACCCCTTGAGATTACAAAGATCTCAAAGGAAAGTCATCTATTTGATTTGAAGACCTTCAGAGGCCCACATGTCAGACATAACCGGACCCGCTTCTCCAACATGGTTAATCCCAAGGTCGCCACGTGTACTGTCAAACCGGAGCTACCGCCTACAAGGGGGAAGCTCCGGGCTATGTACCAAAATGGCACCCCCGGACCTAACCCCAGACCGAGGGAATCTCCGGAACTGACACGTGTCAGGTAGCTCCGGAGCTACCTGTTTCCCATAGTATGCTCCGGAGCTGCCATGTGTCCAACCGTCGGATCTTCAGCCTCTAACCTACGAAAGACTCCACAATGGCTCCGGATCTTCAAAAGGGAATCAAGGGCTTCAATACCTGATCAAGTTTCATTAATACTATATTAATGACACACGATCAGAAGATCTTAATTACCAGTAACGGTGCTGTCAAAGCCCATTACCCGGTCATTAAGGGCAATTAAACGCATTGAATGAGTATCAATATTAGTAACCGCCAGAGCCACATGTCGGGCCAGGCTAACTTGTAACGGCCTGCCCTTGTACTATAAAAGGACAGGCCGACGACAGACTCTAGACGTTCCAGAGACGCTCGACACAAGCTCAAATAACTAATACAACACCAACACACCCGTGGAGTAAGGTATTACGCTCAGGCGGCCCGAACCACGTAAATCTCCATGTCTCCTGTGTTATTTACAATTCACCTTCTTGAATCTCCACGCACCCACACCGAACATCAAACTCCTCTAACACTTTAGTAGTGTCGGGAGATCTGCCGGATCCAAACCACCGACACAATTGCATCAGCCCAAAAATTCCTAGAAGTCTGATATTCATCAAGCATAGTCCTAGCCACCTCAAGTAAGGTTTTGTTCTTTATCTCTACAACACCGTTTTGTTAAGGTACATATGGTGAAGAAAATTGATAATCTATTCCAATTTCAGCATAAAAGTGATGAAACGACTGATTTTTAAATTTGGTTCCGTTATCACTTCCAATTGCTCTTAAAGATCCTAGGTGATCAACTGATAATATAAGAAATAAAGTTCTAAAGTGACTAATAGCTTCATTCTTAGATGCCATAAAGTAAACCCAAGAGTATCTAGAATAATCATCAACAATCACAAGAACATACCATTTACCTCCAAAAGATTGAACAAGTGAAGGACCTACGGTGTCAAGATGCAAAAGTTGACCCGGTTCAGTTATCATGGTCATTGTGAGAGGAGCATGTGAAACTACAACCATCTTAGCATGTCCACAAGAAGAGCACAAAATTTCTTTGTCCCCTTTAAGCTTAGGCAGATCATGTATGCGATCAAGAGCACTAACACTCGTGAGATAATCAAATCCTACGTGACCAAGTCTACGATGCCAAAAATATAAGTCTTTTGAATCATTAGAAATTAGACACCTATGCTTAGAGGATGACATATCAAAATCAGCTTTAAAAACACTTCTAAACCGAGACATGTTAAAAATGAGCTCACTATTTGAATCTACAACCTTGCAGCAATTTTTAGTGAAGTTAACTTCTAGATTTTCATCTATTAATTGTGAAACAGAAAGCAAGTTGTATTTCAAATTTTTGACAAGTGCCACATATTTCAAAGTGTAGTGATTATTTACTCTAACCGAACCCTTAGCAATTATAGGAGTTGAAGAACTATCGGCAAAAATAACATTCTCTACACGTGACATAAAACAGAGGGAGGAGGACCATTCTTTGTTACCGGTCATGTGGTGTGAGCAGCCTTGTAAAAGCTCTAAAAATTTAGAGCACGAAGTTCTGAAAAGACAATTTATAATTTGAATGGGGACAAGAAATCAAAATGGAAATTGAAAAATCAAACCAATTCAAACTTCAATGGAGGGAATTCAAATATTCAAAACATGCTCCTGTTCAAACTTTGCCCAAATAAAATTCTGAGTTCGCCATTGCCTTCCAAAAATTCCAAATAGCACCCCTGTAAATTTTCAAAGAATTTGGAGCACGTTTTCTATTTAACTCAAGGGGTACATTGAATTCCATTCAAATTCAAATTTGAATTTGAATTTCACTGAAACTTGTAGAAATTTGAAATCCAATTCCAGAGTCTGAATCTACACCATTGACTTAGCTTCTCCACAAAAATCTAGCATTTTTGGACAATTGTTGATGGGTGAATTGAATGGAAAAGAGAAGGGATGAGGATGGGAGCTGTGAGACCCACTGGTCAGCCTCCCCTGTGACTGAACCGATGGATCCTCTGTTTTCCCTACTGTCCCCATGCTTCAACGCCAGGAGAATGTGCCAGCGTGATTTCTTTGAATGTGGGCAAGCAGCTTCGTGGCCAGACCACTCCCCTTCACTCTACTTCAGCCCCGGGTGCTTCTCCCCGACGTGCTTGTCTCCTTTACGCAAAAACAGAACACCGGCGCCATTAGTGACCACCTCTCTCTTCTCCACTTCATCCGGCCATTCTAGAAATCGTTGATCACGTTCCAAGAGGATAAAAGTACCCCCACTCATTGCTCTATCTTCTCCAACTGTTGGTTCAAAATTTCCTAACCTCAATCCATGGTATTTCTCAGTTTTGCCGACGCCGCCGTTGTTGCCGACATGAGGAAGCAACTGCCTCCCCGTTGCACCGGCGTTACAAGCCTGGTCTCAAGCTGCTCCCGGAAGCAAAGAGGATCGTCGAGCCACCTCCTTCCTCACGGTAAAAGTCGTTCTCCGTTTCATCCATTATCAAATGAGTATTCTTCATTTTTGTCTCGGTACAAGTTTACATTTCGAGCGAGGTCATCGATTCAATTCTGTTTCTATGCTCGATTATTGTCTAATCCCGTTAGGGGATATCTTCTACATTTCAGGGCGCATCGCCTAGATCAAGAATAGAGGAAAATAATCGACCACAGTCTGAGTATTTAGAGTTTTTCTCGTAGCTGTTGAAAAGCACCGCTGCTCGCCGTCGAACTTGCGATGGCTGGCCGTTATGCGGTGTGTGCACCTATTTTTCACCTTCCTCATGCTCCCAGGAACCTCCTAATCTCTTTCCCGAAGCGTTTGCGCCATTGTCGAGTGGTACCAACCACCGTTGGAACCCTAGTTCCGCCGCCACCGTCGTGCGCTCGCCTCCGGCCGTCGCCGCCTCGATTGGACCCCACGGTCATGTTGCGCGGCTGAATCTAGGGCTAGGCGGCCAAGACGGAGCCGAGAGGAGCTCGATGCAGCAATGTAGGCGGGGCGCCGCCGCAGTTCCAGCGAGGAGCGCCGCCTCCATTGCGAGGTTGAAGAAGGTGGCGGGTCCCGCTTGTCAGCCTCGGTGAAGGAGTGGAAATCAACTGTGGCCTTCAGATCCGGTGCGGCTATGCGGTTAAACCCGTGGCCCTCAGTGTGGCCCAGATGCGATTAGCCCATTTTAAATGGGTGGGGTCATGTTGGATTATTTAAACTTTTCCCTTGGAAATTATTTCTAGAAATTGAGCCAACTTCAAAAATCAATTACTCCTAGCATTCTTGCTCTAATAATTCCAATTAAATTCTGGTAGACTCATCTTGATCCCAACTTTGATGTGGTGCAATGTGTTGGACATTAAAATCCCAGAGTTTTCATAATTAATTCTTTTGAGCTAACGGCTTGGGAAATTAATTACCCCTGTTCAGCTAATTGGAAAATTCCCAATCTTTGTCAGGACACTCTCGAAAAATACATAAGATCTCCAGTAAAAATTTCAAGTTCATTGGACTTCATTTACTAGGTGAATCAGTGTTTCAAATGTCTATGTAGTTGGAAAATTGTGAAATGTACAGAAACATTTCCAGAATATTCCCCAAACTTGTAAAATTAATTTCTCCCTGTAGGAAGCTCAGCAAAAATGTGAAACAAATTTTCCCAGAACCAGAACAACCTCCTCAACCATAATAATCAACTTTTAGCCATGAAAAAAATCTAGATTTAATACCAAATTTTAGATAATGCTTTTACTTGTTGGAATTTTAGAGACAACAAGCTTCCTTGAACATCTCCAATTTTTGGTCCAGATCTTGGTCATAGAACCCAATATTCACTGTAAACATCCCAAAGTAAATTAAAATAATCTTCATACCTGATCAGTGTTTATAAGATCTTTTATATAGTTTCACTATCACTCATGTACTTTATATATTGCATATCATATAGTGACTGAGATCGAGGAGAAGCCGGAGGCCTTGGAGAGTATTCTTCCAAAAGCTAACTTCCCCTCTGACTCGCAGCCAGGCAAGCCCCGGTTTGCATTTAAGTGCTATTTCAAAGTTTATATTTCTATCACTTATGTCTAGGATGAATTGGTGCATTAGAGCTAAGGTGCTTGTTACTCCACTTGCGTGACCCATCCCATAGAGTATTGGGTAGGCCTACAGCTCGACGAGTAGAAAATGACATGGCAATGTTTTGAGGAATCCAGTAGAAGTCGAGTAGTTGGAATATACTCGAGAGATAGGATTTTTTTTCACACGGGAAAAATTTGATCAAAGAATGGTTTATGAATATGAAATTGAGACCGAGCAGCGGGTAGATTCAGCGAGACGTGGTCTCACGTGCGTAGCCCTGCATGTGTCGATTGAGGACCGATCTGTGTGCAGCCCTGCTGGACAAGTTTGAATTGTACCGGATGCATACTGGCTATATGGAAACCAAGAAACTGATGTAATTGATTAACCTGGGTGTCGAGGCTTACCATATCGTTTTATAGGAGTGGGTTGAGGACGGCAAGGTGTAAATCTGCCGGCGGGCATAGAGATGCTCCGCACGGGGACCTCCTGCTCGTTACGAAAGGACCGGTTCGGCATTTGGGTTTCCATAGAAAGGTTGTTGCATACAACATAGTATTGAAGTGTGATTTGTTCCACTTCCGAAATGGGTGTATGTGACGTGTTATCCGGGTGTCTACTTATTGCGATCACTATCCCTGGCGGTTATTTGAGTACTGCTTGTTCACTGCATTGTGCCGTAGTAAATACTGAAGAAGCCAGAAGAATATAATGTATTGAATTATAATTGCTTTGGAACTATGATTGCTATAGAATATGCTCATTAAAGTAACTTTTATTGAAGCTTTAATCTGTTGTTAATAACTTGAAAAATTAAGCATCAACATGTAGACGAGTCATTTACTGCTATATCTATTCCTATGTTAAGTATCCCTGCATATAGAGTTCCATGTTTAGGTGAGACGGTTAAGTCTTGTTGAGCCTTCGTTCTCACGGTTTCTATATTAAGTTGTTTGCAGGTGATACATTTAAGGAAGGGCCTGAGGATGAGGCGATGCCCCCGTCGGGGTATACCGCTGAGTGGGAGCCCTGCACGCCGCCGTAACTTGTTGTGTGCTGCTAGTGTGTATCGTCCCCTGGCTGGACGGCTGCACTTTTGCATAGCTAGGCTGAGAGTTTAGCTATGAGTATTACTTCCGCTGTACATTATGTATTGTAAAATACTTCCGCTATTTATATAAATAAAGCTTTGTATTTTATTGTATTCTTTTCGTGTGTGCTGTAGGGTGCTGCATCGCACAACACCACCCTCTGCGATTCATGGAATGTGTGGACCTGGTCCTCACAGCCTGGTATCAGAGCCGCATTGGGAATAGCACCCTCGAAAAGAGCCTATTTTGAAAACATAATAGTAGTCGAGTGAGGATTAGTTACTATGCCCACATAAGGTCTATTATAGTAATAGTTACTTAAGGTGGCAAACTAACTTATGTGTTATTATATTCTGTAACGACGCTCTGACATCAGGTAAGAGGTAAGGTACGCCACCGCAAGCGGATCAATTGCGATAAGCTCACCATGCGAGAGGTAGCATGTGATTGTTTTCGTGGCATGACACGGAAATGTCAATATGAGTCTCTAAAACATTCCATGTTTGTGAGAACCTATGACACGCGGTACTCCAGCGTGCCAATAAATTAGTGGGATGCCCCGTCGGGTGGGACATAACCCGATGTGCCCCCTACTGGTGCAGCATTATGCAAAGACGTGGGACCCCATCGGTTGGTAGAAGACCCGGTCATGTACCTCAAGACGTGGCTTAGCTCGGGGTGGCCCGTATGGATTGATACAAGATGAATGTTTCATATATATTATTGTGAATTGATTGCCCCTGTGGGTTGTGCTGACAAGGACATCACAACAGCCAAGACACACATTGAACTGCAAGGATCAATCACAAGAGCACGAGCACGGTTGATAAATCAGCAGGTGAACTCACTGCTAACTTCCTTTGCATGTGAGTTTGAGAATAGATTGCTATGTGATGATTTAATTGTTATTAGGAACAACGAAGAAGATCAACAAGTGAAGGGAGGAGGCCTTGGGGACGTGGAGAACCAGCTGGGATGTCTACAAGTTGATGGAATCAGCTTACAACTCGGACTTGAGTTCAACTCGGAGTCTAGGAGCAGTCCACCTTAAAACGGACATCTATAATGCATACGGACTTCGTTTTTGACGTTCCATAAATGCACGGAAAGAGGTGAAGATAAAATTTCCAATGGTTCTGGTCCCACCTCAAAATTCCTCTAGAGTCATTAGGAATTATCGAAACAAGTTGAGTCTAGATTTCTGTCCGGTGCTACGCCACCGAATCGGGCCTTTGGGCCTTTTATCCCGTATGAGTCCGTTAGGGACGTGTCTAAGTGTGTTTTGGCCGAACCCCAGCCTTTAAATATTGCAGACGCCAGTCATATTTAGTCAGTTTTCCATAGATCAATAATATCGCCATTGTACAGTTTGTGAGACACCAACTTCGCGATTTCAGATCGTGTCTTTGACGTTCTTGCTTGTGTTCACGATTGCACTTGCAGGGATTATCCTTCTTGGCGAGGTCAATCGTGTGCAGCAAAGTTGATAACCAACAGAGTACTGGTGTACTGATTGCAGGAGTATTTGAACTGCTTGAGTGCTGCGGATCATCAGTGTCGGGTTCTCCACCCCAATCGACTTACCTTTCTAAAGATCGGGCCTAAACTACTCATCAATACGTATCAGATTTCTAGGTTGCCCATGAGGTATCTTTGTTTTCCTTCCATTAAATCATTTTTTGTTTATACCTCGAGTCCACAGAAAAGCCACAAAAAAATTAAATCGTTTTTACCTCTTCCTAGACTATAGTGCCTACAGTTTCGTTTTTTAGTTTGCATTGTTGAGTTTGCATTCGTGTGGTCGAGTCTTGTTGCTGGTTTAGATTTGTGTTTTGGGTCCTAATTATCGTGTTTCGTCCTTGTTTTCTTATTGTTCGACACCTATTCCACAATCCCTAAACAACAAACCGATCCACCACGTTCATCGGTTTGCCCTAGCTAGCCGCCTTGCGTGAACTCCCGCATCGCTAGACCTAGATTAGGTGACAAACATTTGTGTCACTCATCCTCGAATCATCACACGCCATCCCATTAGTTGCTGTGCAAATTCCCGATCGTTTTTATATCCGATTGCGAGTCCTGTTCTCAAACTGAGTTGGAATCAACATCCAAAAACCATAACTCGGACAGCCTACCTTAAAATGGCTATAACTTTCGCATACGAACTAGAAATCAGATGACTTTTTTTCAAATCGATCTATGCAAAATTTGCATCTGGTTTTCCGCCGCTTCGCCGCGTTCGGTGAAAATGGCATTGCCCAAATTCCCCTCGGAAGACAGGCTATGCAGCCTCCGAAGTTTCAACATGAATTTTAAAGAATGTTCTAGATTTTCTATAGGCCGCATATTAGATTCAGTTGAGCTGCAAATTTGTGTGATTCATATTTTTGTGCTCCTAAGTAAAGAAAAAATATCAGAAAATATTACAAAAAAGAAAAAAAATAGTGAAGAGCACGCATATTAAAGCAATTGGCCTATACTACTTGTGCTGTGATTGTTGGTTATATCATTCTGTCTTCCTTTTGCCTTGCTACTTCCTTGTGTTGTGCTAGGCCCTAGAGCACTTGGTTGACCAGCAACAGTTTCCTACATTAAATATTTATTCAACTTTGTTTACCTGTTAACGATTTCTGCTCATTAGCCACCATGTTGTGCCATCTAAGCTCCACCTTTCTCTTGAGCATAACAGGTACCTTTGCAATCACCCCACACTTCGTTGGTAAGAACACTTGTAAGAGCGTGGTAAGACGCTTGAGCGAGGGAGATTGTTTTCTTCCACCTTTCACATTGTCACTGTAGTTGATAGGGATAACATATTTTTGTTGTCTTTTTTTCTACTAACAATTGCAGGAGAAAACAATGATGACGAATGTGTTCAACATGTTGAGTTACGTTGTATGATGAAGGCCATGGCAGATATGTTCGCCAAATACAACACATCAACGGAGGAGTCATTGGCGAACTTGACTCGTCAACTTGATGACCTTGCACTTCGGATGAATACTCTTGAGGCTTGGTTACCTCTTGCTGGAAGACATGAAGACAATGCTTCTGATGATATGGAAGATCACAATAATCATCCAAGACTACGACTTTATCGTAGAGGTATAGGAGGTAATGATCATCATAACAATTATAATCGTCCTCCTGATGATCCTTTTGCTAAAGTGAAATTCACTATACCCTCTATTTCTGGTGCTTATGATGTTGAGGCTTATCTTGATTGGGAGATGATAGTAGAGCAAAAATTTAATGCCCTTCTTCTTCCTGAAAA
Source organism: Tuctoria greenei (assembly GCA_036927565.1). NCBI lineage: Eukaryota > Viridiplantae > Streptophyta > Magnoliopsida > Poales > Poaceae > Tuctoria > Tuctoria greenei. The sequence continues at coordinate 201,377,784 of JAYESD010000002.1, forward strand.
ACATAGATTTCATCAAGCCACTAGTGAGTTTAAGAACTTTGCTATCATATGGTGGAATGAACATGTTAAAACTAGAATTGATCCTCCAACATGGGACAGATTAAAAGAAGCTATGCGTTTTTGATTTGTTCATCCATCTTTTCAGCGGGACCTTCGCAAAAAATTGCAGCGCTTAAACCAAGGTAACATGTCCGTAAAGGAGTATTATCAAGAGTTACAAAAGGGTATGCTGCGTTGTGGGGTAGTAGAGGACATGGATAATAAAATAGCTCGTTTTTATGGGTGGTTCGGGCAAAATTCAGGACATTGTTGATTACAAGGAATATGGTACTGTTAACAGATTGTTTCAGCTTGCTATGTTGGCAGAAAAAGAATTGCAGGGCTGACAACAACAGCAACAACGAACGAGGAGCAACTTCACGCCGCGTTCGATGTCTACACCATCCAAAATAGCACCATCTTCGACCCCCCGTGCAGCGACTACACCATCCAATGGCGGCCAACGAACTACACCTGTTGCTCCACCTTCTCGCGTGCCAGAGGGCAGCAAGGCGACATACCTCAAGCCTTCATCGTCCACTCCTTCTATGAGTTGTACTTCCGACATTAAGTGTCACCGCTGCAAGGGACTTGGTCATATGATGAGAGATTACCCGAGAAAACGAGTATACATAGCACATGACGATGGCCGGTATGATAGTACTTCGGATGTTGAAGATGAATATTCTCTCGCTACTGACTTTACAGATCCAAATGAAGAACACACTGAAGAAGAGGTATTTGGTATAGAGGCGACGGAGAACTATAGGAGAATCATTGTGCAGCGTGCCTTGCTCCAAAGTGGAGGCCGACGACAAGCTACAACAACACAACCTATTCCACATGTTTCTTGTCATCAAGGACTTTCGTGTACACACTATAATTTATGGAGGTAGCTGCAATAACTTGGTGAACACGGACGTCGTCAAGAAACTTGGTTTGATAACAAGAGCACACCCTCATCCATACCACATTCAATGGTTCAACAACAGTGGAAAGGTTCGGGTAACACAAACAGAGAGAATACATTTTTCAATTGGTCTTACCATGATTTTGCTGATTTTGATGTCGTGCCTATGGATGCTTGTTCTCTTTTATTGGGTCGTCCTTGGAATTTGATACAAATGCTATTCATCATGGTAGAACTAATAAATATACTCTCATGCATAAAGGAAAGAAAATCACTTTTCTCTCCATGACTCCTGCTGAAATTGTGCATTTTGAGAATACTAAAATTCGTGATGGCGAAGCAACAAAACTAGAATCTGAAAAACAACAAGTCATTAAGTTAAAATCACCATCGTTGCTCGCAACTAAATCTAACCTCCTGATTTATTCGATGCTAAGGGGATGTTCTATGCTTTAGTATGCAAAGAAGCCATGTTTTCACTTCATGAATTGTCTATTGAATTGTGCCCTACTGTTGCTAACCTTTTGCAGGAGTTTGAGGATGTGTTTCCCTCCGAGATACCCCCTGGTTTACCACCCATGAGAGGTATTGAACACAAGATCGATTTGATTCCAAGAGAAAGCTTGCCAAATCGTGCAGCATACAGGGCGAATCTAGAGGAAACTAAGGAAATTTAGCGACAAGTCCAAGATCTTTTGGACCGCTGGTACATTCGTGAAAGCCTTAGCCCTTGTTCCATTCCTGTTCTTTTGTTTCCTAAGGAAGATGGTAGTTGGCGCATGTGTGTTGATTCGAGCGATTAATAACATCACCATTCGATATTGTTATCCTATTCCTCGCTTAGATGACATGCTTGATGAATGGAGTGATGCTATCATCTTCAAAAAAATTGAGTAGCATAGTGGATACCACCAATTTAGAATAGCACTAGGAGATGAATGGAAAACTGCATTTAAAACCAATTTTGGACTTTATGAGTGGTTAGTCATGCCTTTTGGTTTAACTAATGCACCCAGCACCTTTATGCGATTAATAAGAGAGGTTTTACGTTTTCGGTATCCTGCACACCGGGTACCCCATGATACCGCAAGAAGTGCAAGAGAGTTCCACCTGTCAGAGTTTAAGGCTTCCTCAGGCCCCACGTGTCACATGGCACTTGGCCTGCATCCCTCATATGGGTAGCTCTGGAATTGTCGTGTGTAATGTAAGACCAGAGTTGAACTCCCAACATAGGGAAGCTCCACGATTGACACGTGGATAATGACCTTGGACCTAACCCCCAGTAGAGGGGAGCTCCGGTGTTGCCACATGTATACCAGCTTCGGACCTATCTCCCTGCGAGGGGGAGCTCCGGAGCTGCCACGTGTGGAGCCCCCGGACCTACGACACCAACGGAAATACTAGCGGATCTCCAACAGCACGGACATTCAAGGGACAGTTTCCTCTACAGTTACAAGGCCTGATTATGTGTCATTAATGCAATATTAATGGTGCACGATCAGAGGACCCTTAATACTGGTAACGCCGCCATTAAAGCGTGTTATCACACTATTAAAGTGCTTAAACACATTTAGACCGTGTATTAGGCAATAGTAATCGCCATGACCACATGTCGGGTCAAGCAACTCATGTAACAGCCATTCCTTGGTCTATAAAAGGGATGTTCTGTGCGACACATAACAACTCAGGCTCATACGCACGCCAGCAATACTGAAATCCTCAATACAACAACACACACCCCGTGGAGTAGGGTATTACGCTTCGGCGGCCCGAACAATGTAAATCCTCCGTGTCATCATCTTGTCTAAGATCTCCGTGCGACCAAACCGATACAAGAACCTCCACAGGCTACATTTTAGTGGTACCAGGGGAAGTGTCGTTCGTACGCTTTAACATTTGGCATGATAGGTAGGGGGTGCTTGGGAACACAAGATGGTTAAATCCGCCACAGGGTCATCCAACGGTAACAACACTGTGCAACCTGTTGGAGGGAATCCTTCCAACATGCAGCCACCAGCGGGCACCGTTGTCCGGGCAGGCGTCTACAACCACCACCACCACCATCTGCTCCGACAAACAATGTTGGACAGCAGGATGGAGTACTCGCGTCGGTCACAACATCGGATGGCAAACAATACCCCTGAGAATGCGTTGATTACTGCGCGTACTCTGCTGGAGTGCCTGCCAGCGCCCAAAGCACCTCAAGGTGCAATGGAACAGTTGTGTGCTGATGTGCAGCATCTAGTTGCAGCCGCAGCTGATGCATCAGCAAAAAAGGTCCTCCCCCATCGGGGCAGGCACTGACGCAACGTAGGACCTTGTCTGGGAGACATGGTCCTCACGTATCACAGCATGGAAGGCATTCTTTATCTCAACAGGTGATGTCGCTGCCTTCCAGGGCGCGTCGCACCCACACCATGTTGATTCTATCGACACACGATTTGCAGTCAGAACTCGACTGCTGCTACAGACAGCAAGACGGTCGTGTCCACATCGAGCGTGCTCGCGAGAGGCAAGAAGCTCGGGACAACACTGCTCCAGTGCGAGTAGGAGGAGGTTGTTCTGCCTTGGCCATGCACCTACGCATGATCCGCAGGCCAAAGAAGTTCCGTCCTCATCTGCCGGAGAAATTCGACGGGACTGTTAACCCCGCCAAATTCCTTCAAATCTACTCCACCGCAATACTTGCAGCGTGAGGCAATGAGGCCTTGATGGCCGACTACTTCCATGTGGCTCTAACTAGTACTACCAAGTTCTGGTTCATGAGTCTTCCGCATGATTCCATCAACAGTTGGGCGGAGCTATGTCAACAGTTTACAAACAACTTCATGAGTTCTTACACCCGACGAGGCACTAAACTTGACCTGTTTGCTGTGAAGCAACATTGGAGGAATCACTGCGATCCTTTATCCAGCGGTTTTCTCAGGTACGCAATACCATCCCCTCTATCTCGAACGCTGCTTTTATGATCGCATTCAGACAGGGCGTCTGAGAAAAGAAAATGCTGGAGAAGCTACCGACCAAAGGAGTCACCAGCATCACGGAGTTGTTCAGCCTAGCTGACAAGTGTGCCCGGGCCGTAGAGGGTCAAGAAATGCACACAAAGCCAGCTCGGGAGGCTAACAAAAAGTCCTCCAAAGCTGAAGCCACTACATCCGGTAGTGGCAAAAAGAATAAGAAGCCAATGGCAAGAGGAGCCGTCGGCTGGCGCACATACTGTTGCGGCTGCTGCAGCTCCAGGTGGTCGGGGGCAACGCCCCGAAAAATGACCTCGACCTTCGTAAGAAGACGGCGATAGTTCCAAGATGTGGTGCCCAATACACAAGACGAACAAGCACAGTCTGGAGGACTTCCGAGAGGTCCAAAATCTTGTCGAGCGTTACAACAAGCATCGAGAAGAAGCTCCTTTCCATCGGCGGGAAGGAAAATAAAAAGTAGATGAAGCTCCGACTGAGATGGAGCTAGGCTTCCAGGACCCCAAGAAGGTCCTAAAGGTTGTGTACAACACAGTCGATGATGACTCTGACGTCTCTGACAACGAGTGTTGGAAGACCCTCAAGACCATCTGCGGAGGGTCCTAGGACATCACCTCTCGCCACGTCCTCAAGACAATGTGGTGAGAAATGGCCGCCGTAGCTCCTGTTGCCAGGGTGGAAACACATCGGAAGTGGATGGATACACCCATCACTTTTGATGCATCAGACTGCCCTAGGAACATGGTCTGAGTTGGATAACTTCCGCTGATGTTATCTCTGACCATTAACAATGTTCAGCTCTACCATGTTCTGGTAGACGAAGGCGCAGCGCTCAATCTCTTGAGCTTTGAAGCGTTCATGACGATCCAGCTACAACTCTTAGACCTTCGCCCCTCGAGACCTTTCTCTGAGGTAGGTCCGGGGGCCATCAGCATCCTTGGATCCATCACTCTCCCGGTGACCTTCGGGACACGGGAGAAGTACAAGACTGAAAAGCTGGTCTTCGATGTCTCTCACATCAGTTTGCCCTTCAACACCATCCTGGGCACGCCTGCCTTGTACAGGTTCATGACCGCAACTCACTATGGCTATCTAGTGTTGAAGATGCTAACACCTTCAGACGTCCTCCGGGTCCGTGGAGACTGCACTGCAGGAGTCACCGCGCTATAGGAACTCCATGCGCTTGCCACGGTGCAAGAAGGAACGTCCAGCAAAGAGCTCATTGCTCAACCCCCGTGCACTCGTCATCGGGGCTCAACCTCTGCACCACGTGTGCAACCAAGTGGCGACACCGATGTTCCCGTCAAAGTCATCCAAATCAGTTCTGATGCTGCTCATACCACCTGTATATCGGTAAGTTTGAACAACAAATAGGAACTCGAGCTCATCACTTTCCTCCAAGCTAAAGTTGACGTGTTTGCTTGGAAACCGTCACAAATGGCTGGGATCCCTAGGGAGGTGATTGAGCACAATCTGAAGATCTATCCCGACACACGACCTGTACACCATAAGCTTTGGAAACAATCAATCGAGCTGCAGAACTTCATCCGACAGAAGAACAAGAAGTTGCTCAAAGCTGGTTTTATCTGGGAGGTTTTCCATCCAAAATGGCTGGCAAATCCATTCGTTGTACCCAAGGTCAGCGGGAAGCTTCAGATGTGTATCGACTACACCACACTAAATAAGGCATGTCCAAAATATCCATTTCCACTACCCAGGATAGATCAGATAGTGGACTACACCTCCGGGTGTGAGCCATTGTGTTTCTTAAATGCATACTCTGGATATCATCAAATCCAAATGTATAGGGGAGATGAAGAGCATAGTGCCTTAATAACAGTAGATGGATTGTATTGTTATACTGACATGCCCTTAGGTCTCAAAAACGCTGTTTCAACCTTTGTACGAGCTATGTACAAAACTTTTGGGGAACTCATTATAGGCTTGGTGGAAGTATATGTCGATGACATCGTTGTGAAGATCAAGAACAAGGAGTCACTCCTTGACAACTTGTAAGCCGTCTTCGACAAGCTGCGCATCACGCGCACCAAGTTGAACCCAGACAAGTGTGTCTTCGGGGTTAGCTCCAGAAAACTCCTTGATTTCTTGGTTACTCACCGAGGAATTGAGGCAAACTCAGCGAAGATCAAGGCTATAGAAGACATGTGGCCTCCAGCCCGCATCAAGGACATCCCGAAGTTAACTTGATGCCTAGCTGCACTCAGCCAGTTCATTTCAAGACTTGCAGAACGGGCACTACCCTTCTTCAAACACTTGAGGAAGTCGATACCATTTCATTGGTCTGAAGAAGCAGAAAAAGCATTTCAAGAGCTGAAGCAGCTCTTCACCACCCTACCAATCTTGGTAGCTCTGAACCCCAATGAGCCTTTACTGCTTTACATTTATGCAACTACGGAAGTTGTAAGCATTGTTCTGGTCGCAGAAAGACCGAAGCCACATCAAGATCAGGAGCCTAGACCCCTCCAGGAGGGTCCGGAGCTACCTGAAGGAGAGTCTAGGTCTCAGCCCCCAGACACGAAACCTCAAGGCAGAATGCTAGGGGATTAACCTCTCTTGCAAGAGGGGGTTCACCTGGCTGACCAAGGCGATCTGGACCCTTCCAGTAGGGTTCGGGTCGAACAAGAAGAAGTTTTGGATCCCTCCGGGAAGGTCCAGGAAGCTCAACAAGAAGGTCTGGACCCCTCCGAGAGGGTCCAGGTCAATGGAGAAGAAGCTTCGGGCTCTTCGGGGAGAGTCCGGATAGTCCAACGCCCAGTGTACTTCATTAGTGTAGTACATCATGATGCCAAGACACGCTACATTGAGGTGCATAAGCTGCTTTACACAGTTCTTATTGCATCAAGAAAACTTCGCCATTATTCCCAAGCCCACAAGATATGAGTGGTAACTTCTTATCCACTACATGCTATATTACATAACCCTAATTCTACTAGGAACATCACCAAATGGGCAGCGGAGGTGGCTGAGTTCGATCTCGAATTTGTGGCACAGCAAGCAATCAAGAGTCAGGCTTTGGCTGACTTCGTGGCGGGGTGGACCCCCTCTCCATCAAATCCTGGGGGCCCAAGTGAGCAGAAGCCAGAACCCAAGGTCCCGGTCTTCACCGAACCTCACTGGACTCTCTACTTTGACAGCTTCGTGCAGAAGCAGGGGGGCCGGAGCTGAAATCCTTCTCCTTGCCCCGACCAGGGAGAAGGTTAAATACATGGTTCACCTTGACTTCAAGGCAACCAACAACATGGTGGAGTATGAAGCTCTCATCTATGTGCTCAAGGTGGCACTATCTTATGGTGTCAAACAGCTGTTTGTGAAGGGTGATTCGCAGCTCATCATAAAACAAGTCAAAGGTGAATGCTGCTGCAACAACCCCCAACTAGTCGCTTATCTCCTTGAAGTCCACAGGCTTCAGAAAGACTTCAAAGTCCTGGATCTCCACCATTTCAGCGTCTCCATAACGCTGAAGTCGATGAACTCTTAACGAAGGCTCCAACCGGAGCTCTGGCTCTCGATGGAATCTTTGTCCGGAGCTTATAAAGACTTCAAAGCTGGCAGTCTCGGTGGCCTTGTTACCATGGCATCCACCAAGGGTCGTAGGTGCTATTGGAAGCTCCGAGCAACCCAGCACTCAAGACTCAGAAGCTCAAGTTAGCTCCAATGCATGGATCTCGGAGATCCGGAGCTACTTGAAAGACAACAACCTTCTTGAAGACGATGTATCTCCTGACCGGATCGTCAGATTGGCTAAAAGATACATGCTGGTAGAAGGGGATCTCTACCGGCGCGGTGCCAACGGCGTCCTAATGCGATGCATTGCAAGGGAAGAAGGACACGAGCTCCTCGTGGAAATCCATGGAGGCGAGTGTGGGAACCACGCATCTTCCCCCACGTTGGTTGGTAAAGCCTTTCAGCATGGCTTCTACTGGCCTACAACACTCCAGGATGCAGTCGAGCTAGTGAAAAAGTGTGAACCGTGCCAGTTTCATGCAAAACAAATTCACACACCGGCTCAATCACTGCAAATGACACCTCCTACATGGCCATTCATTGTGTGGGGTATGGAAATCTTGGGACCATTCCAAAAAGCGTCAGAGGTTATAGGTTCCTGTACATCGCCATCCACAAGTTCACCAAGTGGCCAGAAGCTACTCCAGTTGTGACTATAAACAAACAATTAGCAATCAAATTCTTAAAGTCCCTAATATGCAGGTTTGGAGTTCCGAACAAAGTCATAACTGACAATGGAACCCAATTTACAAGTGATGCATTCCAAGAATATTGCGAAGACATCGACATTCAAGTCAGCTACGCCTCAATAGCTCACCCAGCAAGCAATGGCCAAGGCGAGAGAGCAAATGCAGTAATCCTAGAAGGACTCAAGACGCTTACCTATGAACACTTATAAAGCACAGAGCCAACTAGATTGAAGAGCTTCCTTCTACACTGTGGACGAATAGGACAACACCTAACCGGTCAATTGTGGAGACACCCTTCTTCCTGGTGTACGGAGCTGAAGTAGTCCTTCCTCCGGAGATCACCATGGGGTCCCTCCGGGTCCGGACCTTCGAAGATGCACAAGACCAGCTCCGGCATGAAGACCTTGACCTCGTCAACGAGGGAAGGCGCCAAGCAGCTGTTCGGATTGCACGCTATCGCCAAGCGCTCTGACGCTATCATCAAAGGCATGTGCGCAACCGACAGCTCTAGGAAGGCGATCTGGTGCTACGGAAAATACTAACTCGCAAAGGGATGAATAAACTTTCCCCCAGCTGGGAAGGTCCCTCCTGATTGATCAAAGTATCCTGTCCCAGGTGTGTTTGCTTGGCAACTGAGGATGGGAGTCCACTTCCTAATCCTTGGAACATCGAGCACCTCCGTAAGTTTTATACTTAGAATTACGGAGGTGAGTCCGTAATTACACACAATGTATGTTATAGAGTCAGTATACAGAATCGGGTAGGTCCTTCAGGAGAGCATCCGGACACCTCCGGGAGGGTTCAGAAGTTCATGTAACACTTGATACAGTCACATCACTAAAAGTGTAGCTACCTGCATGGGCTAGTACAAGATGTATAACGCACTTAGCCTGGTCCTGTACCCTAAGTGTGTCCTTGTCTTCCTTGTAATCTGGACGTATAATGAAAGATGTTGTTGTGTGAAAATAGACTCCACATGCATTTATTTTTGTACAAGGCTCGGTATCTCGAATTATTATTTTTATCCTTCTTGTCTATAATAAAGTTGTGCAATTCTTTTTAAGTGTTAGTCCAAGTTATTCATATGCGTCATAAGTTATATTGACGGTCTCTTTGGATCTTAACATTGCTGCATAGTCTACTTGCCTGAACGCCAAGCCAACATAAGTCCGGAGTGTGCTATCGACTTAGCCTGGTTCCGCAACCCAAGTACACCACTCTACCTACATCCCGGCAGGCCTCAGTAGGGTGAGTACTAAAAAAGCATACGGATCTAGAAACATTAAACCAATATGCTTGTTATCATATCGAGTTTCTTCGGATCTAAAACTCAAATAAGAACGATAAGTCACAAACAATTTATAGACAAGATGATGAATTTTACTCTTTTTCTTGTATCTAATATGCAGGACAAACAAAAAAATCACAGTGATGGTGGACGACGTCAGAACTACTAAGCTCCGACATCCTCCAAGGGGGCCCGCCGTTGATGTTTTATATGTTGACGGTAGGTGCCATCAGAGCCATAAAGTTCCGATAACACCCAGGGGGCCCGCTGTCAACTTGTTCTATGTTGATGGTGGGTGCCGTCCAAGCTATCAAGCTCCGACAGCCACAGGGGGCCAGCCGCTGACATGACAAAGGGTTTCTGGAAGTATCGGAGATAAAGACTTTGGACCTAAAATCTACAATTCTGAAGCGTTCAAGTCATCAACATACTGTCAAAACCTCTTGGTACATGTTCACAATTGAATTGTGCACATATACCAGGAGGCCAAAAAGTCAAAGCACAGTATATTGAAGACAAAGATAAAGTGAAATTCTTGGCAGAAAGAGTGGATTTCATTCATTTAAAGTATTGGATTACAAAATCAGGGTTACAACAAAACACAAAAGGAAAAGGCCTTAACTACTGGAGGATCTAAGTGCTGCAGAAGGATGAGGTGACCTTCTTGGCAACTTCTTAAACGCTGACCTTGGTGGCGTTCACCTCTTCAGCAATAGGACCTTTAAGCACCGGCTCTAGAGGGAATTGGGGATCTCAGCTCACGTAACACGACAACACATATTCTTCTACGTTCCTAGTCAAAGATTTCCCCTTTGTCTCCAGCTGGTCCATAATGATGTCCCCCATTGCGTCAAGTTTGCCACCAGCAGCGTTGAGGGCCACTAGCGCTTGGTCCAACTCGAGCTCTGGATTGTCCGGACACACAGGACTGAAGCCTAGTGGTGTCAACGCGTCATTGGCTCACCCCAAGAAGTCCCATACTTGAATGGATTCAGTCTCCCTCAAACTCCACAACTCCTCTAGAGACCTCCGGGCGGCCGCAAGCTCCAAACCTTCTCGAGCGAGGCGCTCGACCACTTTTGCATGTTGTTGCATACTCTCAGCAACTTGATTTTAGCGATCTGCTAGCTCTGTCTCCCGTAGGTGGATACGGTTCTGCCATTCGGCCATGTCCTTCTCCCTGCCCCTTACCTTCCCTTCTCTAGCGGCAACATCAACTTCTCTTTTTGAGAGATCCTGCCCCAGTTTCCAGTACTTCTCCTTTTTATCCTCACTCCATAGATCCAACTTCTTAGTGCAATCTGCCAAATTTTGCTCAGCCAGAGTCAATTTCTGGGTGAGCTCCTCCTCCCTTTTCAAAACATCCTCCTGTTGTTCCAGGAGTTTCTCTTCCCTTGCATCAAGGTCCGCTCGACGCTTCTGGAGAATCTCATTTAAAGCAGTGAGGTTGTTGTGATGCTCATCAGCAGCATCATTCCTTTCCTTGGCACGCTCGAGAATATCCCGAGAATTAGTGTTGAGAGCCATGATAATGGCCTCCTTCTCCTCTAGCAGTTTGCCCCAGTATTCTATGTGGGCCGTTTCCCTCTTGATCCACTCCTAATAAGCAAGCCTTCTATGTGCAAGCTTGGTCTTGAAGTGGAGCATGTTGCACCAATGCCTCAAGGTGTGGCACTCCTCTTCAAGAACCTTGCTGTCGTGATCAAATGCAAGCTTAACTTGTCGGAGGCTCGAGCAGGCATTGTCTATGGACAACGCCAAGGGGATGGGCTCCGGACCTACCGGGGTCATCTCCGCTGGTTCCAAGGGACTCTCCATAACAAAAATAGGGTCCCACTCTACATGTGTGGTTCCTAGAGCTTCTGCGGCACTATGGCCACCCACCGGGAGCTCCTCAGCAGCCGTTGAGGAAGAGCCCACTTGGGGAACTTCTACCTTCAGAGCTGAAGCCGAAGGTCCTGCTTCTGGGTATTCAGCCGCTCGTAGGTGGAGGGCCTGCCACCGCCTCTTCATGGTGTTCTGGCTCCGGCATGGATACCTTTGAAGCAATTACCTCCGGGGTGATTGTTGGAGCTTCGCCCGAAGCCACTTCCAACACAGGCTCAGGTGTCGGTACTTCAGCCACTTCGGATTCGGCAGCCGGAGCTTCAAGCATCTCTGGCTCGACAACCGGAGCTTCACCAAATTCTGGCTCAAGGGTCGGAGCTTCAACCATATACGGTTCAGCAGACAGAGCTTCAAAAATTTTCGGCTCAAGGGACGGAGCTTCTGGCGCCACCGGCTCACCTACTGCCCCTGCAACAGCCTCTGACACAGGGACTGGAGCCTCGGTTACCTGTGGCTTTCACGCTGGAACTTCTGACACCTCCGGCTCCCACACTGAACTCTCATCCCTTGGAGCTATTGTTGGTGGTGCATCTTCAACAACTTCTCCCCCGTGGTCCGGCGCTACCATGGGAGCTTCTGGCGTATCTTCTGGATCCAAGTGCACGACAGCTAGCGTCGGAGCTGCCATGTCTTCTGCCACCACTATAGGTGGCTCAATGGTTGAAGCTCGAGCTTCAGCATGCGCAGCCCCAGTCGCTGCAAGAGATGTCGAAGCATCGGACTCCTTTCTCGACACCCTAGAAATAAAAGGACGAGAAGATTAAAAACATAATAAAAACAAGATTAGCATTTCAAGGTAAGTCCATGATGCTTACTTAGGGATGCTACCGCCCCAGTCGCCGCAGAACCTCTTCTTCTGAGCCCCGGAGTCAGAGCCCACCAAGTTTGGTGAGACAGCAACTTCGGACCTTGGCCGGGGGCCATATGCAACAGCTGGAGTCTTCTCGGCCGGAACTTCTCACTGCCAAAAAGGACCTCCGGACCTGGAGCCCCTAGCTGGTACTGGGATCGGAGTAGACTGTCTGGAGCTAGCACCTCTCGAAGACGACTATACTGGAGTAGGTGTCACCACCGAAGATCTCCCTCATCGGGGAGAAGCGACAGTTATTACTGGGGCGGACCTAAAGGAGCTCCCATCAGCATGACTCAGCTTTCTCTTCCGACTGGAAGGTTCGGTGGGCTCCTTGCCCTTGCCATTGCTGACGTCATCAACCCTCTGGCTCGGGGCAGGGGCGACCACCTCTTCAGAAGCTCCGGGAATCACAACCCTGGAGGTCCTGCACTTCTCCACCTCACCGAGGTCGTCTAGCACCGGCATCTTCCTCCGGAGCTCCCTGCTAATCTTTGGAATCATGTTTAGAGGCAGGAAAGCAGCCGGCGGAGCTAAGGCATCATCGGCAATAGACCCATGCTGAAATGTCTTGAGATGGAGCTTCAAAGCTTTGTCAGCCAAGTTGGATTTCAATCCGGTTTCAATCCGGTCATCATCCATCACATTGTTGAAAGCCCAAGCGAGCTTCTCCCTCCTCCTCAGCGGAGCCCACCTGTTCACCAAGAATTTCCGAAGACCATCTGGGGGTCACTCCATCCTCCACACGTTCTCAGATCCTGGTCAGGATAGGGTTAAATGCATTCGAAAACTTTGGAACTACATTCTAGGCATCGGTGTCGACGTTGGGGAGTCCTTGTGGTAGCTCCAACCAGTCGTGCTCCTCCACCGCAATGACGATCCAATCCTTCTTCCAGTCATCCCATTTGCCAGAGGGGAATGATTTCAAGTACTTGAAAGGATAGTTCTTGCACTTCACAGAGTAGTAGAAGCCAAGCAACTATGTCCCCTTGACGGTAGTATGGGCTGTGAAGAAGTTCAAAACAATTCCACGCAGGGAGGCACGCCACCCACATCTCGTAGAAGTGGTCAAAAGATGCCACGAGCAGGAGAGAGTGTGGGCCGAGGTGATGCAGTTGGAGACCGTAGAAGTCCAGCAGCATCTAGATGAAACTCGAAAAGTGTGGGATCAGTCCTACCATGGCGTGCGCCGAAAAGTACACAATCTCCCCGCGGTGCTCCTTCTTGAAGGGGAGCTTGCCGGCATGGACCGAGTGGTTGAAGGAGTCGCTGGACCATCCGATGAAGGTTTGGACCTTCATCAGATTGTCCTTGCTCTGGATGCGGCTCTTGGGAAGACCTAACTCCATCGCGGCAAAGTGGAGTGAAAGAGGAGAAAGCTAGGCAAAGTTTGGGAGGCTCTGAGTGCAAGTTTAATCAAAAGTGTAAAGAGTCCTCAAACCGTGTGGACTTTCTTTCTTAAGTAAGCCTCCACGACGCTTGGATGGAAACCGCAATGAGAGCAAGTCCACATTACAAAGAACCTACCCCGTCAATGACAAATGGGCCTGGGGCCACCCGACGAAGGAGTCAAGGTTATTACCCCAGGCGAACCGTTGTCATGATGGGGGGCGATAAGCCTGAGGGCGGAAGTCTGACAAGGCACCCGGAACCGATACGGTTTTCATATTGGGAATCGGCGACTTTCAATTGTGTGAGATCTGCACTCAAAGATCTTATATGCCACATTCAAAACAAGCCACGCGGCAATGGTTTAACCCCGGATAATCACCCCAACGGTACATCAGAAGACCTTTGAAGTCGTGGCGCGTGAATTGAGGATGGCCCCACCTCTGGTAGAATAACCTAACCCAAAGGGTTTCTCCCATAGGTGGGCCCAGGGACCACTGTCGGTACCCTGCATACCGAGTACCCCATGATACCGTAAGAAGTGCAAGAGAGTTCCACCTGTCAGAGTTGAAGGCTTCCTCAGGCCCCACATGTCACATGGAACTGGGCCCGCCTCCCTCATATGGGTAGCTCCGGAATTGCCACGTGTAATGTAAGAGCAGAGTTGAACTCCCAACATAGGGAAGCTCCGCGGTTGACACGTGGATAATGACCCCGGGCCTAACCCCCAGTAGAGGAGAGCTCTGGTGCCACCACGTGTATAGCAGCTCCGGACCTATCTCCCAGTGAGGGGAAGCTCCGGAGCTGCCACATGTGGAGCCTCAGGACCTACGACACCAATGGGAATACTAGCGGATCTCCAACATCACGGACATTCAAGGGACAGTTACTGCTACAGTTACAAGGCCTGATTATGTGCCATTAATGCAATATTAATGGTGCACAATTAGAGGACCCTTAATACTGGTGACGCCACCATTAAAGTGCGTTATCACACTATTAAAGTGCTTAAACACATTTACATTGTGTATTAGGAAATAGTAATCTCCATGGCCACATGTCGGGTCAGGCAACTCATGTAATAGCCATTCCTTGGTCTATAAAAGGGATGTGCCGCGTGACACGTAACAACTCAATCTCATACGCACGCCAGCACTACTGAAATCCTCAATACAACAACACACACCCCATGGAGTAGGGTATTATGCTTAGGCGGCCCGAACTACATAAATCTTGTGTGTCATCATCTTGTCTAAGATCTCCGTGCGCCCAAACCGATACAAGAACCTCCGCGGGCTACATTTTAATGGTACCGGGGGAAGTGTCGTTCGTACGCTTCGACATACGTGCTTTCATTGGACAATTTGTGATGGTTTAATCGATGATATCCTCATTTACAGCAAGTCATATGATGAACATCTTGATCATTTATGTGCTGTTTTTACTGTTTGAGAGATGCACGTTTGTTTGGTAACCTCGAAAAGTGTGTCTTTTGCACCAATCGAGTCTCGTTTCTTGGCTATGTCGTTTCCTCGCAGGGAATTGAGATGGATGAGGCAAAAATTGAAGCGGTCACTAGCTGGCCAGCCTCAACAACCGTTATACAAGTTTGTAGTTTTCTTGGTCTTGCTGGTTTTTATCGGCATTTTGTGTGGGATTTCAGCACCATTGCAGCACCTCTACATGATCTAATGAAGAAGCGAGTGCCATTTCAATGGGGCGAACACCAGCAACAAGCTTTTGATGCTCTCAAATCAAATCTTACACAAGTACCATTGCTACAACTTCCTGATTTTGACAAGAACTTTGAGCTAGAATGTGATGCAAGCGACATTGGTATTGGCGGCACTCTCATACAAGGAGGTAAACCCGTTGCTTTCTTTAGTGATAAACTTCATGGTCCTTCTCTGAATTATTCTACTTATGGTAAGGAATTGTATGCCTTAGTGCGAGTATTACAAACATGGCAATGTTATCTTTTGTCTAAGGATTTTGACATACACTCCGATCATGAATCATTGAAGTTACTTAAGTGTCAAACCAATCTGAATAAGCGACATGCTAAATGGATTGAGTTCATAGAGTCTTTTCCATACATCATTAAGCATAAGAAAGGGAAGGAAAATGTTATTGCTGATGCATTATCTAGATGTTATACCATGCTGTCCCAACTTGGTCATAAAATCTTTGGTTTGGAAACAATAAAAGCATTATATCCTACTAATTTGGACTTCAAAGATGCTTTCAAAAATTGAATAGAAGGAAGTACATGGAATAAATATGTGTTGCGACCTCT
This sequence comes from Tuctoria greenei, assembly GCA_036927565.1. Lineage (NCBI taxonomy): Eukaryota > Viridiplantae > Streptophyta > Magnoliopsida > Poales > Poaceae > Tuctoria > Tuctoria greenei. The sequence goes on from JAYESD010000002.1 coordinate 201,393,632, forward strand.
ATCATGCTAACAAGCTATGCGTTCCAGCTAGCTTTGTTCGTCTACTACTTTTGTAGGAAGGACATGGAGGAGGTTTGATGGGACATTTTCGAGTGAAAAAAACTGAAGATGTGCTGTCCACACACTTCTTTTGGCGAAAGATGAGGCGTGATGTCGAGCGCTACGTGTCACGATGCACTACTTGCAACAAAGCTAAGTCTCGCCTTAACCAACATGGTCTTTATATGCCTCTTCCTGTCCCTAGTGTACCATGGGAGGGTATTTCTATGGACTTTGTTTTGGGATTGCTTAGGACTAAGAGTGGGAGGGATAGTATTCTTGTAGTTGTTGATTGTTTCTCCAAAATGGCACACTTTATACCTTGTCATAAGAATGATAATGTCTCACACATTGCTGATTTATTTATGACGGAAATTGTTCGTTTACATGGTGTACCAAATACCATTGTTTTTTTATCGTGATGCAAATTTTTTAAGTCATTTTTTGGAGAACTTTGTGGTATAAATTGGGAATCAAGTTGCTGTTTTCAACTACATGTCATCCACAAACAGATGGACAAACCGAGGTAGTTAATCATACTTTATCCACTATGTTGCGGACTGTCTTGAAAACAAATTTGAAGTTGTGGGAGGAGTGTTTACCACATATGGAATTTGCTTACAACAGATCCGTTCACTCCACGACAAAGGTAAGTCCATTCCAGGTAGTGTATGGTTTCAATACATGTGCTCCTATTTATTTACTACCTTTGCCTCCTTCTGAAACTATAAATTTGGATGCTACACCATGATCTGAATTTATTCTTAAGATGCATGAAACTACAAAGAAAAATATTGAAAATATGAATGAGAAGTATATGATTGCAGCTAGTAAAGGTAGCGAAAATGTAAACTTATGCCACGAGCTGATGGTCCTTTTAAGATTGCTGAAAAGATTAATGATAATGCATACTCCCCCCGTCCCACAATGATAGTTGTTTTAACATTTTTCACACATAATAAGAGAGATGGTAAATGACGCATGTGCCCTCATAAAGTTAGTTTGTTTAATGCAATTTTTTGGAAAACTGCGCTCAAAGAAAGCATGCATTGGTAGGAAGTTGAATTTGCACCTTCACTACTGCATTGATGAGCCTAAAACAACAATTTTTGTGGGACATTTCTAAAGAGCCAGAAAAGCAATCGCTCTGGGACGGAGGGAGTATAAGCTTGAGTGACCTCCCGATTTTGGGGTTAGTCCTACATTTAACATTTCAGATTTGTGACTGTACTTGGAAGAAGAAGATGAACTTGAGTCGAGGACGACTCCAATTCATGATGGGGAGGATGATGAGGACATCACAACAGCGGTGACGCACATTGAACTTCAAGGACCAATCACAAGGCACAAGCACGGTTGATAAATCAGCAGGTGAACTCGCTCCTAACTTCCATTGCATGTGAGTTTGAGAATAGATTGCTATGTGATGATTTAATTGTTATTAGGGACAATGGAGAAGATTAACAAGTGAAGGCAAGAGCCCTTGGGAACGTGGAGAACCAGCTGGGACGTCTACAAGTTGATGGAATCAGTTTACAACTCAGACTCGAGTTCAACTCGGAGTCCAGGAGCAGTCCACCTTAAAACGGACACTTAGGATGCATACGGACTCCGTTTTCGACATTCCACATATGCACGGAAAGAGGAGAAGATAAAATTTCCAATGGCGCTGGTCCTACTTCAAAATTCCTCCGGAGTCATTGGGAATAGTCGAAACAAGTTGAGTCCAGATTTCTATCCGGTGCTGCACCACCGAATCGGGCCTTTGGGCCTTGTATCCCGTACGAGTCCATTAGGGATGCGTCTAAGCATGTTTTAACCGAACCCTAGCCTTTAAATACTGCAGCCGCCAGTCATATTTAGTGGGTTTTGCTTAGATCAATAATATCGCCGTTCTATTGTCTGTGAGACCCCAACTTCGCGATTTCAGATCGTGTCTTCGACGTTCTTGCTTGTGTTCTAGGTTGCACTTGCAGGGATTAGCCTTCTTGGCAAGGTCAAGCATGTGCAGCACGGTTGATAACCAACGGAGTAGTGGTGTAGTGATTGCAGGGGTATTCGAACTGCTCAAGTGCCGCGGATCATCAACGTCGAGTTCTCCACCCCAATCGACTTACCTTTCGGAAGATCGGGCCTAAAATACTCATTACGTGCCGTACAGCCCCATATGATTGATCTATTATTTGTGTCTAGACACTGACCATGTTTTAAGTAGCTCGAGTTGAAAACGTTTGCGAGTGAACGTCATTAGTGCCACCGTTGAGACGTATGCCAGAATACCGGCCTAGGATTTTCTTTGGTGAGGGTGTAGTACCGGCAACGCATTCGAGTTTCATCAGGCATGTCGACGACGATATCCGTGATGGAGGTGTGACTCAACAACGAGTAAAAATTTCCAACTTAGTACTAAGTTTGAATTTGTAATCTCTGTTTTCGAGCGTGCTGGTCAGATTTACAATTAATCGGGTGGTCGCTGTGTTAAGCGGGCATGTGGTTTGGGAACTTGAGGAAGCCGTACACAAGTTTCATTTTCAGCTCCAAGGCTGATTTCAAGATTTAAAGCTTGAAAGCTTCACTTGAACTTAAATTGCCCAGTTCCGGGTTCAAACTGTGAACTGGACAGAAAATTGACTAAGTTTGGAATAGCATAACTTCCTGTATAATTCACCCCTGAAGGTTTACCATACATGGTTGGAAAGTGTAGAGAGTTCTCTAAAACTTTTATGTTCAACTACAGATCATAATCCCCCCATAAACTAATGGAAAATTCAAATTTCCAAACTCGGTTAAATCTGGACAGAGACTGGACAGTTTCTGTACCCTGTCACTATCTTGATCATATCTCTTCGTAGCATCAACGAATGACTTCATGTAGTGTATTGATGAAATCCTGAGGATGTATACAACAAATTTGTAATTTATAATTTTTGCATATATTGATGTTTTGTATCTGGAAAAATGTGGACAAAATCAGCCTTGAGCAAAGGAGATGCTATCAAAAATTTCCAGAAAACTGTCAACTTGCAAAAATCATATATCCTCATACAAAATTGTTCTGGAGGCAAATAAATACATTATGGAAAGCTCTTCGAGTTATTACAACTTTGTAGTTGAACTCAAGTCCTGAATGTGCCTCTAACTGGATGAAAAGTTCGAATTTCTGCAGACTGGTCAGAATGAACAGAAACTAACACAGAGTTCCAGTGTTATGTTTCATTTGGCATTTGAATTTGAATTCACTTTCATAATTAAATTATCACATCCATGATCTGTTTATCAACAAAGTTTGCTGAATTTGAGTATTTGACTCATTCAAGTACTTCTTTTATAGATGACGGATGTGATGCTGTTGCCGGACGGATGTATATTTTCCACATGCGCTAGCCGTCCACGCTTCCTGATCATGCTGTGGGAAGTGCTCCAACAGTTTGGTTTCATCGAGATGCCATGCTATTGGGGTCAAAGGACGGTTGACAGAGGCGTACTGTCATGCACCATTCTGGTCAACGTCTCTGCTAGTCCGCGTTTTCATGGAAGGGCTCTTTTTCGGTTACTATCTAGGGAGCTCGTTTGGAGGACACATGGGCCATTTCAGTGGGCGTAGCGCTTATGAAGCTTTGCGAGCTTCATCAAGATGCCATGGCGGAGAAAAAAATTTCTCTTCTTCCAGTCCGTGATGTGGCGGATCTTGAGTGGCAACATCGTATGGTTGTGGCCTATCAACCATATGGCGACACAACCTCGACAACACTTGGGACTTACGCTGCTGCATTCAGCATGGTGGTTATTGCGCAGAGTGCAATCATTCTGCAGCAGGTCGAAGCATTGAGGCAAGCGGTTGAACGAGGTGACACTCTTGATTACATCAATGAGAACCTACGTTCATTCCTTGCTCCGACAAATCACCTGCTGAATCAATAAGAGGATCAGCTGCATCACAGCCGCACTAGACTACGAAAAGCTCGCGCCGAACTGAGGCAAACTTGTGATGGACTGCAGGCGAGTCAATTGGTGGTGCAGCAACAGCAAGAGCAGCTGTTGATAGTCACCGAGGCACGAGATGAAGCCGTCGAAGAAGCTCAGAATAGGGAGTTCGAGGCAGACCAACTTCGGGATGACTTGATTGAGGCCGAAGCACATTTGCCACACCCAGTTATGTTTCCACCGGCTCATGACATGCCGCTGAACATGGGTGAGCAGGTGCCTTCAAGTTATGAGGAGGAAGATGATCCTGAGATACTCGAGTACATCGATGAGGATGCATCGGATTAGGACGGGGCAGCACTACTGCCATCACGGGGCAATGTACAGTTAGTGGTTGCTCGTGTTCATTTTGTGGCCATGTCCGTGTCATATTATAAATAGTAGTGGGTATGTAGGAGATGACAAGGTGTGTATGACGACTCATGGAAACCAAGTATAGTTGAGATGAACTTCCATAGAGGAAGTCCATCATTTTGGAGTTCACTACTGTAAACTTGGCCATGAGATAATGTATCTTGTATAAAGTTTGTACTTTATCAATATATGTGAATGTTATGCAATTATCACATTGTAAATACTCACACTACTATGGTATAGAATGGATTAAGCAAAAAACATGTTGCTGATTTTTAAATCATGTGGATGCAGAATGGTGCGTACACGTTCTATGCCCGAGATGGGAGGCTCTAGTCGGGGTCGTGAGGATGAATCCCCAACCAGGGAGCAAACCACGACACCACAGCAACATGTTCCTCCACCACCACCAGCGGAACCTCCGAGGACTCTCGCGGAGATTCTGGCCGCAGTGCTCGGCTCACATGATGAGCAAACCGAGTTGTTGCGTATGTTGGTGCAAAATTCATCCTGTCAAGGGGGGCGACAAGATAATGGGCAACGACAGCCCCAACAGTGTTCGTACTCGGACATCTTGGCGATGCATCCATCTGTCTTCACAGAGGTCGAGGAGCCTCTGGAGGCGGACAACTTTATCTGCACCCTCGAGGCGAAGTTTGGTTTGTTGCGATGCACCGAACAACAGAAGGCGCTGCTCACAGCACAACAACTCCAGGGATCGGCTGGTGCTTGGTGGGCGAACTACATTGCATCACTACCGGTTGGTCATGCGGTCACATGGACCGAATTCCGGGAGGCATTCTGCGCCTACCATATACCTCCCGGTATAATGAAGAGGAAGCTTTAAGAATTTTTGGAGCTGGAGCAAGACGGGTGGAGTGCTCATGAATACTCCCATGCATTCAATCACTTGGCGCAGTACGCGCCAGAGTATGTGGGAACAGAGGACAAGAAGCGAGATACCTTCTTCCGGGGTTTGAACCCCAAGATGAAAGTTCACCTCGCACAATGCAATCGCAGCACCTTCAACGACATCGTCAATGCCGCGATGGTACAAGAGGACGCTCAGCGTGGGCTCATTTCTGATAAGGGGAAACAGAGCGCGCCGTCGAGCAGCAGCGGTGGTGGTTCGCAGAAGTATTGTGTGGTGTATCGCTCACCATCCGGTCAGCGATGGCAGCCACCGGCGCGTCCGCAGCAATTCCACGGTCGTTCTTTCAATGCACCGAGTTTCCAACCGTCATTTCCACAGCAGCAGCAGCAAAGGATGGTTCCGCGTGCATATCCACCTCCACCACATGCACCGGGATTTTGTCTGCAGCTTGGCGGAAACCCGACACAATACATGTGCTACACTATGAATGATCCTAGGAGTTGACCATCGAGGATTCACCATCGAGGATTGAAGATTCACACTATGAACGACACAGATGGACTGAAGATTCACCATCGAGGTGAGGCTCGTCGATCCAAAAAAGTGCCCCCCCCCCTACCTGGCGCGCCAAGATGTTGAAGTGTTTTAACGACACTTCCTCCGGACCTGCTAAGGAGCAGCCCGCGGAGGTTCTTTTTAGGAGGGGCGAATTTCTTGGAACTAACAAGAAGGATTTTTTACGTGGTTCAGGCCGCCGGGAGGTGTAATACCCTACATCCACGAGGGGGGGGTAGTGTTGTATTGTATGAGTGAGGTGTGAGAGAGCCCTCCCATTCTGCTGCCGTGGCTGCCTGGTCCTTTTATAGGTGAAGGGCCGGCTGGTTACATTACGACCAGGGCCCGACAGGTGACCCCAGGTTAATTAGTCATAAAAGTGTATTAACATGCCTTAATGACACATTAATGACACTTGATGTTGCACTAACATGTCCAGATGACACGTTAATGGTCTTGATGTGTCTTCATGGTGTATTAATGTGTCTTGATGACACATTGATGGTGTCTTGAAGCCGCGTTCTTGATGACGCACTATTGTTGTCTTAAGTGCACACATCGTCTTCATGATCCGCGAGACGCGTGGCAGGTACCGGACCTTTCCTCAGCGGGGAGGCTAGGTCCAGAGCCGCAGGACGCATGGCAGGACCAGACCTCTCATCAGCGTGAAGGCTAGGTCCGGTGTCGTCGGAACACATGGCAGCACCGGACCTATCCTCAGCGGGGAGGTTAGGTCCAGTGTCATCGGGACGCGTGGCAGCACCAGACCTCTCCTTAACGGGGAGGCTAGGTCCGGTATCATCGGGACACTTTGCAGCATCGGACCTCTCCTCTAGCTAGGTCCAGGGATCCAGGTTGTCGGAGCCGCCTTTTCTTCCTTGTATGAAGGGGTACCCGGTCTGCAGAGTATTGATAGTATCCGAGTGTGATACGTGTCGGAGGGCTAAAGCCAACCACATGAGGAAAGCCGGACAGCTGCAACAATTGAAAATTCCGGCATGAAAATGGGAGGACTTAGTATGGATTTCATCATCGGTTTGCCTCTCACCTTCCACAAGCATGATTTGATTTGGATGATAGTCGATTGACTAACCAAATCAGCTCATTTTATTCCTGTACATACAAATTACATCGCCAAAAAGTATGTGGAGTTGTATATTGCAAGAGTCATGTGCTTGCACGGAGTTCTTCGGACAATTATTTTAGATTGTGGCGCGTTGTTTGTTGCTCGTTTCTGGGAGCAGTTGAACGCATCACTGGAGACAAAACTGATCCGAAGCTCCCCATATCACCCGCAGACCGATGGTCAAAATGAGCGGGTTTATCAAGTTCTGGAAGATATGCTACGCGCTTGTGCCATCCACCACGGTAAAAACTGGGATGATCATTTACCGTTGGCCGAGTTCTCCTATAACAATGGCTATCAAGCTAGCATCAATATGGTGCCGTATGAAGCTCTCTAGGGCCGGAAATGTTGCACACCACTCAACTAGTGTGAATTCGGCGAGCAAGTGATATATGGTATTAATCTTGTGAATGAAGCCGAGGAAAGAGTGCGAGTGATTCAAGCCAATCTCAAGGCTGCTAAATCTCGATAGAAAAGTTATGCGGATAAAATACGTCGACCTCTCCACTTCGACCTCGGAGACCATGTTTATCTTCGTGTCTCTCCGATGAAAGGAATTCATCGTTTTGGAGTAAAGGGAAAGCTTGCTCCATGATTCATGAGTCCATTCGCCGTCATTGAAAAATGCGGACTCGTGGCTTATCGTTTGGAGTTACCAGCGTCACTTGCTGGTATTCATAATGTATTCCACATTTCTTAGCTGCAAAAGTGCCTTAAATCCCCAGCTGAAATCCGCACCAAAGACAGTGAGACTCTCCAACCAGATCTCACTTATTCTGAGTATCCGATCCGGATTATCGATGAAAAGACTCGCGCCACCAGGAACCGGACTTTGTACTTCTACAATGTCTTTTGGAGTAACTATACCGCTGAGGAAGCGACATGAGAAAGCGAGGATTATCTCTGTTCAAACTATCTAGATTTATTATCATCTCATATCCGGTAATCTTTTAAAGGGGGGGAAATGTAAAATCCCTAAAAATTTAGAGTGCAAACTTCTGAAAAGACAATTTAAAATTCTAATGGGGAAAATAAATAAAAATGGAAACTAAAAATCAAACCAATTCAAACTTCAATGGAGGGAATTCAAATATTCAAAACATGCTCCTGTTCAAACTTTGCAAAAATAAAATTATGAGGTCACCATTGCCTTTCAAATATCATCATGGCCTCTAGTATGAGATGGATAACCAAGAAACATGCCATCAACAGATCTAAGTTCAATTTATCAAGATTACCATGTTTCTTAACATAACATTTACAACCAAAGACCAAAAAGTGTGTGACACTAGACCTATGTCCAAACCGAAGTTCATATGGTGTTTTTCCTAGCTTAGCACGCAAGAAAACACGATTTGAGACATAACAAGCGGTGGCAATTGCATCCGCACAAAAATTTCTAGGAGTTTGATATTCATCAAGCATAGTCCTAGCCATCTCAACTAAGGTTCCGTACTTTCTCTCTACGACACCGTTTTGTTGAGGTACATATGGTGAAAAAAATTATGATATATTCCATTTTCAGCACAAAAGTGATCAAACGATTGGTTTTTAAATTTGGTTTCGTTATCACTTCCAATTGCTTTTAAAGATCCTGGTTGATCAACTGATAATCTAAGAAATAAAGTTCTAAAGTGACTAAAAGCTTCATTCTTAGATGCCATAAAGTAAACGCGAGAGTATCTTGAATAATCATCAACATTCACAAGAACATACCATTTACCTCCAAAAGATTGAACACGTGAAGGACCTACGGTGTCAAGATGCAAAAGTTGACCCGGTTCAATTGTCATATTCATTGTGAGAGGAGTATGTGAACCTGCAACCATCTTAGCATGTCTACAATAAGAGCACAAAATTTCTTTGTCCCCTTTAAGCTTAGAAAGCTCACGTATGCAATCAAGAACACTAACACGCGTGAGATGATCAAATCCTACATGACCAAGACTATGATGCCAAAATATAAGTCTTTCGAATCATTAGCAACTAGATACCTTTGCTTAGAGGATGACATATCAAAATGAGCTTTAAAAACACTTCCAAACCGAGACATGTTAAAAATGAGCTCACTATTTGAATCTACAACCTTGCAGCAATTTTTAGTGAAGTTAACTTCTAGATTTTCATCTAGTAATTGTGAAACAGAAAGCAAGTTGTATTTCAAAATTTTGTCAAGTGCCACATCTTTCAAAGTGTAGTGATTATTTACTCTAACCGAACCCTTACCAATTATAGGAGTTGAAGAATTATCGGCAAAAGTAACATTCTCTACACGTGACATAAAAGAGAGGGAGGAGGACCATTTTTTGTTACCGGTCATGTGGTGTTAGCAGCCTTGTAAAAGCCCTAAAAATTTAGAGTGCAAAGTTCTGAAAAGACAATTTAAAATTTGAATGGGGAAAAGAAATCAAAATGGAAACTCAAAAAATCAAACCAATTCAGACTTCAATGGAGGGAATTCAAATATTCAAAACATGCTCCTGTTCAAACTTTGGCAAAATAAAATTATGAGTTCTTCATTGCCTTCCAAATATTCCAAATATCACCCCTATAAATTTTCAAAGAGTTTGGAGCACATTTTCTATTTAATTCAAGGGGTACATTAAATTCAATTCAAATTCAAATTTGAATTTGAATTTCATAGAAACATGTCCAAATTTGAAATCCAATTCCAGAATCTGAATCTACACCATTGATTTAGCTTCTCCAAAAAAATTTACCATTTTTGGACAATTGTTGGTGGGTGAATTGAATGAAACAGAGAAGGGATGAGGATGGGAGCTGTGGGACCCACTAGTCAGCCTCTCCTGTGACTGATCCGTCGGAGCCTCTGTTTTCCCTGCTGTCCCCGCACTTCAACGCCGGGACAAGGTGCCACCGCAATTTCTTTGCACGTGAACAAGCAGCTGCGTGGCCAGACCACTCCCCTTCGCTTTACTTCAGCCCCGGGTGCTTCTCCCCAATGTGCTTGTCTCCTTTCCGCAAAAACAGAACACCAGCGCCATTAGTGACCGCCTCCCTCTTCTCCACTTCATCCGGCCGTTCTAGCCATCGATTTATCGTGCTCCAAGAGGATAAAAGTACCCCCACTAATTTCTCCATCTTCTCCAACTGTTGGTTCAAAATTTCCTAACCTCAATCTGTGGTATTTCTCAGTTTGCCGACGCTGCCGTTTTTGCCGCCGCGATGAAGCAACTGCATCCCTGTCGCACCGCCGTTACAAGCCTGGTTCGAGCTGCTCCCAAAGCAAAGAGGATCGCCAAGACACCTCCTTCCTCATGGTAAAAGCCGTTCTACATTTCATCCATTATCGAATGAGTATTCTTCATTTCTGTCTCGGTACAAGTTTACACTTCAAGCGAGGTCATCGATTCAATTATGTTTCTATGCTCGATTATTGTCTAATCCCGTTAGGGGATATCTTCTACATGTTTGGGCGCAATGCCTAGATCAAGAATCGAGGAAAATAATCAACCACATTCAGAGTATTTCGTGTTTTCCTCGTCGCCTTTGAAAAGCACCACTGCTCGCCGTCGAACTTGCATTGGCCAGCCGTTATGCGGTGTGTGCACCTCTTTTTCACCTTTCTCATGCTCCCAGGAACCTTCCAATCACCGTTGCCGAGCGGTACCGACAACCGTCGGAACCCTAGTTCCGCCAACGCCATCGTGCGCTCGCCTCCGGCCGTCGCCGCCTCGATTGGACCCCACAATCATGTTGCACGGCTGATCTAGGGCTAGGCGTCCAAGATGGAGCCGAGAGAAGCTTGGCGCAGCAAAGTCGGCGGAGCGCCGCCTCCGGCGCGAGGTTGAAGAAGGTGGCGGGTCCCGCTTGTCGGCCTCGGTGAAGGAGTGGGGATCGGCTATGGCCTTCGAATCCGGTGCGACTGCGCGGTTAAACCCGTGGCCCTCGGTTTGGCCAAGATGCGATTGGCCCATTTTAAATGGGTGGAGCCGGATTGGATTATTTAAACTTTTCCCTTGGAAATTAATTCCAAAAATTGAGCCAACTTCAAAAATAAATTACTCCTAGCATACTTGAGCAAATAATTCCAATTAAATTCTGGTAGACTAATTTTGATCACAACTTTACAGTGGTGCAATTTTTTGGACATGAAACTCCTAGAATTTTCATAATTAATTCCTTTGAGCTAACTGCTTGGGAAATTAATTACCCCTGTTCTACTAATTGTAAAATTCCCAATTTTGTGAGACCTATGTGTGCTGAATACATTGGCTATGGCGATAAAAGTTTTAAATACTACCAAAACACCGTTATCATCAAGGTACGATTCTAGGTCTGATCTCCAGCAAGGTCTGACGATAGGTCCGGCTTGTTTTGGGTAGCTCCGGCAAGGTCCAACGTAAGGTACGACTTGTGTTGGCTAGGTATGACTTACTTTGTCTAGGTCCGACTAGCTTTGATTAGCTCCGGCTCTAGGTCCGACTAGCATTGGTTAGCTCCGGCTCTAGGTCTAACTAGCTTTGGTAAGCTCCAGCGCTAGGTCCTGCTAGCTTTGGTAAGCTCCAGTTTAAGGTCTGGTTAGCTTTGGCAAAGTTTGGAGCTTGATCACAGTGGTTCTGCTTTTAATTTGCAATGTTTCGAACTTGCTTTTTGGATTATGAAAAGTTTTCTAGTTTTATTTTACTAAGTTTTTGGTGTGTTTGGTGGTTATGGCTGTTATCAATTTGCTATGGTTTGCAACATGCTTATGTGAGGTGCTCACGTAAGGTGTTGTGGTTTCGGAACTAACGTGAGTTAAGTCGAGGACTTGTGCTCGGAAGTATCGGTTGTTTATTCATGTGTAGGTGCTGCTTGAGTTCAAGACACGGCTGGTAACGGAATCCATTGGACTAGTCTCACGGAGGAGATGATGTTCCAACAATCAAGTTCAGGAGAAACTGTGGTTGAGCTGATCACGAGGTCACACAGGGTGATTGAATCAAGGGCAGTGCATATGAAGGAAGCTAGATGTTGAAGGAAGGTGTTCACATGTATGCATTTGGTGCATGATGTGGCAACATGGTTCCGAAGAAGGGTTATGAAAGGAAAGATCTTGTTGGAAGGATCGGATCTTATCGGATGATGACTCCGGCTGCGACGAAGTCGGTTTTGGCTCGGATATGGAAAGTATTGAGTTGGTTATGATAGTTTTCATGTGGGACACGAAGTTAGATTGTTTTAGGAATGTGGGATACGTTCCTAAGGTGTTTGGAAGTCTTAAGATTGTTTCTATCTGCATTTAGAAGAGTCTTGAACAGTTATGGAAAGTTTTGATTCGTGAATTGAGTAGGATTAGAGTCCTAGTTCGGTTTGGGTTTGCCTTCGGGGTGGTAATATAAGAAAGGGAGGCTAGAGCTCATGGGAAACGACTTTGAGGTCTGTTCTTCTTGTGTTATATTGAATAAAATTCGTAGTTGAAAGGAACATTTGTGCCTTGTTCGTCCGACTTGTTTTAGACAAGTTTTTCTCGTCGAGTCTCTGCATAGCACTATCTTTCTTCGGTGATTTTATCATAACTCGAGTTTTACAGATATGATTGACATGTCTTCTTGGGTTGTCTTCACAACTTAATTTTCTATCATCTTTGAAAATATCACGGTAATTGGATTTGTGGTTTCTGATCTACATGAGTTTCTTTGCAGTGTTCAAGAACTATTATTCTCGGGTAGGACAGATTGACCTTTGTTCGATCTTTCGATCGTAACTTGAGTTTCTCTCGGCGGATGTTCGTGATTCTTGTTGTCATGTCTTCGTGACTTGGTCCTATACAATCTATACTAGTTTTGTCACAATTGATAACATTTAGATTAGTTGCACACATAGTTTCTTTAATAGATTCATTTTCTGCCAAGGGGTGTTTTGTTGTTTCCGCTGAAAAGTTTTAAATCTACCATTCATCCCCCCCCTCTGGTAGCTTTACACGTGCCCTTCAATTCAAAAATTGGTATCAGAGCCATGGTGCTCTAATATTTGTGATTCCCACGTGTTTTTGACTAATCCTCATGGATAAGTACTCTGTCAAACCTTGTGTGTTTGCTGGTATTGATTTGGCCAACTTATGCTTCATGATGGGCAAAACCATATCAAGATCAATTCAGGAGGATGCAGAACACAATAGTTACGACGATGAGGTATGTTCTACATGTAATGAAATGTGTGATGCAATCTCTCGTGCAACTGTTATTGTCAAGAAAAAGGCCAAAAAGCTTAGGGATAATGCTGCTAAAATTAAATCACTAGAATCTGTAATCAATTGTTTGAAAACATTGATTTCTAGTGAGGATTCATGTCCCTCATGTGATTTAATCAATGAACAATTGTCCACATTAAGAAGTGTACACTCCTCCACTCTAGATAGACTTGATGAAGACATTAAAAAGAAAAAAAAAGTTGTCTGATTTTAATGTTAAAAACTTAGAAGATGCTTCTTGTTCTATAGATGATTTGCATTGTTCTGCATGTGATAATCTTGATAAAAAACTAAAAGATGCAATGAATGAAATTTCCATTCTGAACAATTCTTTACATTCTCATGAAGTTAAATATTTTTCCAATTGCAAACTGAAAGGTAAAGTTTCATGTGAAAACTGCCTAGACTTGTCTAAAAAGCTTGATGACATGAATAGGACACTAGAGCGGTTTAGTAATGGGAATAAGAATCTAAATTTGCTGTTGAATTGTTCTAAACCTTGCAATGATAAATCTGGTTTAGGTTTTGATTCCCAAGCTTATTCTAAAATGCATCCACCTCACGTTGTAAGATCATTTGGAAGAGGTTTAATCAAAATTGTCTCTAAACTAAAGGATCTGTTTTTTAAATCTGCAATAGTGCTTTCTAATTTTGTTTCTAATACTGGATGCTCATCTAGACATGATTACAAAATGAAATTTCAATATACTTATTGTGATAGAGATGGTAATGTCGTAGATTTCTGTTATAGATTAGCTAAACAAATTAAAAAAGATAAAGTGTCTGCTAGATCTCATTACTTTTATGCTAAATCTGCTATGCATGCTAACCTAAAATTAGAAACATGCAACCTGCTTTAATGAGTCAGAAATTTGAAGAATTAGTTTCTGGGCCTTCTGGTAGGAAATCTGCAAAGGCAGCTCCGGTAGTTTTGATAGCTTTGAGAGCTCCCAGACCTTCTGTTGTTCCCTTCGAAACTTCAGACTTTGCATCTGGAGCTTCAGCTTTCTCCTTTGGAACTACTGCTCTTAACTCCGGAGCTACTGGTTTTCATGCTAAACGAGTAACAACTTTGAAATCAGTAGTTAAGAACAGAAAACCTCAACCCTTGACTCATAAATCTGTTGTTTTGTCACAACCTTCACGTGTTGTTCCTACTGGACGTCGCATGGCTCAATACTGGATTCCCAAATGCTTATTGACTAACCCCAATATTGAGTCAACAACATATTGCCCTTCTGTGTAGGTTTCACGCTTGAGGAAGGAGAACATATGGATTGTGGATTTAGGATGCTCACACCACATGACCGGTAACAGAGAATGGTTCTCCTCTCTCTCTTTTTTGTCACGTGCAGAGAATATTACTTTTGCCGATAATTCTTCAACTCCTATAATTGCCAAGGGTTTGGTTAGAGTAAATGATCACTCCACTTTGAAGGATGTGGCACTTGTTAAAAATTTGAAATACATCTTGTTTCCTGTTTCTCAACTGCTTGATGAGAATTTAGTAATAATTTTCTCTAAAAGTTGCTATAAAGTTGTAAATTCAAATAGTGAGATTTTGTTTAATATGTCTCGCTTTGGAAGAGTTTTTAAAGCTGATTTTGATATGTCTACTTCTGAGCATAGGTGTCTAGTTGTCAATGATTCAAAAGATTTATTCTTCTGGCATTGTGGACTCGATCACGTAGGCTTTGATCACGTCACTCGTATTAGTGCTCTTGATCGCACACGTGGTTTACCTAAACTCAAAGAGGACAAAGATATTGTATCCTCTTCGTGTAGACATGCTAAGATGGTCGTAGGTTCACGTGCCCCTCTCATGATGACAATGACAAATGAACCTGGTCAACTTTTGCACCTTGACACCGTTGGTCCGGCACGTGTACAATCCTTTGGAGGTAAATGGTACGTGCTTGTAATTGTTCATGACTATTCCAAGTACTCTTGGTTCTATTTTATGGCATCTAAGAATGAAGCTTTTACTCATTTTAGGACTTTATTTCTTAGACTATTAATTGATCACCCAGGGCCGTTAAAAGCAAGCAGAAGTAATAATGGAGCTGAATTTAAAAATCAATCATTTAATCACTTTTGTACTAAACATGGAATAGAACATCAATTTTCTTCACCTTATGTTCCTCAACAAAACGGTGTTGTAGAAAGGAAAAACAAAACCTTAGTTGAGATGGCTAGGACTATGCTTGATGAATATCAAACTTCTAGAAAATTTTGGGCAGATGCAATTGCAACAACTTGTTATGTTTCAAATCATATTTTCTTGCGCACTAAGCTTGGTAAAACACCTTATGAACTTTGGTTTGGAGATAGACCATGTGTTTCACACTTTAGGGTTTTTGGTTGCAAATGCTTTGTTAATAAACATGAAAATCTTGATCAATTTGAAGCCAGATCCGAAGATGGCATGTTTCTTGGTTACCCATCTAACACTAGAGGATATCATGTGTTTTTACATGGAACTAACAAAATTGTGGAGACTTGTGAAGTTTCTTTTGATGAAGCTAGCCCAGGTACTAGCTCTGGTATTGCAGGACCAGACCCATATCCTCAGGGGGAGGGTATTTTCGAAGGAGAAGAAGAAGAAGAAGAAGAAGAGTTGGTGATACTGCCTTATAGTTCCGAGGCTGACACGTGTCCAGCATAGGACTTTGAACAAGCTCCGACTACCATCTCTGCTGGTCCTGATCGTCCACAAGCCACAAGCTTATCAATTTGTGATGAACTTGATGAAGAAGAAGCTTGTGAGTTATCTGTTCCCCTATGGATTTGCAAGAATCATCCCCCAAAACAAATAATTGGAAGCTTGCATGAAAGAGTTACAAGATCCAGGTTTTTCGACTCCAACTCTCATGCTCATTCTGTTTTTGTTGCTTCTTTTGAACCCAAGGATATATCACATGCACTCACTGATGAATCTTGGATTATTGCCATGCAAGAAGAGTTAGAAAATTTTGAAAGAAGTAATGTTTGGAAACTTGTACCTCCACCTCATAACTGCACTTTAATCGGAACTAAATGGGTGTTTAAAAACAAACAAAGTGAGGATGGTGTTGTGATTAGGAATAAGGCTAGGTTGATTGCTAAAGGTTACACACAAGTTGAGGGTCTAGATTTTTATGAAACTTTTGCCCTTGTTGCTAGATTAGAAGCCATAAGAATTTTATTAGCCTTTGCCGCATTAAAAGGTTTCAAGTTATATCAAATGGATGTAAAAAGTGCTTTTCTTAATGTCCAAATAGATGAGGAAGTTTATGTTAAGCAACCACCTGGTTTTGAGAATCCAAAATTTCCTAATCATGTTTTCAAACTGACTAAAGCCCTGTATGGTCTAAAACAAGCTCCTAGAGCATGGTACGATAAGCTAAAAACTTTCTTAATTGAAAAAGGTTTTACCATGGGCAATGTAGATAAAATTCTTTTCGTACTTAGGCATGGCAACGACTCATTATTTGTTCAAGTGTATGTGGATGATATTATCTTTGGTTGTGCTTCTCATGATCTTGTGTCCAAGGTTTTAGCTATGATTAGTTCATAATTTGAAATGAGTGTGATGGGAGAACTCACGTACTTTTTGGGGCTGCAAATCAAGCAAACTAAGGAAGGTACCTTTGTGCATCAAACAAAGTATACAAGAGACCTTCTCAAGCGCTTCAACATGGACAAAAGCAAGCCTCTTCGGACACCAATGAGCACAACAAAAACACTTGAGCTTGATGAAGATGGTGAACCGGTTGATCAAAAAGAATATCCAAGCATGACCAGATCACTTTTGTATCTTACAACATCAAGACTGGACATACAATTCAGCGTATGTCTTTGTGAAAGATTTCAAGCCTCCCCACGAGCTTCACATCGTCAAGCTGTCAAACGTATTCTCAGATACTTACATGGAACTCAAGAATTTGGCATTTTTCTTTCGTCGTCCTCAACCGTTTCTTTGAGAGCTTTTTCTGATGCCGATTTTAGAGGTTGTAGGATTGATAGGAAAAGTACTTTTGGTACTTGTCATTTTCTTGGTAATTCTCTTGTTGCTTGGTCCTCTTGAAAACAACACTCAGTTGGACAATCCACTACTGAGTCAGAATATGTAGTTGCTGCTAGTGCTTGCTCACAAATACTCTGATTGTTCAAATACTTAAGGACTTTGGGGTAAATCTAGAGTGTTCCACTTTTCTGTGATAACCCTAGTGCTATTTACATTGCTAAAAACCCTGTGCAACACTTGAGAACTAAGCACATTGACATTAGGTATCACTTTCTCCGTGATAATGTTGAAAAAGGAAACACTAGTGCTTCACCATGTAGATACCGAACAACAATTGGCTTACATTTTTACAAAACCTTTGGATTTTACTCATTTTTGTTACATTCGTAGTGAAATTGGGGTTATGAATCCTCATGGCTTAAATTGAGGGAGAGATTTCAAATTTGGGATCTGAATTTAAAAATAATATGAGCATAGTATTTCATACATATATGACTTGGTGATTCCTTTTACATGCTGAAAGTTCTTACTACATTACTCATGTTATACATTTTGTAGTTTTTGCCATGACTAGTAATTCGAATAATTACATACACTAAATATGGTCATGATTGAACTTTCTTGCTATTTTGAACTTGTTGCATGATCACAAGTGCTTTTAATCATAATGAATTAATCAAGTAATCAACTCACATGTTGAATTTTATGAACAAATATAAATTGAGAAAAGATCAAGAGGATATGCATGCATCACACTTCTTCTTTTGAGATGGCTTATCATTGCATTTAGATATGAACTTGTAAGATGTTGTGTATGACTAAAACCATGTCCTTAAGCTTTTGATTGTTAAATGACATAGGCTTAGCTTGGTTGGTTAGAATAAGGCAGATGCGCATATAATCTCTTGCAAATATCATATGATCTAAATTTGCGCTTTGAAAAATAATAAAATTGCTGCAACAAGTGTCATGCTTTCAGGTCTCGAAATAGTTAAGTTTTTTAGATCATGACTTGCTTAAATTGAAAATTACATTTGATCTCTACCATGGCTTACACTACTTTATGTATCTCATTGTTGTGATAGTGTAAGTTACTTGATAGTATGACTTGGATGAGCTTTGTTTTATATGTATATGTTATAATGTGGTCATAACAAATTAAAATTTCTCTTTTGTACCTTGCTAAATACATTGTCAAAGGGGGAGAAGTATGAAAGGGGGGTAAATTTATTTCTATCTCATTTGATTTTCAAAAAGGGGGGAAATTTGTTTTCAAAACTTTTCATGTGAATAAGCCAATGTTCGGATTTTAAGTGGTGTTGCCAATGCATTCATCAAGGGGGAGATTGTGAGACCTATGTGTGTTGAATACATTGTCTATGGCGATAAAAATTTTGAATACTACCAAAACACCATTATCATCAAGGTCCAACTCTAGGTCCGAGCTCCAGCAAGGCCCGACGATAGGTCCGGCTTGTTTTGGGTAGCTCCGGCAAGGTCCCACGTAGGTCCGAGTTGTGTTGGCTAGGTCCGACTTTCTTGTCTAGGTCCGACTAGCTTTGGTTAGCTCCGGCTCTAGGTCCAACTAGCTTTGGTTAGCTCTGGCTCTAGGTCTGACTAGCTATTATAAGCTCCGGCGCTAGGTTCTGCTAGCTTTGGTAAGCTCCGGTTCGAGGTCCAGTTAGCTTTGGCAAGATTCAGAGCTTGATCGCAGTGGTTCTTCTTTTAATTTGCAGTGTTTGGAACTTGCTTTTGGGATTATGGAAATTTTGCTTAGTTTTCCTCTACATTGTTTGGTGATTATGGATGTTATCAATTTTCTATGGTTTGCAACATGCTTATGTGAGGTGCTCACGTAAGGTGTTGTGGTTTCAGAACTAACGTGAGTCAAGTCGAGGACTTGTGCTTGGAAGTATCAATTGTTTATTCATGCGCAGGTGTTGCTTGAGTTCAAGACACGGCTGGTGACGGGATCCATTGGACTAGTCTTAGGGAGGAGATGAGGTTCCAACAAACAAGTTCGGGAGGAACTGTGGTTGAGCTGATCAGGAGGTCACGCGGGGTGATTGAATCAAGGGCAGTGCATATGAAGGAAGCTAGATGTCAAAGGAAGGTGTTCACACGTATGCATGTGATGCATGACGAGGCAACATGGTTCCGAAGACGAGTTATGAAAGGAAATATCTGGTTGGAAGGATCGGATCGTATCGGATGATGACTTCGACTGCGACAGAGTCGGTTTTGGCTTGCATATGGAAAGTATCGAGTTGGTTATGATAATTTTCGTGTGGGACATGAATTTAGGTTTTTTAGGAATGTGGGATACGTTCCTAAGGTGTTTGGAAGTCTTAATATTGCTTCTATCTGAGTATAGAAGAGTCTTGAGCAGTTATGGAATGTTTCGATTCGTGAATTGAGTAGGATTAGAGTCCTAGTTAGGTTTGGGTTGGCCTTCAGGTTGGTTATATAAGTAAGGGAGGCTAGAGCTCGTGGGAGACGAGTCTGGAGCTGTTCCTCTTGTGTTATATTGAATAAAATTCGTAGTTGAAAGGAACTTTTGTGCCTTGTTCGTCCGACTTGTTTAAGACAAGTTTTTCTCGTCGAGTTTCTGCACAGCACTACCTTTCTTCGGTGGTTTTAGCATAACTCGAGTTTTACAGATGCGATTGACGTGATTATTTTTGGTTTTTTCCTCATAACTTAATTTTCTATCATCTTTGAAAATATCACGGCCATTGGATTTGTGATTTCTTTTCTACACGAGTTTCTTTGCAGTGTTCTAGAACTGTTTTTCTCGGATAGGACAAATTGACCTTTGTTGGATCTTTCGATTGTAACTTGAGTTTCTATTGACGGATTTTCATTATTCTTGTTGTGACGTCTTCATGACTTGTTCCTCTACAATATATACTAGTTTTGTTACAGTTGAACACGTTTGGATTAGTCGCTCAAACTGTTCTTTTAACAGATCCGTTTTCTGTCGAGGAGTGTTTCGTTGTTTCAGTTAAAAAGTTTTAAATCTACCATTCACTCCCCCTCTGGTAGCTTTTCACGTGCTCTTCAATCCTACAAAAATAAACTTGATCTACAGTAAAAAATTTAATTTCATTGGACTTCATTTACCGGGTGAATCCATGTTTCAAATGTCTATGTAGTTGGAAAATTTTGAAATGTACAGAAACATTTCCAGAATTTTCCCCAAACATGTAAAATCAATTTCTCCCTATAGGAAGCTCAGAAAAATGTGAAACAAATTTTCCTAGAATCAAAAGAACCTCCTCTACCATAATCATCTAGTTTTAGCCATGAAGAAACTCCAGATTTAATACCAAATTTCAGAGAAGGCTTTTACTTGTTGGAGTTTTAGAGAAAACAAGCTTCTTTGAACATCTCCAATTTTTGGTCCAGATCTTCCTCATAGAACCTAGTATCCACTGTAAGAATCCCAAAGGAAATTAAAATTGTCTTCATACCTGATCAGTGTTATAAGATCTTTTATATAGTTTTCACTATCACTCATGTACTTTATATATTGCATAACATATAGTGACCGATATCAAGGAGGAGCCGGAAGCCTTGGAGAGTATTATACCAGAAGCTAACTTCCCCTCTGACTCGCAGCCAGGTAAGCCTCGATTTGTGTAGCCATGCTTGTGTCGATTGAGGACCGATACGTGTGCAGCCCTACTGGACAAGTTTGAACTGTACCAGATGCATACTTGCTATATGGAAACCAGGAAACCGATGTAATTTGTTAACCTGGGTGTCGAGGCTTACCCTACCATTTTATAGAAGTAGGTTGAGGGCAGCAAGGTGTAAATCTGCCGGCGGGCATAGAGATGCTCCGCGCGGGGACCTCCTGCCAGTTATGGAAGGACCAGTTCGGCATTTGTGTTTCCTTTGAAATGTTGTTGCATACTACACAGTTTTGAAGTGTGATTCATTCCACTTCCGAAATGGATTTATGTGACGTGTTATCCGGGTGTCTACTGATTGCAATCACCGTCCCTCGCGGTTATTTAAATATTGCTTTTTCAGTGTGATGTGACATAGTAAATATTAAAGAAGCCAGGAGAATATGATGTATTGAATTATAATTCCTTTGCAACTATGATTGATATAGAATATGCTCATTAAAGTTACTTTGATTGAAGCTTTAAGCTGCTGTTAATAACTTAAAAAATTAAGGATCAACATGTAGGCGAGTCATCTACTGCTATATTTGTTCCTATGCTAAGCACCCCTGCATGTAGAGTTCCATGTTTAGGTGAAACGGTTAAGTATTGTTGAGCCTGCGTGCTCACGGTTACTATATTAAGTTGTTTGCAGGTGAGACATATGAGGAAGGGCCCGAGGATGAGGCGATGCCCCCGTCGGGGTATACCGCCGAGTGGGAGCCCTGCACGCCGCCGTAACTTGTTGTGTGCTGCTAGTGTGTAGCGTCTCCGGGCTGGACGGCTGCACGTTTGCATAGCTAGGATGAGATTTTAGCTATGAGTATTACTTCCACTGTTTATATAAATAAAACTTTGTATTTTGTCGTATTCCTTTGATATGTGTTGTTGGGTGCCGCATCGCACGGCACCACCCTCTGCGATTCCTGGAATGTGTGGACCCAGTCCTCACAAGCCTGAATCCACAATCCAAATGTTCTCCTTCCCCAAGCGTGCAACCTACATAGAACCACAATACGACAATGACTCAATACTGGGTTAGTCAAAAAATATTTAGGAATCCAATACTGAGCCACACAATGTCCAGCATGAATAGCACATGAAAGCTGAGATAAAACAACAGGTTTACGAGCCAAAGTTTGAGGATTTTGTACCCAACTACTAACCTATGAGGTGTTATATTTGTAGCACGAAATACAATAGTTTGGGAGAAAACTTTGCATGTTTCGACTCATTACAGCAGGTTGCATGTTTCTAACATTCGGTTTAGCAGGTGCAACAAATTTTGAATGAGAGTTATGAGATCAAGCTTTCTTTCCTTTTCCCCTTGTTTAGCTAGTCTATAAAAAAGTCTATGACATGATCATCTCTACCACAGTAGGTACAATGAAATTTAACTTT
>JAYESD010000002.1:204415937-204584139 GCA_036927565.1 Tuctoria greenei
TTTTTCACAAATTTTAGAGTACCCCATTATTTACTATGATTTTCTAAAATTGGTTAATTTTTCTGAATTGTTTATTCAGCATTTTTCTGCAATTTAATTAACCTAGATCAATAAGTAATAATTAAACTATCTTAAAAATTTCCACCAAGGCTGAAATTTATGTTTACTAAAAGAAAGGTTCTGGATAGCTTGGGTAATTTTCTAGTAAATATATACTTATAATGATTTTTATATGGTTTACGGATGAAATAATTTTAGATCGAATTGTGATGCTTTTCATGTCAGTTCGACTGGTCCAATGTAAAGTTCAGATCAATTGAAGTCCAGCAAAATTGATTTGGGGCTGTTTGGAGTTTTCTATCTTTAACAGTGAATTTCTAGAGCTTGAATGTTTTTCTCGAATTAATTTTCTAAAGGAAAAATAAATGAATCAATGACAGCTGGGCCCCACCTCTTAATTCGGCCCATGAAAGGACAAGGCACATGTGGGGCACACGTTTTCACGGTGCAACCACAGAGGATCAGGACGCCGTAGAAGACCCGCGTGGTGGGCGAATAGACACTGGTGAGCGGGCCCCATTGTCATCTCCCTCCTCCCGAAGGGTGCGCATCTTCCTCTGCGATGAGCCAAAGCTTCAATTCGATATGACCACGGTTTGTGTGAACATTGATGGGGGAAAATAGAAATACGATGAGCAGGAGTCATGGTATGATCTCATAGAGTACAAGAGGGAGGAAAAGGTTCATGCAAACCATAGAGCACCGTTGGATGGGTGGAACAAGCTCTGGAGGTGGCTTGTAAATGTGGAGGCGGTGTGTTGGAGTATGAACAAAGCCTCTGTTGATCCAGCGGGGAGTACAACGCCGGCCTGGAGCTGCAATTCGGCGCATGTAGAAGGAGTCGCACATGTTCTTCTTGGTGCCTTGTTTTGTGGAGACTGGAGAGGAGCTCGTGGATGGTCTGTCGATGTGGAGGCGGTGCAACGGAGAAGAAACAGGGGCGACGGCTCCACTTGGCGCCTGTCCCAGCGGCAGCTCGGCGCGTCCAGAGATAAAAGAGTAGCGTGCGTTGAAGCTTGTCCTTGGCCGAGGTTGAAGGCAGCAGCAGCGCCACGCTCAGCACCACTTCGAGCAGGGCGGCAGCAAGGACTGGACAGCGGTGTTGTTTCTGTGCGGAGGCGAAGAAGTGAACCGAGAAATGAGACAAGAGCGCACAGGGGTGGGGATAAGGATAAGTCGGAGTGCCAGCACGTGGCGTCAAGCAGGCAGGTGCGTGGCACCGCTGCTGTGCCGTGGCGCACGGCGTGTTGCCCGCAGGCAGAGGCAAAACAGGGCTTCGACTGCCTGGTGGTCCCCTTGACAGGTGGGTCCCACCTGCCATACCATCAAATGCAATTGCTTTCAGAAAAAGAGATTAAATAGGAAATGATCTCATAAAATAGTGGAAGTTTGCAGGAATACAATTTCAAATACGATAATCTCATTGGTGAAGTCCGATTTGAGTTTGACCTTTTTTATTCAAAATTTTTATTTGAACTTTAATCTCTCTAATATGGATTTACTTCAGATTTCGTTATTTGGTAACAAATCTTGGTAGAACCGCATAATCCATTATGAAATACATTTTTGTTACTTCAAAATGTGTATTTGCCCAAATTAAGTCTGAACTTGATTATCCATTTGAATTTCGTTTATATCTAAATATCATCTGCTTTCATTTTGGATTAGCAAACTTTTGCGAGCCACACAATTAATTTTGTAACATAAACTTTGACTCGTGTTCTACTTGCAAATTGGTTTAAAGGTTTATGTGTTGATTCAAATTTATTCTTACATAATTATGAATAAAACTGAACTACATTTTTATTGGAATATTTTAATGAATTAGAGTTATGGCTATGTTTTGAATATTGAATTACAAATACCTATCTGTCGGTACTCTGCGTACCGGGTACCCACGATACCGCAAGTAAATTCACCGAGTTCCACCTGTCCGAGTTGAAGACCTCCCAAGGCTACACGTGTCCCATAGCACAGGACCCGCCTCCCTCGTTTGGGTAGCTCTGGCACTGTCACGTGTAACGCAAGATCGGATATAACTCTATGTATAGGGAAGCTCCAGTTATGCCACGTGTCCAGCGGTACCGGACCTAACCCCCAGTAGAGGGAAACTCCAGTGCTGCCACGTGTATAGCAGTTCTAGACCTGCCTCCCCACACAGGGAAGCTTCGGAGCTGCCACGTGTCGAGCCTCCGGAAGTAAACCGCAACTAGAAGACTGTCGGATCTCCAACGGCACGAACAATCAAGAGGTAGTTAAAGCAGCCGTTACCATTAATACCATGTTAATGACACACGATCAGAGGACCTTTAGTGCCGGTAACGCCGCCATTAAGGTGTGTTATCACACTGTTAAATGCACTTAATACGTATAAAACGTGTATTAGGTAATTAAGGACCACTAGGGCCACATGTCGGGCCAGACTGACAATGTAACGGTCAGTCCTTGGACTATACAAGGGTTGTGTCGCATGGTACAGAGGGACAAGCCCAATCAACCAAGCTCATAAGCACACAAGCTCATACAATCAACAACCACCCCGTGAAGTAGGGTATTATGCTCAGGCGGTCCGAACCACATAAAAAGTCTTTGTGCCACCGTCTCGTTCATAATCTTATGCGCACCCCTACCAAATACGAACCTCCGCAGGCTACACTTTAGTAGTACTGGGAGAACTGTCCATCGCACACATCGACATTTTGCGCGCCGGGTAGGGGCGCCTGAGATTTCAAGATGGTGAACTCCGCCACAGGATCATCCAACGACCACGTTGAGCAACCTGCTGGAGGAAATCCTTCCAACGTGCAACAGCCAACTGGTGTTGTTGTCCTGGTGGGCGTCATTCCACCACCACAACTAACTGCTCCGGCAAACAACGCCGGACAACAGGATGGCGTCTTCGCGTCGGTCGCTGCATCGACCCACAACATCCATGAGAACGCGATTAACGCAGCGCGTACTCTTCTCCAATGTCCACTGGTGCTCGGAGCACCTCAGAGTGCAATGGAGCAGTGGCGTGTTGATGTGGAGCATCTGGTTAAAGCATCAGTCGATGCCATCAACAACCAAGGTCCTCCCCCTTCGGGGCAGGCACCTTCTTAGCGAATGGCCTTGTCTGGCAGACATGGTCCTCAGGTGTCACAGCACCGGAGGCGTGCGTCCTCCCAGCAAGTGACATCACTATCCTCCGGGGCACGACGTACTCACATGGCATCGAGACTCTCGACTCATGATCTGCGGTCGGAGCTTGACCGCCGAAACAGGCAGCAGGATGGCCGCATCCTCATGGAGCATGCTCGCGAAAGGCGAGCTACACATGAGAACCCTTCTCCCTTGGGAGTAGGGGTGGCTGTTCGGCTCTAGTCATGCATCCCCGCATGGTTCAATGGCCGTAGAAGTTTCAGCTTCACTTGCCAGAGAAGTATAAGGGACTGTCAACCCCGTCGAGTTCTTCCAGATATACTCCATTGCCATCCTCGCGGCTAGAGGCAATGAGGTCGTGATGGCCAATTATTTCCCTGTGGCTCAGACTGGGACAACCAGGTCCTGGTTCATGAGTCTTCCGTCTGACTCCATCAACAGTTGGGAGGAGCTATACCGCCATTTCACCGCCAACTTCGGGAGCTCCTACACCGGACCTGGCACCGAGTTGGACTTGTTTGCCGTACAAAAGAAGTTGGGAGAGTCGCTGCGATCGTTCATCTAGCGATTTTCTTAGGCACGGAACACCATTCCTTCCATCTCCAATGCATTTGTCATTGTGGAATTTTGACAGGGCGTCAGAGACAAGAAGATGTTGGAGAAGCTGGCGACTAAAGAAGTCACCAATGTCACGGAGCTCTTCAGCCTAGCCGACAAGTGTGCTAGGGCTGCACAGGGCCGTGAAATGCACTCCAAGTCAGCTCCGGAGGCTGACAAAAAGTCCTCCAAGGCTGAATCCACTACCTGGTAGTGGAAAGAAGAAGAAAAAGTCCAACGGAAAGAAGAAGCCATCGGCTGGCACGCCTACTGCGGCTACAGCTGCAGCTCCGGGTGGCCAGGGGCCACGCCCCAAAAGACGTCCTCAACCATCGTCTGAAGACGGCGGCAGTCAAAAGATGTGGTGTCCGATCCACAAAACGGACACCCACAATCTTGAAGATTGCCGTGAGGTCCATAACCTTGTCGAGCGCTTCAACAAGCGCCGAGAAGAAGCTCCTTTCCACCAGCGGGAAGGAAAGCAGAAGGTCGACGAAGCTCTAGCTGATCCGGAGCTAGGCTTTAAGGACCCTAAGAAGGTCCTGAAGGTTGTGTACAATATCGTCGACAATGATTCTGACATATCTGACAACGAGCGTGGAAACACCCTTCATACAATATATGGAGGGTCGTGGGACATCACCTCTCGGCGCGTCCTCAAGACCATGCGTCGGGAGATGGCTGCCACAGATCCTACCGCCAAGGCAGAACCCCACCGGAAGTGGATGGACATTCCCATCATTTTCGATGATTCTGACTGCCCGAGGAACATGATCGGAGCTGGTCAACTACTGTTGATGGATTCTCCCGCCATCAATAATGTTCAACTTTATCATGTCTTGGTGGAGCTATGAAGATATGAACCTCCTCAGCTATGAAGCGTTTGTGAAGATCCAGCTGAAGCTCTCGGACCTTTGCCCCTCACGTCCCTTCTCTGGGGAAGGTCCGGGAGCTATTTCTCCTCTCGAATCAATTACACTCCAGGTGACCTTCGAAACTCCGGAGAACTACATGACCGAGAATTTGGTCTTCGATGTGGCACATATTAGCCTAGCCTTCAACGCCATCCTAGGCAGGCCAGCCCTGTATAGGTTCATGGCCGCAACCCACTACGACTACTTGGTGTTGAAGATGCCGACAAGGAGCAAGCTGCTCAACCTCCATGCTCTCGTCACCGAGGCTCAACTTCTACACCACGCGTGCAACCTAGCAACGACATCAACATTCTTGTAAAAGTCATCCAAATTGGTTCTGATGCTGCCCAAACCACCCATATATCGGGAGGTCTGGACAACAAATAGGAACTCATGCTCATCACTTTCCCCCGGGCGAACGTTGACATGTTTACATGAAAACTATCACAAATGCCTGGGATCCCTAGGGAGGTGATTTAGCACAGTCTGAAGATATACCACGATGCACGACCAATACACCAGAAGCCCCGTAAGCAATCAGTGAGCGACAAAACTGCATAAGACAAGAAATCAAGAAGTTGCTCGAAGCTGGTTTCATCCGGGAGGTTCATCATCCACGATGGCTGGCAAACCCAGTCGTGGTACCGAAGTCAGGCGGGAAACTTCGGATGTCTATCGACTACACCATCTTAAATAAGACATGTCCAAAAGATCTACTTCCATTACCTAGGATAGATCAGATAGTGGACTCCACCTCCGGGTGTGAGGTATTGTGTTTCATAGATGCATACTCTGGATATCATCAGATCCAAATGTCTAGGGAAGATGAAGAGCATACTGGCTTCATAACAGTAGATGGATTGTATTGCTATACCGCCATGCCTTTCGGTCTAAAAAAATGCTATTTCAACTTTTGTGCGAGCCATGCACAAAACATTTGGAGAGCTCATCAGGGACTTGGTAGAGATCTACATAGATGACACTGTCGTGAAGGTGAAGAACAAGGAATCACTTCTTAACAACTTGCAAGCCGTCTTCGACAAGCTGCGCATTACGTGCACCAAGCTAAACCCAGACAAATGTGTCTTCGGGGTTAGCTCCGGGAAGCTTCTCGGAGTCTTGGTCACTCTCCAAGGAATTGAGGCAAATTCGGAGAAGATCAAGGCCGTTGAAGAGATGGTTCCACCAACCCATGTCAAGGATGTCCAGAAGCTAACTGGATGTCTAGCCGCGCCCAGTCAGTTCATCTCAAGACTGGCAGAATAGGCGCTTCCCTTCTTCAAGCTATTGAGGAAGTCTGGGCCATTCCACTGGTCTAAAGAAGCAGAAAAGGTGTTCCAAGAGCTCAAATAGATCCTCACCACACTACCAATCCTGGTAGCTCTGAACCCTGGTAAACCTCTTTTGCTTTACATTTCGGCAACTACGGAGGTTGTCAGTATGGTCGTAGTTACAGAAAGACCAGAGACACCCACATTTCAAGAGCCCAGACCCCTCCGAGAGGGTCTAGAGCTACCTGAATGCGAGTCTGGGTCCCAGCCCCCAGGCACGGATCCTCAAGGCAAGCTCCCCAAGGATCAATCTGTCTCATATGAGCGAGTTCACATGGCCGAAGAAGAAGTTCCGGACCCCTCCGGGAGGGTCTGGGAAGCTCAAGAAGAAGGTCCGGACCCCTTCGGGATGGTCTGGGTTGATGAAGAAGAAGCTCCGGGACCATTCGGGAAGGTTCGGACTGTCCAACGTCCAGTGTACTTCATCAGTGAAGTACTCCACGACGCCAAGACTCGATATATAGAGGTCCATAAGCTGCTCTCTGCAGTTCTCATCGCCTCAAGGAAGCTTCGTCGTTACTTCCAAGCCCACAAGATATCAGTGGTAACCTCCTATCCACTGCATGCTATACTGCATAACCCCAACTCTATGGGAAACATTGCAAAGTGGGCAGCTGAACTGGTAGAGTTCGATCTCAAATTCTTGCCTCGACATGCTATCTGAAAGTGCATCCAGGAATCCCTTGTGGGTTTTTTTTGATTAACGAAAAGCAAATGAGATCCTAACCACATTGTTGAGATGAGCGCAGGTTCTAATGAGAGAATGAGCAAAGTGCCAAAAAGAAAGGAGAATGAGGAGCAATGCGGAAAAGAGCTCAAGAAACAAGTGGAGTAGATCATTGTGTATGGAGTGTGATAAGGAAACACACCTTAAGAGCTCAAGGACAAATAATCTCACACATTGCACAAATTTATACAAGACCGGACTAGTCCGACTGACTCTGGACTAGAACGATATCTTTCTGCACAAGATCGGACAAGTCCTCACAATGCGGACTTGTCCTCACAGTCCAGTTTTTCACTGACCGGACTAGTCCGATATCACCATGGACTAGTCCGATATCTTTCTGGCTAGAATCGGACTAGTCCTCCCCAGTGCGGACTAGTCCTCCAAACACTTCACAGTTGCACAAAATCGGACAAGTCCGATAACATAACAGACTAGTCTGATATCTTTCTGATGTCAATCAGACAAGTCCGATATTATCACGGACTAGTATGAAAACCCTCTGACCTAAATCGGACAAGTCCTCCAAGTGCGGACTTGTCCCCAAATTCACTTAGGGTTTCACTTATCCGGACAAGTCCGATATCCATCAGACTAGTCCGAAGATTTCTAGAACCAAAATCAGACAAGTCCGCCTTTAGTCGGACAAGTCCGATATTTCGGGACACCTAGGGTTTGCTACACGCAGCACACTGGACTAGTCTGGTGTCCACCACGGGCTAGTCCGATCTTTCTAAACCCTAACAGTAACTTTTGGTAACCCCATATAAATAGGTGTACACGGCCCATCTTTCATATCTCTTGACCCCCTGCGCCGTCACACCTTCCAAGAGCCTAGAAAATACCTCTCTCCACGAAATCAAACACATGAAAGATCAATCCCTTGAGGATACACTTTAGATCATTGGAGAGACACGGTTCATCACTCATTTAACTCATGGTTTGATTCCCTAACATACTCCTGTGGTTTTCATTGTGATCTTAAGAGTGTGTTCTTGGTGGTGTTCATATTGTAATCTTGGGGAGCCCTCTACTTGTGAGAAGGCCCCTTGAATTTGGTTATTTGCCCTTTGTGATTAGTGAAGAGGATTGGCCTCTGTGGTGATCCGACGAGGGTAGGGTTGGAGAATACCCAGTCCTTTTGTGGACTCCTCAACGTGTATGTAGGTTGCCTCTGTGGGAACTGAACCACGGGATAAAGTGCTTGTGTTCTTACTTGCTCACATCGTTCTTACACTTCATATATATCTAGGGTTTCAATCAATCTTGTTTACTTTACGTTGAAACATTGAATATAAGGTTAACTTGTGGTACATCCTAGTTCATAGTAATGTGACACTTCAATTACAAGTATACTTCCACTGCATACATCCTAGGTTTAAGATAATCGATCAAATTTGATCAACCTAGTCGGTACACACCGAACTAATCCGCACTCGATCAGACTAGTCTGATACCTCGAGATTTGATCTGATTGTTAAGTGTTGCAGATTCAGACAAAAACCAAATGGCCTATTCACCCCCCTCTAGGCCACATTCAATTGGTGTCAAAGCATGACTCTTCAAAAGGAGATTAATCACTCGAAGAGATCATGTCGTACATGAAGGACGTACACAAGAGCATCAACCAAGAGAACGTTGAAGAAGAGAAAAACCAAAAATTGGAGAGGCTCCTCGAGGCCATTCAAGACTTCGAGGATGACGATGAGGAGACGCTGGAACTAAAGGCGCTCCTAAGGAAGAAAACCCTCTCCAAGGGAAAAGTAACGATCGAAGATGAGAAGAAGAAGAAGGGGAGTAGTCACACCGACTACTCCCGATATCCTTTCAACAACGGTCGGCTTAATACTAGCAATAATCACTACTTATCTACTCCACTTGGAAAAGCCCCACACTTTGATGGCAATGACTACTCAATGTGGAGGCAAAACATGAAAATGCACTTGATTTCTCTCAATCCAAGTTTGTGGCATATTGTATGTACAAGAATAGATATCCCTGGCGATGATGAGGAGCCCACACCCAGCTAAGAGCAAGCAATTTGTCGAAATGCCCAAGCTGCTGCAGTCATCACCTCATCACTCAGTCGGGACGAGTTCACAAAGGTGGATGGACTCGAGATTTCAAAGGAGATATGGGATACGCTACAAACTGCACATGAAGGCGATCGTCATGTGCGAGAAGCGAAGATCGAGATGATTGAAGGCAAGCTGAGAAGATTCGCCATGGAAGAAGATGAGTCGCCACAAGACATGTACAACCGACTAAAGACGCTCATCAACAAGGTGCGAGCATACGGAGGCAAGAAGTGGAACGACGACGAGGTGGTGAAGCTCATTCTTAGAGCTTTCATGCCTCGCAATGTCACCTTGTGCTCGATGATACGAGAAAGCCCCGGGTACAAGAAGATGACCGCGGATGTGCTACTTGGGAAAATCATCAACTTTGAGATGATGGAAAAGCAAGCCAGGCATGTTAAGGAGATTGCCGATCTCACCTCGGCAAAGAAGAAAGAGGTCGCTTTAAAGTCCACTCTCAAGCCCTTGTCTAAAGAAGCTCGAGAAGTTCAACCAGAAGAAGACGATAATGATGAAAGCAGCGACTTGGATGAAGATGACATGATATTGTTCATGAAGAAATTCAAAAG
The DNA here is from genome assembly GCA_036927565.1 of Tuctoria greenei. Taxonomy (NCBI): domain Eukaryota; kingdom Viridiplantae; phylum Streptophyta; class Magnoliopsida; order Poales; family Poaceae; genus Tuctoria; species Tuctoria greenei. The sequence goes on from JAYESD010000002.1 coordinate 204,425,355, forward strand.
AATGATGAAGAAAAGACAAGGGGCTAAATCAAGTAAAGGGAAGTACAAGGAAAAATCAAGACCGAAGTTGAGGCGGGCATGATATAACCGTGGTGAGTATAGCCACTTTATAGTTGATTGCCCATATGAAGAGAACAAGAAGAAGACCAAGGAAACGAAGCCCCAACCCAAGAAATTCTTCAAGAAGAAAAAGCAAGCTGAACAAGCGCATCTAAGGAAAGAGTGGGACTCAAATGATGAGTCCTCATCCGAAGAAGAAAAGGAGATGGCTAGCATAGCCATCGAGAAGACATCCAAGAAGTCCACTCTCTTCCCCACTCTCGGCACATGGAAGGGGAACGGCACTTGTCTCATGGCAAAGGAAGGTAAACGCAAGGTAACAACCAAACCCTCTTCCGTACATTCCTATTCTAGTGATAGTGAAATTGCTAGCGATGATGAAGATATGCTCATTGGCTTAGACAAGAAAACAACTGCGAAAATGAGATTTCTACTTGATCAACTTGTTGAGAAGGAGAAGTTGATAAACCGACAGGAAGACATAATTATCTCCCAAAAGGAGGAATATGTTGAACTTGACAAACTTCTAGAACTTGAAAAGGAGCGAAGCAAGTCACTAGAGCTTGAGTTAGCTTCAAGCAAGGAAGCTTGCTTGGAGTTAAGTGACTCAAATGCTACAATCAAGGATGAACTTGCTAACCTAATCAAGGTTAACAAGATCCTTGAAGTACAAGTCGAGTCACTCAAGCAAGATGACCCTTCATCCTCTTCAAGCTCACCTTCTCAACCACTTAAAACTGAAGCTATCATTAGTTGTTCATGTGGTAAAGTTGACACCAGCTTGAAAGACAAGTCAACCTCTACCAAGGATAAGCATCTTGCCCAAAGTGGCATATTTGACAAGGAGAAGGTCAAATATGCACGTAGTGCATACTTGACCACAAGACCTCCTAATGTCAAATATGGCATTGGGTATTCCTATGGTGAAAAGCAAAATGCTAGGAGCCATAAGAATTACAAGGAAATCATTACCTTTGTAAAGGGAATACCCTCCCAAACTGGAAAATCCAAAGTTAACACATCCAACACACATGATGACCGGACTAGTCCGGTCGGAACACAGACAAGTCCGGTCCTCTGGACAAGTCCAATCTCTCGGACTAGTCCTGTATATAAACAACAACAGTTGCTTTTTAGAACCTTTGATGCATCTTATGTTTTAATGAGAAGTAATTCTGGTAAGATTTATGCTCATTATGTTGGGCCACGCCATGAGAATACCTAGTCTCATGTGTGGGTGCCTAAATCCCTTGTGACTAACCTAAAAGGACCCAAGCAAGCTTGGGTACCTAAAACAAAGGCATGAATTGTTTTTATAGGCCTATTCCTCCGGTGGATCTAAATGGGTGCTAGACAGTGGCTGCACCAATCATATGACCGGAGAAAGAAGAATGTGCATTGAGTATGAATAAAATGAGGATCCAACCGAGGGCATCTATTTTTTAGACAATAGTCAAGGAAAGGTGCTCGATACAGGTAAAATTGCCATATCATCTCAACATACCCTTTCTCATGTGTTACATGTTGATACCTTAGATTATAATCTACTGTCCATATCTCAATTATGTGACAAAGGTTATAATTTCTTGTTCACTAATGAGGGTGTGACCGTCTCTAGGAGGAGTGATGGTTCCATTGCATTCAAGGGTATGTTAAAGGGAAATCTTTACCTTGTTGACTTCAACAAGGATAAAGCCGAACTTGACACATGCTTGATTGCAAAGACCAACATGGGTTGGCTGTGGCATAGACGGCTAACACATGTTGGTATGAGGAATCTTCAAAAACTCCTCACGGGCGATCACATTCGAGGTTTGAAGGATGTTGTTTCTGAGAAAGACAGGCCTTATAGCGCGTGCCAAGCCGGGAAACAAGTTGGAGCACCTCATCCTGCTAAGAACGTCATGACTACAACAAGACTGCTTGAGCTACTTCACATGGACTTATTCGGTCCAATTGCTTAGATAAGCATCGGCGGTAACAAATATGGTCTAGTGATTGTTGATGATTTTTATCGCTTCACTTGGTTTTTCTTTTTACATGATAAAGCAAAAACACAAGGAATCTTGAAGAAATTTTTCAAGCCTGCTCAAAATGAGTTTTCATTGACCATCAAGAACATTCGAAGCGACAACGGCACGAAGTTCAAGAACACACAAGTTGAGGAGTACCTAGATGAAGAAGGCATAAAGCATGAGTTTTCAGCACCTTACTCCCCTCAACAAAACGGAGTTGCCGAAAGAAAGAACCAAGCCCTCATAGAGATGGCGAGAACAATGCTCAATGAGTACAGGACCTCAGATCAATTTTGGGTGGAAGCGGTCAACACTGCTTGCCACGCCATAAATCGACTTTATCTTCATCGACTACTCAAGAAGACATCCTATGAGCTACTCACCGGTAACAAGCCTAATATTTCATATTTTTGAGTTTTCAGTTCCAAATGCTATATTTTGAACAAGAAGCCTAGGACTTCAAAGTTCGCTTCGAAGTCCGATGAAGGTTTCTTGCTTGGTTATGATTCGAAATCTTACGCCTATCGTGTCTTCAACAAGACCTTCGGACTTGTTGAAGTTACACATGACGTAGTGTTCGATGAGACTAATGGCTCCCAAAAGGAGCAAGTTGATCCATGCGTGCTAGATAGAGAAGAAGCTCCTTGCCAAGCATTAAGAAGAATGGCATTGGGTGAAGTTCGACCACAAGAACCACCTCTACATATGCATGAGGAAGATGAAGCACAAGAGGAGGCCATTGATCAAGGGGAAGCTTCCATACAAGATCAACCTTAAGAAGAAGAAAATTATCAACAAGTTAATGAAGGCAACCATCTAGGGGGTGAAGAAGATGACCATGAAGATTCAAGACAGCAAGTGCCACACCCAAGAGTACACCAATGCGTCCAAAGGGATCACCCAATCGACAACATCATCAGTGCATCCAAAACGGAGTAACTACTAGATCTCACATAGCTAATTTTTGTGAGCACTATTCATTTGTATCCTTTTTGGAATCGCGCAGGGATGAGAATGCATTGAAGGATCCGGATTGGGTAGTGGCCATGCAAGAAGAACTCAACAATGCCAAGTGAAACGAGGTGTGGGAACTAGACGAAAGATCCAAATTCAACGTCGTCGGCACCAAATGGGTCTTCCGCAACAAACAAGACGAACACGGGGTGGTGGCAAGGAACAAGGCACGACTTGTGGCCAAAGGGTATTCACAAGTCGAAGGTTTGGATTTCGATGAGACCTTTGCTACCGTAGCTAGACTTGAGTCTATTAGAATATTACTTGCATATGCTACTCACCATGATTTCAAGCTCTATCAAATGGATGTGAAAAGCGCCTTCCTCAACGGACCAATCAAGGAGGAGGTGTATGTGGAGCAACCCCCCGGATTTGAAGATGAAGAGTTCCCCGACCACGTATTTAAACTGCGTAAGGCTTTCTACGGCCTCAAACAAGCTCCTAGAGCTTGGTATGAGTGTCTTAGAGATTTCTTAATTAAAAATGGTTTTAAAATCGGTAAAGCAGATTATACATTGTTTACAAAGAACTTAGACAATGATCTCTTTATTTGTCAGATTTATGTTGATGATATTATCTTTGGTTCAACTAACAAATCTTTTTGTGAGGAATTTAGTAAGATTATGACAGATAGGTTTGAGATGTCTATGATGGGAGAGCTAAAGTACTTCTTGGGATTCCAAGTGAGGCAACAAAAGGAAGGGACATTCATAAGCAAAGCTAAGTACACTCAAGACATACTCAAAAAGTTTGAAATGGACAAGGCGAAGCCTATAAAGACTCCCATGGCAACGACTGGCCACTTGGATCTCAATGAAGATGGACCAAACGTCGATCAAAAGGTATATCGCTCCATGATTGGATCTCTACTCTACTTATGTGCATCTAGGCCAGACATTATGTTGAGTGTATGCTTGTGTGCAAGGTTTCAAGCCAACCCAAAAGAGTGTCATTTGAGAGCCGTTAAGAGAATCTTGCGGTATTTAGTTCATACACCCAACCTAGGCCTTTGGTACCCCAATGGTTCCAAATTCAATCTCATTGGTTACTCCGATGTAGATTATGCCAGATGCAAAGTAGATAGAAAAGTACCTCCGGTACATGCCAATTCCTAGGAAGATCCCTAGTTTCTTGGTCCTCCAAGAAACAAAACTCCATTGCCTTATCCACGGCCGAAGCAGAGTATGTTGCTGCCGGGAGTTGTTGTGCACAACTCCTTTGGATGCGACAAACTCTAAGGAATTACGTTTACAATATGAGCAGTATTCCACTCCTTTGTGTTAATGAGAGTGCCATTTATATTGCCCATAATCTCGTTGAGCACTCTAGGACCAAACACATAGACATACGACATCACTTTTTGAGAGACCATTCAGTGAAGGGAGATATAGCCATTTCACATGTGAATACCAAAAAGCAACTAGCCGATATATTCACCAAGCCACTTGATGAAAAACGCTTTTGCGAGCTCCTAAATGAACTAAATATCCTTGATGCTCGGAATGTGGCTTGAAATCTTGTATACCTTAATGCTATCTTCAAAATTCATTGATTGTGTTGTGAAAATCATCTCTCTCAATTTTTTTCTGAAAAACTATGTCAATTGCTAGATCTTGGTGAATTATGATCATTGCTTGATTGTTGAATGCTTACTGATCATATTCATCAAGATTATATGATTTGATTTCCCTCTCTACTTTCTAAATAAGTACCTTCGAATATATACGAATGGGCTAAGCATTTCTTCACTGGTGACCACAGACTAGTCCGTGGTTTCCCGGACAAATCCGCCTGTGCAGACTAGTCTGCTGTTTGACGGTTAGGCCAGACTAGTCCGATAGACCATGGACTAGTCCGATATAGGCTCTAGAAATGTTCGGACTAGTCCGATCACTTTCGGACAAGTCCAATTTTCGTGTCCATAACCCTAGCCGCCGCCAAACCCTAATCTTCCTCACCCCCACACTTGCCTCAAGCTTTCTCTCTCCACGCTCGAGCTCCCCAAGGCAATTTCCATCATCCTCCATCAAAACTCCTCGGATTTTGGTGGAAATCGACCTCCATTGCTCAGGGATTGAAGACCTCCATTCCTTCAACCCCTACATCTCCGCGAATTAAGCGATTTCTGTAAAATCTCATCCCAAACCCTAGAAATTGCTATTTCCTTCAATGTTGATCAACTAGCTTAGTTCCTATCACCATGTAAATGCTTCATTGATGTATTACATTGATGCTAAGCTATTTGTGCATTAGGAATCACCATTTTCTCATAGTTAGGGTTTTAGAGGTTGAATATCGGACTAGTTCCGGTCCATGCACGGACAAGTCCGGTCAACCAGACTAGTCCGTGCCTGTACACCGGACTAGTCCATTTTTTCTGAAATCAACCATAACTTCTTAATTCCTCAATGCAATTCCTTGTCATCTATTCTCATCAATACCTTGTGAAATCCATTCTCAGGACAATGTCGAGCACCAACGAAGAAATCTCTGATTTTGAGGTCGAGATGGACCGCGAAGCCGTGCTTCGGTCCTCGACGGGCCTAAGCAAGAAGTGCCAAGAGCGCCCATCCGAGCCGGCTACTTCTCCTCCCCAGGATCGACGGAAAGTGCTCGCAAAGAAGCATGCCTCCAAGGCTTCTGCAGGAGGAGGCCCTAGCTCAGCAAGTGTCCGCCAAGCAAAAGGCAAGGGCAAAGGGATTGCAACGGGCCTGATTGGCCCCCTAAAGATGTCGGCTCCAAGGGAAGGGGCCCGGTATCCCGCGGAGTAGAGATTCAATGGAAAGGGCAGCGACACGGCTGTGAAGTTTAGCAATGTCGATTGTTACAGCCGTCCCAAGCAAGCTGCTGATGGGAGGTTTTGGAGTAACTTCCATGCAGACTTTTACAAGTCTGTCTATCTTCCAATGAAGACCCCCATGGTGTGCAACCAATGGATCGATTGGGCGCATTTTGAGAAGAAGGGTTGCTCACCCTTTGTGGAGGTAGTAGAGGCAATCGAGAAGCATGGCTTGAAGGACCTATTTGCCTTCCAGAACAATTGGAATGATGATGTCATCACGCAGTTCTATGCGACGTGCCACTTTGCCAGTGCTAAGGAAGAAAGGGTGACTTGGATGACTCATGGATCCAAGTACACCATTACATATGAATAATTTGCAAGATTGCTACATCTTGACAGCACCAGCAATGACAATCTGATCATCCACAACATCGGTGTCATTGAGAAGGACAGTGTCGGCACCCTGCGTACCGGATACCCCTTGGAACTATAAAGAGTGCAAAGGAATTCCACCTATATGAGTTGAAGACGTCCGAAGGCCCCACGTGTTACTCGTAACCGGACCTACCTCCCTCATATGGTTAGTCCCAGTGCCGCCACGTGTATCATAAAATCGGAGCTACAATCCATACATGGGAATGCTCCGGACTGGATACCTGTGTGGCACCCTCGGACCTAACCCCCGACAGAGGGAAGCTCCAGTACTGACATGTGTACAACGACACCGGATCTACTCGTCCAAGACGGTAAGCTCCAAAGCTGCCACGTGTCCAACCGCTGGACCTTCAACCTCAACAGGTAGATTGGTGGACCTCCAATGGCTCGGACCTTCAAGGGACATTTAAGGCTTCAATACCTGATTATGTGTCATTAATGCTATCTTAATGATACACGATCGGAAGACCCTTAATACTAGTAACGCCACCATTAAGGCGCGTTACCACGCTATTAAGGGGAATTAAGTACATTAAATTGTGTATTAGGCATTAGTAACCGCCAGGGCCACATGTCGGGCCAGGCTAATGATGTAACAGCCAGTCCTTGTACTATAAAAGGACTGGTCGGGCGATACACGGGGGACTGTCTCTGGGACCCGCTCGAGGACTCTCAGCCTCTCTCTGGCTCGTGCTCTCAAACTCTCTAGATGATCCGATCTTTTGGGCACACACACGCTCATACACTCAATACAACAACAACAACAACACACCCGTGGAGTAGGGTATTACGCCCAGGCGGCCCGAACCACATAAATCCTTGTGTCAAGTCACTATCTTGTTCTGAATCTCCACGCGCCCTAATTGAACTAAGAAACTCCGCGAGCTACTAACATTAGTACCGGGGGAATTGTCGGAACCAATATTCGATAGACAAGATGAAGTTTATTTATAAACCCAACTCAAAGTTCAATCCTCCTTCCACTAAGAACATGAAGCCCTTCTTTGTGTTGCTGAACAGGGTCCTTCAGAAGACCATTGCCCCAAAGGATGGGGATGCTAGAAGTGTGCAGGGGTATCTCAGGACCTTGATGAAGGTCATTAGCAAAGACAAGAAGTTTGATGTCTTTGACTATATTTGAAATGACATGGTCAACATCTCCTGCATGCCAAACAGATCCTGTGGATATGCCCCCTATCTGATGTTTATGATATAAAAGGTCACAAGCATAGAGTTCGTCAAGGATGTGGAGCACCTCCCCTTGAGGCCCCAGAAGCATCAACAGCCAAGTGTTCAAGCTGCTCCCTCTCCAGCTTCCAGTCCTGAGGCTCCAGTGAGAGCTAGTGGAGATGTCAGGGCTTCACCTACCCCTAGGGCCCCTCCTCTAAAGGGGTCACCAAGTGGCATCTTGAAGTACCCGTCGGCCATCTTTGCCTCTTGTAAAAAGGCCGAAGTGAAAGCCCATAAGCTGAACAAGAGGAGATAAGTCGACATGAGATACGTCAAAGGAAATGTGAAACAAATTTGCCAAAAGCTGGAGATCGAGCCCATTGGGTCTCCAGTCATTTCTGATGACTCAAATTATAACTTCACCGAGCTCGGGCCCTTGACTCCCTCCGAGCTTGTCTATTTTGGCATTGGGACTCGAGTGGTTCCGTTCCTCCTCCTCCTCCTCATCAGCCAGAAAATGAAGATGAAGACGATGAGAGGACCGACAGCGAGGCTTGAAGACCTTAGGTCCCTCCTCTCCTTCTTTTTGGTGCCTTGATGCCAAAGGGGGAGAGATTGAGGGGGAGTCTTAGAGTCTTAGGCTTTATCTGTAGGATACGAGGATAGCTCTCTTTTTGTGTCTTTTGTCTTTGTGGGTTGTAATATTCTCTTTTCGTACTGTTGGTCTTGTGATGCAGTGTTTTGAACTACTTATGAAGATATTGATGAAATATGTGATTTTGCTCTGAAAAAGACATATATGCTTGTTGTTAACATGTTGATGTCAATTATGTCATTCTCATCTGTAAGACCTATGTGTGCTAAATACATTGGCTTGTAGTGAATACACTTGCTTTGACGATAAAAGTTTTGCAAGGTCCGACTAGTTTCGGTCAGCTCCAGTGAAGTTTTGTCTTTAGCTATGGCATGTCTTTGATAGCTCCGACATGTTTTTGATAGCTCCGGCATGTTTTTGCTAAGATCCGAGTTGATTTTTCTAGCTCCGGCTTTTGGGTTTACTAGTTCCGACTAGTTCTGGTAAATTCTGGCGCTAGGTTCTACTAGCTTTTGTTAGATCCGGCTCAAGGTCCGAGTTGCTCTGGCAAGGTTCAGAACTTCACCGCAATGCTTTTGCTTTTCATGTGCAATGTTTCGTACTTGCTTTACATCTCTGGAAAGATTGCTTAGTATTCATTTGCTTTGTCTTTGGTGCATTTTTGGTTGATATGGATGATACCGTGTTACTGTGGTTTTGCAACATGCTTATGTGGGGTTCTCACGTAAGGTGTTGTGTTCGGAACTAACTTAAGTCGAGGACTTGGGCTCATATGGATTGGTTGTTTATTCATGTGTAGGTGTTGCTTGAGTTCAAGACATGTCTAGTGACAGGATCCATTGGACTAGTCTCAGGGAGGAGATGAGATTCCAACAACCAAATTTAGGAGGAATTGTGGTTGAGCTGATCAGGAGGTTGCGCAGCATGATTGAATCTAGAACAATGCATGTGAAGGTATCGTGGACGTCACTGGAAGATGTTTGCATATGTGAAAGGAGTGCATGGACATGGCTACATGGTTCTAAGACGTGATGAAGAGATGTGGACGTAAAGAATTAGTTGGAAAGGTCCAACCGATTATGTTATGTACTCAGGCTGCGGCTGAGTCGGGTTTAACTCAAATTTGGAAAGATTTGAGTTGGTCATCATAGGATTTCGTGTGGGTCACGAATCTGAGTTGTTTAGGAATGTGGGATACGTTCCTAAGGTGTTTGGAAGTCTTAAGATTGCTTCTTTCTGCGTATAGAAAATCCTAAGCAGTTATGGAAAGTTACGATTCGTGAACAGAGTAGGATTAGGTTCCTGTTTTGAGTTGAGTTGTCTTTTGAGCTGGTTATATAAGCAAGGGAGCCCAGAGCTCGTGGTACACGACTTTGGGGCTGTTCCTCTTGTGTTCTATTGAATAAAATTCATAGTTTGAAGGAACTTTTGTGCCTTTTTCGTCCGACTTGTTCCAGACAAGTTTTACTCGTCGAGTTTCTGGACAGCACTACCTCTCGTCGGTGGTTTTATCATAACTCGAGGTTTACAGATCCAATTGACGTGATTCTTTCTGGGTTGTCTTCAAAACTTGATTATCTATCATCGTTCTAAATTTCACGGTCATTGGATTTGTGGTCTATGATCTACACGAGTTTCTTTGCAGTGTTCCAGAACTGTTTTTTTCTTCTCGGGTAGGGCAGGTTGACCTTTGTTTGATCTTTCGATCATAACTTGAGTTTTTCTCGAAGGATTTGAGTGATTCTTGTTGTGTTTTCTTCGTGGCTTGATTCTCTCTGATATCTATCACTTATGTCACAGTGAAACACGTTTATATTAGTCTCACACATGATTTCTTTAACATATCATTTTTCTATCGAAGGGGTTGGGGTTTAATTGTTTCCGCTGCGTAAGATTTTAAAATCTACCATTCACCCCCCTCTGGTAGCTTTTCACGTGCTCTTCAATCCTACAATTGGTATCAGAGCCACGTTGCTCTAATCTTTGTGATTTGCACGTGTTTTTGACTAATCATAATGGAGAAGTACTCTGCCAAACCTTGTGTGTTCGCTAGTATTGATTTTCAGGTTTGGAAGGCACGCATGGAGGCTTTCATCCAGGCATAAGGCTTTGCAATATGGGATAAGGTATACAAGCCTTACGACGTGCCATCAAACGATCAAGTTACAGCTACAAATCTGAGAGATGTCGACAATAACAACAAGGCTCGAAACTTGATCATACAAGGATTAACACAAAGCGACTTCGACTGTGTTGCACACCTCCGATCTGCATACGATGTGTGGAAAGCACTTTGTGACTACCACGAAGGATCCAACACGATCAAAGTGGTAAGGCAAGATATGTTCAAAAAGGAATACATGCGCTTCGAGATGCAACCTGGTGAGTCTATTGATGACCTTTTTGCTCACTTTAATAAGATTCTCAGCAACTTGCGTAGTGTCAATGTTATTTTTTCAGATGCTGAAAATGCTAGGCAATTGCTAAGTGCATTATATATGTCAATTTGGGAGATGAAAGTCACATCTATTCGTGAATCTACTGTCATGAGTTCACTTACTTTAGATGTGCTATATTCCAAGTTAAAAACTTATGAAATTGACATAATATCACGTAAGAACCCCAACAAGTCTATTGCTTTTGTTTCTCAATGTGACATGCCTAGTTCCGGTCAAACATCATCTTGTGGTACACTTGCTTTGCTGTCTTCTCTAACCCTTGAACAGATTGAGGAGTTTCCAGAGGAGGAGCTAGCACTCATCTCTACCCGGTTCTCAAAAGCATTGCAAAATGTGAGAACTAGAAGGAGAGGAAGCTCCGGACCTCAATGATGCTTTGAATGTGGTAAGATAGGACATTTTCGTTCAGATTGCCCTAACCTTTCAGGTCCTACTTCCCGGGATGAAAAGAAAACAAGAACGAAGCACTCCTTTGCAAAAGATACGAAGAAAAAGAAGGGTTTTATAGGACATCAATTGGTGAGCAGTTTTATCTCAGCACTCCAGGAACTTGGCTCAAGTGACGTGGACATTGGAAGTGATGAAGATGAAGATGATTTGGCAACTTGTGCTTCATAGCGGGCAAGTCAAGATCAAGTATCGAGGAGGCAGAACACAACAGCGACAATGAAGAGGTATGTCTTACTTGCGAAGAAATGTGTGATGCTATTTCTCATGCCACTGTTATTGTTAAGAAAAAGGACAAAAAGCTTAGGGACAATGCTGTTAAAATTGAGTCACTAGAATCTAAAATTAATCGTTTAAAATCCTTGATTCCTAGTGATGATTCTTGTTCCTCATGTGACTTAATATATGAACAATTGTCCTCCCTAAGAAGTGCACATACCTCGACACTTGATTCACTTGAACTTGAAATTGAAATTGTTCTTCGAGGAGCTGAAGAAATCACAAGAGCCGTTGCATGAACACACGGCTGTGACCGTACTTGCTTTCTTGACCAGATTTATGGAAATTAAGTCCAAGTACTTTTTTTCCATCAACTGCTACAATGATCTCATGAAATTGATCTGCGATATCCTTCCACAACCTCACAAAGCGCCACCAGATATGTATCAGTCAAAGATCAAGATATCTGGTCTCGGTATGAAGTATGAGAAAATTGATGTGTGCCCAGACAACTGCATGCTATTCTGGAAAGAGCACGCCAATGAGAAGATGTGCTTGAAATGTGGTAAATCGAGGTATGTCGAAGTTGTTAATGACGATGGCGATAATGTGATGACAGATGTCGCACATAAGAAGCTTCGTTACTTGCCTGTGACACCTCGGTTGAAGCGGATGTTTCTTTCAAAAAGAACTGCAAGACACATGAGATGGCACAAAGAAGGTAAACGTGAGAACAAAGAATTCTTGACGCATCCGTCCGACGGTGATGCATGGAAGGCGCTAGACCGTTTCGATCCAGACTTTTCTCGTGATGCGAGGAATGTTCGCATCGGATTAGCGACAGACGGACTCTCACCGTTCAGTATGAATGCCACGCCATACTCATGTTGGCCTGTCTTTGTCATTCCGTACAACCTGCCACCTGCTTTTTGTACGAGGAACGAGTTCATGTTTCTCAGCCTCATTGTACCTGGACCTGATCATCCCGGGTCACGTCTCAACGTGATGTTAAAACCGCTGATCGAAGAATTGAAAGTCTTGGGGACAGGAGTCGAAGCGTACGACAGTTACAAGAAGCAAAAATTCAACCTTCGAGCTGCTTATTTGTGGTCCGTCCATGATTTGCCGGCATACGGCATGTTTTCCGGATGGAGCACTCACGGTCGTCTGACGTGTCCGATATGTGCTTCAGACACGGATTGCTTTCGACTAACTCATGGAGGCAAAATATCTTACTTCGATTGTCACAGACGTTGGCTGCCCTCGAATCATATATTTAGGCAGCAGAGGCATGTCTTTCGAAAGAACACTGTTGTCACTAAAGGACCACCGAAGCGTCTCAACGGGTCAGAAATTTCTGATATGTTGGACAACTGGTGCCTGATGAAGGTTGTCCTGGATATTTCGTAGGTTATGGAGAGGAACACAATTGGACTCACATATGTGGACTTTGGGAGCTACCATATGTGAAGTCGTTGATTCTAATGCACAACATTGATGTCATGCATCAGGAGCGTAATATGAGCGAAAGTATCATAAGCACTTGCATGGATATGCCTGGCAAAACGAAAGACAATTATAAAGCTAGACTAGATTTGGCAGACATTTGTCACCGTCCAACTCTTGAAATCTCTGAAAGTGGTGGAAAGCCACGTGCTTCTTTCTGTCTTCGATCGAAAGAAAAGAAAGAAGTTATGAAATGGATGAAAACTTTGAAATTCCCAGATGGTTACGCAGCTAGCCTGAAACGAGCCGTAAATGTTAACAAAGGAAACCTCACTGGGTTGAAGAGTCATGATTATCACATTATAATGGAAAGACTCCTACCTGTTATGTTCCGAGGCTATCTAGATGATGCGGTGTGGAAGGTTTTAGCCGAGCTCAGCTATTTTTATAGACAGCTTTGTGCTAAAGAAATCAAGATCGGTATGATGGATAAGTTAGAGAAGGAGGTACCCATACTTTTATGTAAGATGGAATATTTTTTTCCACCGGGTTTCTTCAATCCAGTGCAACATCTGCTTATCCATCTTCCATTCGAAGCTAAAGTTGGCGGTCCTGTGCAATATAGGTGGATGTATCACATTGAAAGAGCGCTACGATATCTGAAACCAATGGTTGGCAACAGGGCAAGGGTGGAAGGGTGCATCGCTGAAGCATATGCTCTTAAGGAAGTTGGATACTTTTCAAGTGTCTACTTTGCGGAAGAAAACAATATCAATACTTCGGCGATGCGGTACAATGTGGACGAAACACCCCCCCTAAGCGACCTTTCCATTTTTCAAACGAGAGGTGCCACCGTTGGTAGCTACACGACCTACGAGCTATCCGAACAGGAAAGGACTGTTGCTTTACTCTACATGTACGCGAATATAGAAGGCATGCAGGAATACTTCGAGTAAGTGTTTCTCCTATGTTTATGTTAATCTACATATTTTGCTACACATGTACTCTAAAAGATGTTTTTCATGTTCAGCGAGTTCCACAGACAATATTGGCCACATAGGCATCAACCTACGGCCAAACAAGTAGAAGCGGTGCGAAAGGAAGGAATAAATGGGGGGCAGAGTTTTCTATGTATTATAAATCTTCTATGTATTATAAATTACTATTATTAAAGAAGTATTATGTAATATTCTCTCGTCTTTTATAACAGTGTCGGACTCACAATGTCCATGAAGATTTGCGGCAGCTATCTTATGGATTGGTGAATGTTAGAAGCTATGGTCGATATGACGTAAATGGCTTCCGATTCCGTACAACTCATTTTGAAGCTCATCGTCCTCTTGCGGCAACATCAAATTCCGTTGTTGTGACGAGAGCAATGGACACTCAAGGGAATTTAACCGATTATTATGGTATCATTAACAAAATCCTTGAATTTACTTTTACCGGAAATAAGACCCTTCGAGTTGTCTTCTTTGACTGTGATTGGTTTGATCGTACTCATGGAACTCGAGAAAACCAATTTGGAATGGTGGAAGTGAAACATAAAGACCGACTACGAGGTTACGATACATTTGTTCTTGCGCATCAAGTTGAACAAGTGTATTATCTACCTTATCCATGCACGAAGCTCAGTGCTTGGTGGGTGGTATATAAGGTGAATCCTCGTGAGCGGCTATATACTCCTGGGGATGATGGTTACCATGATAGCGAAGACGTTGAAGAAGTGTACCAAGAAGAAGAGTTGCCAGACACTTTTATCGTCGAGCTTGGTGCGGGACTCGATCAATTAGTTGGAGATGTTGAAGACGTTGAAGATGTAGAGGCAGATGATACGCGGAAACGAAAATTAGAACAGGCCACGATGGAAGATCGTTGGGCTGGTTTAAGGAGTAGGGCACAGGCACATGACAATGATGTTGATGAATTTTGAAAGTGACTACAAGTAATGTTTTCTTGAAGATAGTAACATGAATTTTATATATTTTATTTGCATATTTACTAATTATCTAATTATAATAGGATGGCGTCATAGAAGGGTAAGAAGGTGCCGCCGACGAGGGGGTTCTACCCCTCTAGACCTGAGGACGCTTTCGTTGGTGCCTCGTCGACTGGCAGCAGACACTCTCAGCTGCTGGGGCACGTTCAGACCAGCTCTAGAGCTTCGTCACAGGTAAATGTCACTCGTTTTTGACAAATTCTTTAAATTCAAATTCACATTAAACTTACTTATGAATCATTTGAATGTTGTAGTCCTCACCGTCTGACTCAGAGGCTGCGGCACCTTCGGTGAGCCAGCCCTCGGCGAGGCAGCCCTCGGCGAGGCAGCCCTCGGCCAGCCAGCCCTCGGCGAGGCAGCCCTCGGCGAGTCAGCCCTCGGCGAGCCAACCCTCGGCCAGCCAGCCCCCGGCTGACGATGAGTTTGTTCCTGAGGCCTTTGACTCGGCTGGTGAGGAGCCGTCTGGGTCACCTGACGTGGCGCCCCAGCAGACGCGGAGGACGAGGAGGACTCACTTTGTTAGTCCTCCCGCGGTCCCTTCACAGAGGACCGTGATTCGTCCAGTCGGAGACAGGTAATAAAAATTATAGTTTTCAATTTTAGTTTCTTTTGATTACTTAAGTAATGAATGAATGAATAAATATCTTACAGGGCTTGGGACGACTTGTCTTTCACCGGTGAGAAACACCAAAGACCGGTGAACGGTGTCCTTGGGTCTATAGTGTGTTTGCACTATCCCGGGGTCATCGACGGGGTGCCTGCTCTTTTGTAGGAGGACTACGCACGCGTCCATCACCAGGAGCACGGCAACCTTCAGGAGGCCGTATGGGCCGATTTTATGGTAAGTATGTTAAAAAAGTTTCTAAGTTACAACTCTTAAACTCTTTTAGTGAACATCTCTTCAATATATTCTTTATCGCAGGCAAGATATACTTTAGAGGACCCGAACGACCGTCGCATGTTTGAGGATGCGAGGCGAGTGTTTCACTTCAACGCTGCCAAGGCGCTTCGACAAGCTTTGTCGAACGCCCGTGTTCAAATTATTAATGAGCAATTGAAGGCGAACCAGCAGCACGTGTTACACTTCCGACAAGAGAGCGAGAGGCACCTGACGGAGGAGGAGTACGCGCAGGTACGTGGAGTGTAGTAAGTATTTTTTCTGATAATGTCCTCGATGGTACTTTTAACGACTTCGAACTATGTGCAGGGCCACGTGAGCTGGTTGCAGGGTCGGACCGATGCATTTCGGGCCCTTTGTCGCTACTGGGCTAGCGATGAGTTTAAAGCTAAGTCTGAGAAGGCTCGAGACTGCAGAGGGGTGGAGGGGAAGAGGAGGCACGGGCAAGATAACCACTTGTGTTTAGCTAAACGCATGGTAAGTGTGTGTAACTTATGTTTATATATTAATAATATATTGTTCGTACTAACACATATTGACAGGAGCGCGAGACGGGGGTGCCGCCCACCCCTGTTGAGGTTTGGAAGAGAGGTCACAGGGACCCTTCTCAGCCGACGGGGTGCAGTCAGGCTGCAGCCGAGCGTTTGGTAAGTTTAGAAATCATTCATATTAAATATAACTATATAGATTGTTGAACTTACACGATTTTATTGTTTTGCAGGCTAAGTACGGGGAGGAGGCTAGGAAGATACAGGGCGAGGATTTCGATTGGGAACGTCAACCGATCGATCCTCAAGCCGCCTATGCAACCGGTGGTGGAAAAGCACATGGAAGGTGAGTTTGCAAGTCATTTTATCGTTTTCAATTCAAAGTATTCAAGATATTTTAATTTCATATTACCGACTCTCTTTTTTATAGGCTCGCCATATTCGACGGAGTTGTCGACTCGAGGGCAGGTAGACCTGCGAGAGGCAGCTCCACGCAGGCTTCGGGCACGAGAGGTCGCCGCGTGTCGCAGTGGGACATTGAGATGCAGTCCCTCTGAGAAACTGTAGAAGAAAACGTAAGGCGACATGAGGAGGAAAGGAGGGCGATGGAGGCCACGATCCAAACCCAGGCAGCAGCGTTGGCGCAGATGCGGGAAGCAATGGAGGTAACAATCTAAAAATTAAAATTCTCATTAATTCAGCGTAAATGACTTACTAATAGGTAGCATTTAATGTTTGCAATGACAGGCCATCGCTCGGGCGCAGGGTCTGGGAATCCAGCTACCGGTACTACCACCGGTCCTCCCAGGCGATCCTTCTTCAGCGGGTCAGGTAAGTTTCTATGTAATCCTTCTTCTCCAGCGTAATAAGATTGAGATAGATGAAAGAGAGAGATAGTTAGATCGAAGAAAATGATTGAGATAGAAGAAAGAAAGAGATAGAAGAAAGGGAGACAGAAGAAAGAGTGAAAGATAGATAGAGTAGGATGGGAATGAAGAGAGAGTAAGATGTAGATGGAGATAGAGAGAGGGGAAGATAGAGGGAGGGAGATGTAGATGGAGATAGAGGGAGGAAGATAGAGGGAAAAGGATAGCAATAGAGAGATAGAGTGAGCAAGAAATATAGAGTGAGAGACAAAGAGAGAAATGAAAAGAGAGAGGAAGAGAGGGTGATCTAGATGAAGATAGAGGGAGAGGGAGGGAGAGAGATGTTGATGCATTTATATTCTAACTCTAAGTTTTATTAATTGCAGGGATCCGCGACGGCTGCACAAACGTCGTCGCCTTCGCTACCGCCGCCTGGAATGAGGCGCGACGACGACGACTTCAACTTCGGAGGTGGCTTCGAAGGTTAGATGGGCGAGTGAGCCCTTTTATTTACTTTGTTGATGAAGATGTGAGATGTATCGGAATTTTAGTTTGTGATTGTGATGATGTTTGTGTATGCTGTGTATATATTGTGTATATTGTGTATATTGTGTTTGTTGTGATTCTGGCCATCGAGCCGGGTAGTATTTTCTGTTTTTTAAAAAAATAAAAAACCTTATTTGCGACGGCTTTTTATACATCACCGTCGCAAATAAGAGTACAAGCCGTCGCAATTAAACCACAGTTATTTGCGACGGCCTGGCCGTCGCAAATAGCGTCGTGGGTCCCGGAGGAGGACACGTGGGCCCTGCCCTCTGAACTTATTTGCGACGGCCAGGCCGTCGCAAATAGTGGCCCTTAATTGCGACGACTAGGCCGTCGCAAATAAGCATCTGCGGGGCCCGCCAGCCCGCAGCAATAACTTGCGACGGCCACTCCAAGCCATCGCAAATAAGTTTATTTGCGACGGTGGCCGTCGCAAATGAGCTTATTTGCGACGACAAACTTGCGACGGCCAGAAGCCGTCGCAAATAAGGTAAACCGTCGCAAATAGCTTATTTGCGACGGCATTTGGCTTATTTGCGACGGCCCCGACCGTCGTAAATCGTCGGGATTCCTGTAGTGTATGACTTTGTGATTCCTTTTACATGCTGAAAGTTCTTACTACATTACTCATGTTATACATTTTGTAGTTTTTGCAAGACTAGTAACTGAAATAATTACTTACGCTAAATCTAGTCATGATAGAACTTTCTTGCTGTTTTAAACTTTTTGCATGCTCACAAGTGCTTTTAATCATAAAGAATTAATCAAATAATCAACTCACATGTTGAATTTTTATGAACAAATATAAATTGAGAAAAGATCAAGAGAATATTCCTACATCGCATTTCTTCTTTTGAGATGGCTTATCATTGCACTTATATATGAACTTGGAAGAAGTTGTGTATGACTAAAACCATGTATTTAAGCTTCTAGTTGTCAAATGACATAGGCATGGCTTGGTTGGTTAGAATAAGGCAGATGCGCATATAATCTCTTACAAATATCATATGATCTAAATTTGTGCTTTGAAAAATAATAAAATGCAGCAACAAGTGTCATGCTTTCAGGTTTTGAAATAGTTAAGTTTGTGAGATCATGACTTGCTTAAATTGAAAATTACATTTGATCTCTAGCATGGCTTACACTACCTTATGTATCTCATTTATGTGATAATGTAAGGTACCTGATAGTATGACTTGGATGAGCTTTGTTTATATGTATATGTTATAATATGCTCATAACAACTAAAGTTGGAGAGATAATTTGTTTATATGCTCATGACTTGCTGAATACATTGTCAAAGGGGGAGAGATAAGCATGAAGATAAAAAGAATATGTGCATAAGGAGAGATAATAAAGGCGGAGAGATAATATGGGATAATTTTTGGATTTTCTTCTCATTTTACTTTTGATTTACAAAGGGGGAGAAATTGCCTTCAAAACTTTTATGTGAATAAGCCAATGTTCGGATTTTAAATGGTGTTGCCAATGCATTCATCAAGGTTGAGATTGTAAGACCTATGTGTGCTGAATACATTGGCTTGTAGTGAACACTTGCTTTGACGATAAAAGTTTTGCAAGGTCCGACTAGTTTTGGTCAGCTCCGGTGAAGTTTTGTCTTTAGCTCCGGCATGCCTTTGATAGCTTCGACATGTTTTTGATAGCTCCGGCATGTTTTTGCTAAGATCCGAGTTGATTTTTCTAGCTCTGGCTTTTGGGTTTACTAGTTCCGACTAGTTCTGGTAAATTCCGGCGCTAGGTTCTACTAGCTTTTGTTAGCTCCGGCTCAAGGTCCGAGTTGCTCTGACAAGGTTCAGAACATGACCGCAATGCTTCTGTTTTTCATTTGCAATGTTTCGTACTTGCTTTACATCTCTGAAAAGATTGCTTAGTATTCATTTGCTAAGTCTTTGGTGCATTTTTGGTTGATATGGATGATATCGTGTTACTGTGGTTTGGCAACATGCTTATGTGAGGTTCTCACGTAAGGTGTTGTGTTCGGAACTAACCTGAGTCAAGTCGAGGACTTGGGCTCGTATGGATTGGTTGTTTATTCATGTGCAGGTGTTGCTTGAGTTCAATACATGGCTGGTGACGGGATCCATTGGACTAGTCCCAGGGAGGAGATGAGGTTCCAACAACCAAATTCAGGAGGAATTGTGGTTGAGCTGATCAGGAGGTTGCGCAACATGATTGAATTAAGAACAATGCATGCGAAGGTATCGTGGAAGTCATTGGAAGATGTTTGAATGTGTGAAAGGAGTGCATGGACGTGGCTACATGGTTCCGAGACGTGATGAAGAGATGTGGACGTAAAAAATTGGTCGGAAATGTCCAACCGATTAGGTTATGGACTCAGGCTGCGGCTGAGTCGGGTTTGACTCAAATATGGAAAGATTTGAGTTGTTTATGATAGGATTTCGTATGTGTCACGAATTTGAGTTGTTTAGGAATGTGGGATACGTTCCTAAGGTGTTTGGAAGTCTTAATATTGCTTCTATCTGCGTATAGAAGAATCCTAAGCAATTATGGAAAGTTACGATTCGTGAACAGAGTAGGATTAGGTTCCTGATTTGAGTTGAGTTGGCTTTCGAGCTGGTTATATAAGCAAGGAAGCCCAGAGCTCATGGTACAGGAATTTGGGGCTGTTCCTCTTGTGTTCTATTGAATAAAATTTGTAGTTTGAAGGAACTTTTGTGCCTTGTTCGTCCGACTTGTTCCAGACAAGTTTTACTCGTCGAGTTTCTGGACAGCACTACCTTTTGTCAGTGGTTTTATCATAACTCGAGTTTTATGGATCTAATTGACGTGATTCTTTTTGGGTTGTCTTCACAACTTGATTATCTATCATCTGTATAAATTTCACGGTCATTGGATTTGTGGTCTAGGATCTACACGAGTTTCTTTGCAGCGTTCCAGAACTGTTTTTTTCTTCTCGAGTAGGGCAGATTGACCTTTGTTTGATCTTTCGATCATAACTTGAGTTTTTCTCGACGGATTTGAGTGATTCTTGTTGTGTTTTCTTCGTGACTTGATTATCTCTGATATCTATCACTTTTGTCACAGTGAAACATGTTTAGTTTAGTCTCACACACGATTTCTTTAACAGATTGTTTTTCTGCCAAAGGGTTGGGGTTTAATTGTTTCCGCTGCGTAAGATTTTTAAATCTACCATTCACCCTCCCTCTAGTAGCTTTTCACGTGCTCTTCGATCCTACATTATCATGATTATTATTTCTATACACTTAGTTCTGCATCCCACCATAAAGAGCGCAAATATGGATCATGTTTTTATTGCTTAACGTGTTTCAAGCTCATATGTGCACACTTTATGAAAATCTAAACTTTTTATCATATTTTGTAAAATCTCAATTGGTTGTCATCAATCACAATAAAGGGGAGATTGAAAGTGCATCTAGGTATCCGTTGTGGGTTTTGGTTGATTAATGACAAGAAAATGAGATCCTAACCACATTGTTGAGATGAGTGCAGGTTCTAATGAGAGAATGAGCAAAGTGCCAAAAAGAAAAGAGAATGAAGAGCAATGCAGAAAAGAGCTCAGGAAACAAGTGTAGTAGATCATTGTGTATGGAGTGTGGTAAGGAAACACACCCCAAGAGCTCAAGCACAAATAATATCACACATTGCACAAATTTATACAGGACCGGACTAGTCCGACTGACTCCGGACTAGTTCGATATCTTTCTGCACAAGATCGGACAAGTCCTCACAACGCGAACTTGTCCTCATAGTCCAATTTTTTACTGATCGGACTAGTCTGATATCACCACGGACTAGTCCGATATCTCTCTGACTAGAATCGGACTAGTCCTCCCTAGTGCGGACTAGTCCTTCAAACAATTCATAGTGGGACAAAATCGGACAACTCCGATAACACAACGGACTAGTCCGATATCTTTCTGATGTCAATCGGACAAGTCCGACATTATCACAGACTAGTTCGAAAACCCTCTGACCTAAATCGGACAAGTCCTCCAAGTGTGGATTTGTCCACAAATTCACTTAGGGTTTCACTTATCCGGACAAGTACGACATCAATCTGACTAGTCCGAAGATTTCCAGAATGAAAATCGGACAAGTCCGCTTTTAGCCGGACAAGTCCGATATTTTTGGACGCCTAGGGTTTGCTACACGCAACACGCCGAACTAGTACGGTGTCCACCACGGACTAGTATGATCTTTCTAAACTCTAACGATAACTTTTGGTAACCCCATATAAATAGGTGTACACGGCTCATCTTTCATATCTCTTGACCCCCTGCGCCGTCACACCTTCCAAGAGCCTATAAAATACCTCTCTCCACAAAATCAAACGCAACAAAGATCAATCCCTTGAGGATACACTTTGGATCATTGGAGAGGCAAGGTTCATCACTTATTGAACTCTTGGTTTGATTCCCTAACATACTCCTGTGGTTTTCATTTTGATCTTAAGAATGTGTTCTTCATGGTGTTCATATTGTAATCTTGGGGAGCCCTCAACTTGTGAGAAGGCCCCTTGAATTTGTTTATTTGCCCTTTGTGATTAGTGAAGAGGATTGGCCTCCGTAGCGATCCGACGAGGGTAGGGTTGGAGAGGACCCGATCCTTTTGTGGACCCCTCAACGGTTGCCTCTATGGGAACCGAACCACGGGATAAAGTGCTTGTGTTCTTACATTGCTCACATCGTTCTTACACTTCATATATATCTAGGGTTTCAATCAATCTTGCTCACTTTATGTTGAAACATTGAATATAAGATTAACTTATGGTACATCCTAGTTCATAGTAGTGTGACACTTCAATTACAAGTATACTTCCGCTGCATACATCCTAGGATCAAGATAATCGATCAAATTTGATCAACCTAGTCGGTACACAATGGACTAATCCACACTCGATCGGACTAGTACGACATCTCGAGATTTGATCTGGTTGTTGAGTGTTGCAGGTTTTGACAAAAATCAAAAAGGCTTATTCACCCCCCTCTAGGCCACATTCACTATCAAAAGTCAGGCACTGGCTGACTTCATGACGAAGTGGACCCCTTCTTCATCAAATCCAAGGGGCCCTAGTGAGCAGAAGCTGGAACCCAAGGTCTTGGTCTTCACCGAGCCTCACTGGACTCTCTACTTCGATGGTTCCATGCAAAATAAAGGGGCCGGAGCTGGAATTCTTTTCCTTGCTCTGACCGGGGAGAAGGTCAAGTACATGGTACACCTTGACTTCAAGGCAACCAACAACATGGCGGAGTATGGAGCTCTCATCTATGGGCTCACGGTGGTGCTATCATATGGCGTGAAGCAGATGCTGATAAAGGGTTATTCACAACTCATTATCAAGCAAGTCAAAGGCGAATGCAGCTGCAACAACCCGCAACCCACTGCTTACCTTCTTGAAGTCCAGAAGCTCTAGAAGGACTTCGACGTCCTGGACCTCTGCCATGTCCAGCGTCTCAACAACACTGAAGCTGATGAACTCTCGATGAAAGCTTCAACCGGAGCTCAAGCTCCCGACAGAGTTTTTTGTCAGGATATTCTCAAGACCTACCGCTCAGCCTGCCAAACTGAGTGAAAGGGTCGAGAGCAGCACCTCAAAGATGGCAATCCCGGTGGCCCTGTTACCATGGCGTCCACCAAGGATCATATGCATTGCAAGAAGTTCCGAGCAACCCAGCGTGCAAGATCCGAAGGCTCAAGTTAGCTCCAATGCATGGATCTCGGAGATCTGGAGCTACTTGAAAGACAACATCCTTCCTAAAGACAGTGCATCCACTGACCAGATTGTCAGATTGGCTAAAAGATACACACTGGTAGAAGGGGATCTCTACCGTTGTTGTGCCAACAGCGTCCTAATGCGGTGCATTGTCCAGGATGAAGGCTATGAGCTCCTCGTAGAAATCCATGGAGGCCAGTGTGGGAACCACGCATCTTCCCGCATGTTGGTCGGTGAAGCCTTCCAGCATGGCTTTTACTGGCCTACAACACTCTAGGACGCAGTTGAGCTGGTAAAAAAGTGTGAAGCGTGCCAGTTCCACGCGAAACAAATTCACACACCAGCTCAGTCACTGCAGATGGTACCTCCTACATGGCCATTCGCTGTGTGGGGGATGGACATTTGAGGACCTTTCCCAAAAGCCGTCGGAGGTTAAAGGTTCCTGTACACCACCATCGACATGTTCACAAAGTGGCTAGAAGCTACTCCAGTTGTGACTATCAATAAGCAATCTGCTATCAAGTTCTTGAAGTCCATAGTCTACAGATTTGTAGTTCTTAACAGAGTCATAACTGAGAACGAAACTCAATTCACAAGTGCAACATTCCAATAATATTGCGAAGACCTCGACATTCAAGTCAACTACGCATCAGTAGCTTACTAGGCAAGTAATGACCAAGCTGAGAAAGCAAATGCAGGAATAATGAAAGGACTTAAGATGCTAACATATGAGCCCCTAAAGAAACATGGAGCCAACAGGATAGAGGAGCTTCCGTCTGCACTTTGGGCGAGCAGGACAACACCTAGCTGGTCAACTACAGAGGCACCCTTCTTTTTGGTGTACCGAGCTGAAGCGGTCCTTCCTCCGTAGATCACCATGGTGCCACTCTGAGTTCGGACCTCTGACAAAGCCACGCAGGACAAGCTCCGGCATGAAGATCTTGACCTTGTCGGCGAGTGAAGGTGCCAAGCAGTTGTTCGGAATGCACGATATCGCTAGGCACTCCGGCGCTATCACCAAAGGCATGTGCACAATCGACAACATGAAGAAGGCGATCTGGTGCTGTGGAGAATATTAACTTGTGAAGGGATGAACAATTTATCCCCCAGCTGGGAAGGTCCCTTCTGAGTGATCAAAGTATCCGTCCCAGATGCGTTCGCTTGGCAACAGAGGATGGTACACTTCTTCCCAATCCATGGAACATCGAGCACCTCTGTAAGTTTTATACTTAGTTTCACGGAGGTGAGTCTGTAATTACACAGAATGTAAATTATAGAGTCTATGAACAGAGTTGGGCGGGTCCTCGAGGAGGACATCTCGACCCCTCCAGGAGGGTCTGGACAGTTCAAGACACTTAACTTTGTCACTGTACTTTAAGTGTAGCTTACCTACCCTAGGTTATAACAAGATGAATAGCACACTAGGCCTGGTTCCGTACCGTTAGTGTGTCCTTGACTCCCGTGTAATTCGGACCTATAATGAAAGACATTGTTGTGCGAAAACAGACTACACGTGCATTGATTTTGTACAGGCTCATTTCTTTTATTATCTTTACCTTCTTGTCTATAATGAAGTTGTGCAATTCTTTTTGATATTTAGTCTAAGTTATTCATATAATATACAAGTTATATTGTTGATCTTTTTTGGATCTTAGCATTGCTAGATGGTCTACTCGCCTGAACAATGAAATCAATGACGGGTCCGAAGTGGTCTATCGACATAGACTGGTCAAGCAACCTAAGTACACCACTCTACCTATATTCTGGCAGGCCTCAGTTGGGCGGGTTCGGAAGGCATTTGGATCTGAAGAGAGTATATCGATATACTTGTTATTATGATGAGTTCCTTTGGATCTAAAATTCAAATAAGAACAGTAAGTCGCGAACAAGTTATAGATGAGAGGACAAATTTTACTATTTATCTTGTCTTTAATGCACATGAAAAATGAAAAACTCATGGTGATGGTTGTCGATGCCGGAGCTACTAAGCTCCAACAACCCATAGGGGGCCCGCCGTCGACGTTTTATTTGTTGAAAGTTGGCATCTCGGAGTTAACAAGATCCAAAAACACCCTTGGGGGCTTGCCGTCGACGTGAAGAGCAAACACAGATTGTGGAAAAATCACCCTAAGGAGGTTCGCCTTCGATGTATTATGCGTTGATGGCGGACAATGTCTAAGCCGAGAAGCTCCGACGATCCCAGGGGGCCCACTGTCAACGTTCTAAACGTCGATAGTGGGCGTCACCGGACCTACCAAGCTTCGACAACCCCATGGAGACCCGCCGTTGACGTCCTAGGCATTGATAGTGGGCGTCGTCAGACCTACCAAGCTCCGACAATCCCAGTGGGCCTACCGTCGACATTTTAAGCGTTGATAGTGGGCACCGTCGGAACTACCAATCTACGACAATTCCCAAGGGGCCCTCCATCGACGTTCTAAGCGTTGATAATGGGCGCTTTCAGACCTACCAAGCTCCAACAACCCCCAGAGGGCCCGCCGTCGATGTTCTAAGCGTTGATAGTGGGCGCCATCGGACCTACAAAAGCTCCGACAATCCCTAGGGGTCTCGCTGTAGACGTTCTAAGTGTTGATAGTGGGTGCTGTCGAACCTACCTAGCTCTGACAACTCCCAGGGGGCCTACTGTCGACGTCACAAAGGGTCCCTGGAGATGTCGGAGGTAAACTTCAAAACTCGGAGCTATCGATTTGGTTACGAGTAAGAAGTGAAGTCATCAATACAATGTCAATTCCTATTGGTACATGTCCGCAATCAAATTGTGCACATATACCAGGGGGCTAACAACATAAACAGCAATGCATTGAAGACAAATTCAAAATGTTATTCATTCATTCAAGAAGATTGAATTTCATTCATTCAAAGGATTGGATTACAAAATGAGGATTACTAGTGAAAGGCAGAAGAAAAATGTCCTAGATACTAGAAGTCCTAGGTCCTATGGATGAATGAAGCAACTTTTTCGGCAGTCTCTTGAACGCTGACCCTAGCGGCATCTTCTTCTTCAAGGACGGGTCCTTCGATCGTTCTTGGCCAGAGACTTCCCCTCCGTCTCTAGGTTGTGGATGATGACATCACCCATTGCGTCCACCTTGTTGCTGGTAGAGCTCAATGCCACCAGTGCCTTGTCTAGCTCCGGCTCCGGGTCAGCCGGATGTAGCGTACTGAAGCCAAGCGGCACCAAGGCATAGTTAGAATGCCCTAGGAAGTCCCTGACTTGCTGGGACTCAGTCGCCCTCAAACTCCTTAGTTCCTCCAGTAACCTTCTGGCGTCCGCAAGCTCTGAACCTTCCCGGGCTATGCGCTCGACCTCCTTGGCATGTTGCTGAATACTTTCGGCCACCTGCTTTTTGCGGTCGGTGACCTCCGTCTATCTGAGGTGGATGCGGATTGGCGGTTTGCCAGATCCTTCTCCCTGCCCCTCACTCTTTCCTCCCTGGTGCAGACTTCAGTTTGTCTCCTGGAGAGCTCCTGTCCCACCTGCAAATTCTTCTCCTCTTCTTGCTTGCACCACTCTTCAAACTTTTTGGTGTGGTCTGCCAAGCTCTACTCCCCCAAAGACAGCCTCTGGGCAAGCTCCTGCTCCTCCTCAAAATGTCCTCCTACTTCTCTAGGTGCTTCTCCGCCCTCTCGTCAAGGGCCTCCCGACGCTTGAGGAGTATATCATTCAGCTCTATAAGGCTATCTTGACGCTCATCAGCAGCCTCGTTTGTCATGCTCGAAAATCTCTCGAGTCTTCTCGTTGAGAGCCTTAATGGCAGCCTCCCGCTCATTCAGCAAGCGGTCCATCAGCGCTAGCTGGGCCTTCTCCTTGGCCACCAATTCTCGCTGGTCTGCAAGCCTTTACTGCAACAGCTTTGTCTCCAAGTGAAGCCTATTGGCCAACGCCTCAAGGTGTTGTGCTCCTCTTCGAGAGTCTTGCTTTTGGAGAATCCTTCCTCATCGCCCTTGGAAATAAAAGAGCAGATCCGCACTTTGACACCTAAAATTCCATTACGAGCAAAGGCGGGCTGAACATGGTGGAGACTGGAGCAGACGTTGTCAATAGACAACGCCAAAGGAATTTGCTCTGGGCCCACCTGAAGCGCCTCTGCAGGTTCTAAGGGGTCTTTAAAAATAGAAATTGGGTCCCACGGTATAAGCGTGGTCCCCTACGGCTCTATAGCGCAAGGTCGCCCTCTGGGAGCTCTTCTGCATCAACCGGGGCTGAGGAGGGTCCTGCAGTGGGAACCGCCACCTCCGAGGCTGACGAGGAAGGCCCCCCTGCCGGATCTTAATTCATCGGCTCTGCCGGTGGAGGACATGCCGCCAGCTCTTCTGGGTGCTCCGGCTCTAACATGAGCACCTCCAAAGTTTTTACCTCTGGGGCTTGCATTGGAGCATCGCCCGGAGCCCCCGTTACCTCCGGCTTAGCGGCCGGTACTTTAACCATCTCTCGATATGGGGCCGGAGCTTCAACTTCATCTGGCGCAGGTGCTGGAGCTTCAACTATTTCTGGCACTCGAGCCGGAGCTTCGGATTCCTCCGGCTCAGGTGTCGAAGCTTCTGCCATCTCTGGCTCCGAAGCAGGAACTTCAGCCGCCAGCTCTGAGACCGTCGGCGCTTCATCTCGAACATCTCCCCCGTGGTTTGACGCTACCACGGGAGCTTCAGGCGTCATCTCTGAATCCAGATCTATGACAGCTGGCGCTAGAACTATCATGTCATCAGCCACCACCTGGGGAGGCACCAGGATCAGAACAGGAGTGCTGCCTGCACAACCTCAGTTGCTGCAGCAGGTGCTGAAGTTTTAGCTTTCTTTTTTGACATCCTGGAAGCAAAAGATAAAAACTTCAAAATAGGAAAATAATAAAAACATCAGCTCAGGGTGAGAAGACAACGCTTACCTTGGAAAGCTTCTGCCCCAATCGCTGTGGAACTTCTTCTTCGGAGGTCCATAGTCAAAACCCACCGGATCTGGTGATGCAGAAACCTCGGACCTTGTTGGAGAGATTGTCACAACAGTTCGAGTAGCCTCAGCCGGGACTTGCCTTGGCTGGGAAGGACCTACAAACCTGGAGCACGAAGTCGGCATAGGGGTCGATGTCGATTTCCCAGAGCTAGCACCCCTCGAGGACGCCGACACCAAAGGAGGCGTAGCCGCTAAAGCTCTGCTTGGCCTGTAACACCCTCATTTTCATCCATCATGTATTGCATACATTCATATACATGTTTAAAATTAACCCACATAAAAAGGAATGAGTTTAAAAATGAATTTAGAGCAAAACCGCACTTAAGAATTCTGGGAAGTGCGGACTAGTCCGATTTTGGTGCGGGCTAGCTCGATTTCTCTCTGACTTTGATCAGACTTGTCCGTTTGGCTGCGGACCAATATGTTTTTCTCACAGGACAGATTCAGACTTGTCCGATCTGTTGCGGACTAGTCCGGTATTCCAGAAATCCTTGAAAATTTGCTAAGTCCCTAGACTTGTTCGGACTTGTCCGGTATTCCAGCGAGCTTGTCCGTTTTCCCCTCTGACTAAAGTCGGACTTGTCCGATTTTTGGCCATACTTGTCTATTTCTCCCCTCTGGATAAGTTTGGACTTGTCTGTTGTCCAGTCCGGACTTGTCCAATGTCCAGTCCGGACTTGTCTGATTTCTCTCTGTCTAACATCAGACTAGTCTGGCCGTTTTCGGACTTGTCCGGTAAATCGTGACTCCGAAGTGATCTTTTGTTTCACGACTTGTTTTTGGGTTTACCTTAAGTGGGCCTAGGGACATCGTGCCTAACTCTTTTAGAGCCCATGTGGGACCCTAAAACCGACCCCTACTCATCTCAAATTCAAAATCCATCCCATAGCCTCCACATCTATATATACAACCCCACCCCTTGGCTTGACATCTATTTGCCACTTTTCCACCGCACCCAAAACCTAGCTCGTGAATAGCCGCCACCAAGGAGGGAGAAGGCGATCTAGAGCAAGAAGAAGAAGATGAGGAAACAAAAGAGGGTCAAGATCAACTTCGCGTTGTTCATCAACAATTCACCATCAAGTTCTTCGTCAAACGTAGATCTTAAAGATCCAAGTGTTGCCTCTGAAACTCTTGACTACTTCCTTTTTCTCACGTGAATTTCGACCCCATTTCCCAAAATTCACGTCGATTTAGAAAACCCTAGTCTGCTCGTTCTGCAAAGTGCGGACATGTCCGGTCCCTAGCGGACTAGTCCGATTTTCCTGGTTGATTTTGGTTGAATTAATTCTAAATTGACTCAAATCAATTCCAAACCTGCCCAAACTTGTAAATACATATTTGAACTAGTTAGTAGACATTAATAGTAACCCATTAACTAGTTTTACTTCACAATTGCATTAATCATGCATATAATGTCATATTGAGTAATATATATGCATCTATCGATTGTAATTCTTGACTTGTATATTTGTTTCGTGGTTTAGACAGATTTGTGCTAGAGAGTGCTGTGGAGGATCTCCAGCACCAAGAGTTTGAAGGCTTTGACCCGAACCAATCCCAAGAGCAAGCCAAGTGTCCTTGAACATATTAATTCTGTTTTCAAATAATTGTTTTTGTTTACAAAACTTCCTGCTTGTGTCAATTTGATGGGAACCCTATGATAGGAAGTTTACTAGATTTGTTGACCACCCTTGTCACCTGGAATATATGGTAGAGAGTCGGGATGGGATATTTACCTTTTTGCTTCGCTTAATTAATTGGGATGGGAAAACAACTATACCACTCAACTTAATTTTGCATTTATGAGATTTGATTGACATGAACTGGTTAATATGACTTGGTAATGGGTGATCTAAGCAAGCAAGGTATGTGGATGGGTTGGATGTTATGGTGGTTTCGCTTTGTTTAGATCTGAGGACTGGTTCATGCGAGAATATGCCAGGACTACAGTGCCACCACGGGGCCAAGTATGGGTGCAGGATAGCTGATTAATTAGGGCTTTGCTAGTGCTATGTGGACCATTAAGGATGCTCGGGGAACGGGTAGTCAGATTGGGTTTGTTGATGATTTGTGGGACTACCCTGGGATCCGAATAGCTCAAGAGGGGGCCCTTGGTTGAAGATGTGAGGCATCGCCACCGGTGAAACCTCAGTGGGCTATAAATAGGCTAGTAATCTCTTTGTAAAGGCTATTTTGTGATCTCTTGGCCATACACCTATGGTAGTGTTTTGGCGTAATGGAGGTTTTCTTTTGTCACTGACGGGTGATGAAATCACAAACACGTGGGTAAACTGGTATAAACTCTGCAGAGTCTAAATAAACTATCATGATAGCCGTGCTCCCAATTATGAGCACCTGGATGACCTACATGATTAGATGGAAATTGGAATTTGGTTATGGTTAAGGTTGGTTGGTTATGGTTATGGTTGGTTATAGATTAAATTCCGGTATTGGATATGATTGATGGTAATAATCTTGAATATGGATGATGGTAATGAAATATGGACTAGTACTATGATATTACTTATGGTTTATGATGAGTTTGCGTCACATACATATAATATATTGCTTTTCAAATGTTTTAATGTACTTTTCAGCACTTAGCCAATATTATATTCGTCAGTTGAATCAGCTACATGTCATACTTTCCACACTTGCTGAGTACGACATGTACTCACCCTTGTAATTCCCCCAACAACAGTTGCAGGTCAGGATTTAGAGTATAATGATGATAATGCAGAGTTCTAGGCCGTGTCTACCGCTAGCTTTGCCTATGGAGTGTTGGAGCTACGCTATCCCATTGCTTAGTTGCTTATTAGTTTATTTCTGCTGCATGAGTTCAAACTTGTCATTTATATTCATTAGAGCTTGTATTCGAGGATATTATGAATTGTGTAATAAAAGTGCCTGATTAATCTTGTTTGTGGTAATTTCCTGTATATCCTTTTGTGATTGCACTAGTGTATGTGTGTTGAACGTCCAGGGCAAACATATGCGATCACTTGGTTCATTTTCAATACCGGGTGTCACAAATTGGTATCAGAGCCACAGATTAACCGTAGGACGCAGCCTAGATAGAATGGACACTTTAGAGCACATAGGAGCACTCAGGAATCGATGTGTTTTTGCTTGGTGTGTTATTTGCTATATATTGCTGCTTGTGTGCTTAGTAGAGGATTTTGGGATGCTTTAGCATTGCCATGTCCACCTAGGCTAGTGTAGGTAGTTGTTTAGTTCATATCCCTTGATGCATATAGTTGGGGACGTTTCTAAATTCTTATCTCTTGCTTTTCTTCGGATGGTGAGGACTCGCAACCAGAGGGATGGCAATGATTAGGAGGAGAACAATGGAGCACCTCAGAACAGCAATGGACAAGGACCTGCTTATTGAGATATCAACATTGAGCAGCTTTTGGCTATGCAGAACTAGCTCATGCAGACCATGATACAGACTATGGGACATCAACAGGCTAGTAGCAACAACAATCAGCCTCACATGCCTCCACCACCGCCCCCACCTCCTCATAACTGGTTGGGAGAATTCATGAGGACTAGGCCACCGACCTTTTCTTAGGCTGCTGACCCTATGGACGCCAATGATTGGCTCATGTCCGTGGAGAAGAAGCTAGCTATTGTCCAATGCAGCAACCGGGGGAAGGTTCTATTTGCTTCTCATCAACATGTTGGTGCAGCTGCCGATTGGTGGGATTCGCTATGCAATGCTCATGTGAACCAAGAGAGAATTACTTGGACTGTGTTCAAGGAGAACTTCCATTCTCATTATGTGCCGGAAGGAGTTATGATTTTGAAGAGGCAAAATCAGAGACAAGGAAGATCGAGTGTGGGTGAATATCTCAACAAATTCACTCAACTTTCAAGGTATGTGCCTGAGGATGTAAGCCGAGATACCCGGAAGCAATACTTGTTCATGAGAGGCTTGAACAATGAGATCCAAGTGCAATTGCTGAATTGTGACTATGCAACCTCCCAGAAGCTTGTGGACAAAGCAATTGTGGTTGAGAACAAGGTCCGTGAGATGGAGCAAGGCAACAAGAGGAAGGCGCCATATCAAGGACAACAACAAGGAAGCAATGCACACCCTCTCTTTGCGCCGCCAAACACGCCTTATTACAGCTCTTTAGTCCCTGTATAACGCCCTGGTTATGCACCGCGCCCAACTCAGTTTGTACAGCAGCGCCCTGTTATGCAAGCACCTAGGCCTCCAATGCCTTATGCACCTCGTGCGACTTTCCTCGTGCAAACATTCAGAATCAAGTCCGTCCAAATTCTAGTGCAGCAAAGAAGTGCTACACCTGTGGAGAAGCTGGACACTTTGCACATCAATGTCCTAAGTCAGGCCTTGGTAAGGGAAACAATGCGCCAAGGCAAAATCCAAGACCTAATGGAGGACAGCCGCAAGGGAACCATGGACAGCAGAATTTTGCTCGTGGCAACGTTAACCATGTCTCTTCGTAGGATGCTCAACAAGCGGATGACGTGGTGATTGGTATGTTTCTCGCAAACTCCAACCCGACGACTATGTTATTTGATTCGAGCATCGCATTCATTCATTGCATCGAAATATGTTGCCAAGTATAGTTTTCCTATCTCTCATATGAAGTTTACTCTATTGGTTAAGTCTCCTGGAGGAGAGATGAGGACAGATATAGTATGTCCAAAAGTAAGTCTTAGAATAAGGGGGGTAGACTTCTTTGCCAACCTCATTGTCTTGGATTCTCAAGGTTTGGACATTATACCTGGTATGGACTGGTTGAGGAAGCACAATGGAGTCATTGAATGTGCCACAAAGACGGTGAAGTTGACCAATGAGGAAGGGATCACCGTAGAATTTGAAGCATCTCAACACGCACCAAAGCAATTGGAGTTGAACAACATGGACGGTGCCACAATTGAGGAGATTCTAGTGGTGTGCGAATTTTTGGACGTGTTTCCGGATGAGTTGCCAGATGTGCCACCTAACCGAGACATTGAGTTTGTTATTGATTTAATACCTGGAACTACACCTATAGCTAAGAGGCCATATAGGATGCCTCCTAAGGAATTAGCAGAGCTCAAAAAGTAGATTCAAGAGCAACTAGAGAAGGGTTTTATTCGCCCCAGTTCTTGACCGTGGGGAGCGCCCGTTCTTTTCATGGATAAAAGGATGGGTCGTAAAGGATTTGTGTGGATTACCGAGCTCTCAATGAGGTGACCATCAAGAACAAGTACACCTTGTCACGTACAGAAGACCTGTTTGACCAGATGAAGGGTGCTTGTGTCTTCTCTAAGATTGATTTGAGGTCAGGATACTTTCAAATGAAGATTAGACCATCGGATATACCACAAACCGCTTTCAGGACATGGTATGGATCCTATAAGTACACTGTGATGTCCTTTCAATTGACAATGCACCTTCCTACTTTATGTACCTCATGAATAAGGTCTTCATGGAGTACATGGATAAGTTTGTTGTGGTGTTTATTGATGATATTATGATCTACTCGAAGGATGAGAAGGAACATGAGGAACACTTGAGGCTTACATTGCAGAAATTGAGGGAGCATCAATTGTACGCTAAATTCAGCAAGTGCCAGTTTTGGTTGAAGGAGGTGTCGTTCTTGGTTCATATTATTTCAAGAGGAGTAGTTTTGGTTGACCCCGGAAAAGTGAGAGACGTGTTGAAATGGAAACCCCTGCAAAAAGTAAAGGAAATAAGGAGTTTTCTTGGAATGGCTGGATATTACTGTCGGTTCATCAAGGACTTTTCCAAGATAGCCAAGCCCATGACAGAATTGCTAATGAAGGGGAAATCTTTCCAATGGACCCAAGCTTGTCAAGAAAGTTTTGAGGAGTTGAAGAAGAGGTTAACAATAGCCCCAATTTTGATATTGCCAGACCTGAGCAAGAGTTTTGATATCTATTGCAACGCATCAAGACAAGGAATTGGATGTGTGCTCATGCAAGAAAGTCAAGTGGTAGCCTATGCATCAAGACAATTGAAGAATCATGAGCAGAACTATCCAACACATGATTTGGATCTTGCAGTTGTGGTACACGCATTGAAGATTTGGAGACACTATATCCTTGGACATAGGTGTGAAATTTATACGGATAATAAGAGCCTTAAGTATATTTTCACGTAGATGGATCTGAATTTGAGGCAACGAAGATGGTGGAGCTCATCAAGGATTATGATTTGGGAATTAATTATCACCCGGGGAAGGCTAATGTAGTGGCCGATGTTTTGAGTAGAAAAGGAGTAAGTCATCAACTCGCAGTTCAAGGGCTGGCATCCGAGCTATGCAAGGAGTTTGAACGGTTGAACCTTGGATTTTTGAATGAGATAGGGATAATGGAGTTAAATCTGATCTTAGAGCGAGAAATTCGGGAAGGTCAGACCAAGGATGAGGAAATCCAAGAAATTAAGGAATGCACCAAAGAGGGAAAAGAATTCAGATTTGATGAGGATGATCATGGCACCCTATGGCTTGGAAAAAGGATTGTTGTGCCCAATGATAAGCATACCCGGGAGACGATACTAAAGGAGGCACATGAATTGCCATACTCAATTCATCCCGTTTTGTACAAAGATGTACAAAGACTTGAAGACGTGCTATTGGTGGGCTAGCATGAAAAGGACATAGCTGAATATGTAACATTGTGTGATGTGTGCCAACGAGTCAAGGCGGAACATCAAAGACCAGCCGAATTATTGCAGCCATTAAAGATTCCAGAGTGGAAGTGGGAAGAGATTGGTAGGGACTTTATAGTTGGATTGCCACGTACCCAATCCGGTTATGACATGATTTGGGTAATCATGGATCGCTTGACCAACTCAGCACATTTTGTTCTTATCAAGACTACCTATACCACCGTGAAGCTAGCAGAGATATACATGGAGCACATTGTGTGCCGATGTGGGGTTTCGAAGAAGATAGTCTCGGATAGAGGTTCTCAGTTTACCTCCAGGTTCTGGCAAAAATTGCATGAAGCTTTGGGGACCAGGTTGAATTTCAGCTCAGCATATGACCCTCAAACGGATGGACTAACTGATAGGACCAATCAAATTATGGAGGACATGTTAAGAGGTTGTGCTTTGAAGCATGGGAAAAGTTAGGACAAGAGCTTGCCATATGCGGAATTCTCATACAACAATAGTTACCAAGCAAGCTTGAAAATGTCACCTTATGAAGCACTATACGGGAGGAAGTGTAAGATGCCCTTGTTCTAGAGTGAGACAGGGGAGAATCAAGTATTTGGTCCGAATGTGTTGTAAGAAGTTGAGAAACAAGTTCAGGGTATCCGTGAGAACTTGAGGGTCGCTCAATCAAGGCAAAAAGGCTATGGGGACAATGGGCGATGAAACCTAGCCTTTGAAGTGGGAGACTTTGTTTACCTCAAGGTGTCACCAATGAGAGGTCATAAGAGGTTTAACATAAGAGGCAAGCTAGCACCTCGCTATATTGGACCATTCAAAATTTTTGACAAAAGAGGAGAAGTAGCGTATAAGTTGGAGATGCCAGCTCATCTTTTAGATGTACATGATGTGTTTCATGTTTCCCAGCTCAAGAAGTGCTTTAGAGTACCGGAGAAACAAGTGCCAATGGAAGAATTGGAACTAGAGGCAGATTTGACTTATGCCGAGCAACCGGTCAATATCTTGGAAAGAATGGAGAGGGTCACAAGGAACAAGGTTATTCTATGGTGCAAAGTACAATGGAAGCACCACGCAAAATCGGAAGCAACATGGGAGTTGGAGGATGATCTCAAGAAGGAATTTCCCTATCTTTTCTCTTCCGCGTTGAATCTCGTGGGCGAGATTCATTTTAAGGAGGGTAGGTTTGTAACACCCTCATTTTCATCCATCACGCATTGCATACATTCATATACATGTTTAACATTAACCCACATAAAAAGGAATGAGTTTAAAAATGAATTTAGAGCAAAACCGCACTTAATAGTTCTGGGAATGCGAACTAGTCCAATTTTTGTGCGGACTAGTCCGATTTCTCTCTAACTTCGATCGCACTTGTCCATTTTGCTGCTGACCAGTCTGTTTTTCTCTCTGGACACTTTTGGACTTGTCTGGTCCATTGCGAACTAATCCGGTATTCAAGGAATCCTTGAAAATTCACTAAGTCCCTATAGACTTGTCCGATATTCCATTGGACTTGTCCATTTTCCCCTCTGACTAAATTCGGACTTGTCCAATTTTTGGCCAGACTTGTCTATTTTTCCCCTCTGGATAAGTTCGGCTTGTCCGATGTCCAGTCCGGACTTGTCTGATTTCTCTCTATCTAACTTCGGACTAGTCCAACCCTTTTTGGACTTGTCCGTTAAATCGCAACTCCGAGTTGATATTTTGTTTCACGACTTGTTTTCAGGTTTTACCTTAAGTGGGCCTAGGGACGTCGTGCCTAACTCTTTTAGATCCCATGTGGGACCCTAAAACCGACCCCTACTCATCTCAAACTCAAAATCCAGCCAACCCTAGCCTCCACCTCTATATAAACAACCCCACCCCTTGGCTTGACATCTATTTGCCACTTTTCCACCACACCCGAATCCTAGATCGTGAATAGCCGCCACCAAGGAGGGAGAAGGAGATCTAGAGCAAGAAGAAGAAGAGGAGGAAATGAAAGAGGATCAAGATCTTCATCAACTTAGCGTTCTTCGTCAACAATTCACCATCAAGTTCTTCGTCAACCCTAGATCTTCAAGATCCAAGTGTCGCCTCCAAAACTCTTGATTCTTTGGAGTCTTAGACACCTGGTATACCTTCTACTTCCTTTTTCTCACGTGAATTCGACCCTGTTTCTCCAAATTCACATCGATTTAGAAAACCCTAGTCCGCTAGTTCTGCGAAGTGCGGGCTTGTCTGGTCCCTAGTGGACTAGTCCGATTTTCCTAGATGATTTCAGTTGAACTAATTCTAAATTGACTCAAATCAATTCCAAACCTGCCCAAACCTGTAAATACCTATTAGAACTAGTTAGTAGACATTAATAGTAACCCATTAACTAGTTTTACTTCACAATTGCATTAATCATGCATATCATGCCATATTGAGTAGTATATGTGCATATATTGATTGTAATTATTGTCTTGTATGTTTTTTGCGCGGTTTAGATGGATTTGCGCTAGAGAGTGCTGCAGAGGATCTCCAGCACCAAGAGTTTGAAGGCTTTGAATCGAACCAATCCCAAGAGCATGGAAAGTGTCCTTGAACATATTGATCCTGTTTTAAAATAAATGTTTTTGTTTACCAAACTGCATGCTTGTGTCAATTTGATGGGAACCCTATGATAGGAAGTTTACTAGATTTTTTCACCACCCTTGTCACCTGGAATATATGGTAGAGAGTCGAGATGAGATCTTTAACTTTTTGCTTTGCTTAATTAATTGGGATGAGAAAACAACTATGCCACTCAACTTAATTTTGCATTTGGTAGTCTCAAAGTACACAACTACGCATTGTGAGAAACAATGGCGATCTCAGGTCTAAGGATCTAGCAGGTGTATCACTCAAAACCAATTGATGGCACATATGGAAATAACAATCCCAGCAGTGTCTCGGAATGGGTCAATCCAACACCATGTTTACTAACATGTGTTCACATTATTAATTCGATATCTCCATATCTATGATCTGTGAAACGTGATCATCAATTAATACATGTGCTAGTCTGTATGCAATCATTATCTCATATAATGATATAGATTAGGGATCATCTAGTGTAACATTACTTTTAACAGAGAGTTTCACGAACAAGTCACATACTTGATGATCAATGTAAATAATGATTACTCATATAACAATTTATTTAATAGTACATAAACATAGCTGTGACACAAGTTTCTCACTACACACTATGATCACTGCTGTAATTATCTAATACCCATAGATCTCATGTGTGCCTCATGCTTTGATTGTGGAAGAGGCTTTGTCAACGGATATGCAACATTCAAATCCGTGTGCACCTTGCATTTCTTCACATCACCTCGGTCGATGATCTTTCGAATGAGGTGATAGCGTTGTAGTATGTGTTTGGATCGTTTGTGTGATCTAGGCTCCTTTGCCTGTGCAATGCCTCCACTGTTGTCACAGTAGAGATCCACAGGACTGGACGCGCTAGGAACATTACCCAACTCAGAAACAAATTTTCTGATCCAAACAGCTTCCTGTGCAGCTTCAGAAGCTGCAATATAGTCTGCCTCTGTGGTTGAACCTGCTACTGTATCTTGCTCGAAACTTTTCCAGCTCACTGCCCCTCCATTGAGACAGAACACAAATCCGGATTGCGATCAAGAATCATCCTTATCAGTTTGGAAGCTGGCATCGATGTAACCTTTTACAATGAGCTCTTCTTCACCTCCAAACACTAAGAATGCATTCTTAGTTCTTCTCAAGTACTTAAGGATATTTTTGACAACGGTCCAATGAGCCTCACCATAATCTGATTGATACCTGCTCGTGATACTTAGAGCATAAGATACATCTGGGCGTGTACATAGCATGGCATACATGATAGATCCAATAGCCGAAGCATAAGAAATCGCTCTCATCCTCTTTTGCTCATCAGGTGTCGAAGGACACTGACTCTTGCTTAGAGTAATTCCATGTGACATTGGCAAGAAACCTTTCTTGGAATCTTGCATATTGAACCGATTCAATATCTTGTCAATATATGTATCTTTGCTTAATCCAATTAGCCTTTTAGATCTATCTCTATAGATCTTTATGCCCAAAATATAAGATGCCTATCCTAAATCCTTCATTGAGAAACTTTTTCTTAATGAGGATTTAATATCATCAAGCATTCAAATATCATTTCCGATCAATAATATGTCATCTACATATAGGACCAGAAATACATGTGCACTCCCACTAAACTTCTTGTAAATACAAGGTTCTTCAACGTTCCTGATGAAACCAAACCCTTTGATTACTTCATCAAAACGTAGATTCCAACTCCGAGATGCTTGCTTCAGTCCATAAATGGACTTTTGAAGCTTGCATATTTTATTAGCATTTTTAGGATCGACGAAACCCTCAGATTGTGTCATGTACACATCCTCAGTCAGACTTCCATTAAGAAAGGTTGTTTTGACATCCATCTGCCATATTTTATAATCAAAATATGCAGTAATTGCTAGAAGAATCCAAACAGACTTAAGCATTGCAACGGGTGAGAAAAGATTCATCATAATCAACACCTTGAATTTGTTTGAAACCTTTCGCCACCAATCACGCTTTATAGATGTGAACATTTCCATCCATATCAGTCTTTTTCTTGAAAATCCAATTACAATCAATAGGTCTCACACCTTCGATTGGATCAACCAAGTTCCAAACTTGATTTTCATGCATGGACTCAATTTCGGATTCCATGGCTCCAAGCCACTTCTCAGAGTCGGGTCCCATCATTGCTTTGGTATAGGTCGTGGGCTTATTATTGTCCAACAATACCATGTCATGCTGCTCCATAGTTAGAAGCGTTAACTTTTCAGTCGCACGACGTACCCTCGTAGACCTTCGTGGGGCTGGTGTTTCATCAACTGGTTGCACAACATCTTGTACATCTTGTATAAGATCAGTGTATGCTGAAACATTTTCAGGTATTTCTTGAATTTCTTCAAGATGCACCTTGCTCCCGCTAGCTCCTTTTGAGAGAAACTCTTTCTCCAAGAAGACACCATTGCGAGCGGTAAACACTTTACCCTTTGTTTTGTTATAAAAATAATATCCTTTGGTTTCCCTAGGATATCCCACAAAGCAGCATTTGTCTGATTTGGGAGTGACTTTGTCTGACGTCAAACGTTTGACATAAGCATCACACCCCCAAACTTTGAGGAAAGACAATCCGGGACGTTTCCCGGTCCATATCTCATATGGTGTCTTCTCAACATACTTAGTTGGGACCCTGTTTAGTGTCAGCGCACCAGTTTCAAGAGCATAACCCCAAAAGGATAGTGGAAGATCTGCTTGGCTCATCATCGACTTAACCATGTCCAACAAGGTTCGGTTCCTCCGCTCGGACACCCCATTCCATTGAGGCGTTCCAGGTGGAGTCAACAGTGGAACAATTCCACATTGTTTTAAATGATCATAAAATTCATGGCTCAAATGTTCACCCCCACGATCAGATCGTAGAAGTTTAATTGTCTTGCCCAATTGATTTTGTACTTCATTCTGAAATTCTTTGAACTTTTCAAAGGATTCAGACTTGTGCCTTATTAGGTAGACATAACCATATCTACTAAAGCCATCGGTAAATGTGATGAAGTACTGAAAACCACCTCTGGCAATTGAACTTATTGGTCCACATACATCTGTATGTATAAGTCCCAACAAGTCAGTCGCCCTCTTCACTTTGACCAGTGAAGGGTGCTTTTGTCATCTTCCCAAGCAAACAAGATTCGCATGTGTCAAGTGATTCAAAATCAAATGAGCTTAGTAATCCATCTTTATGGAGTTTTTCAATGCGTTTCTCATTTATATGAACTAAGCGACAATACCAAATAAAAGTGAGATTTAAATCATTTCGTCGAGCCCTTTTGGTATTAATGTTACAGACAATTTTATCCTCAAGATTAAGAACATATAATCCATTCACCAATGGACATTGAGCATCGAAAATATTATTGTAATAAATAGAACAACATTTGTTCTTTATTACAATCTCATAACCATCAACTTCTTTTAAACACGAAGAAGAGATAACATTCTTGCTCAAAGTAGGAATGCAATAACAATTATTCAATTCCAAAACTAATCCTGAGGGTAATGACGAGTGGTATGTTCCGACAGCTATGACCGCAACCTTTGCTCCATTGCCGACACGAACATCCAACTCGCCTTTTGCAAATCTTCTAGTCTCACTTAGACCCTGGAACGATTTGCAAGTGTGAATCATCGATCCGGTATCAAATACCCATGATTCACTAGAAGATAATGCAATGTTAATTTCTATAACATTTATACCTGAAGTGAAAGTCTCACTTCCGTTCTTCTTCTTCATATCCTCCAAGTACTTCTTGTAGTTCCTAGACCAGTGTCCCTTACCATGACAGTGAAAGCATTCATCATCAGGAGAAGGGCCAGATTTGCCCTTAGGTTTAGACTTTGAGCTTGAAGGCTCATCGGGAACCTTTCCCTTGCCTTTACCTTTAGGATGCGTCACACGCTTCCTCTTTTTATTCTCCTTTTGCAACATCATCACATGAGTGGCGTTTTTCTTAATGCTTTCTTCGGCTATTTTAAGCATCCCATGCAATTCAACCAATGTTTTCTCCATGCCATTCATTTGAAAATTCAATATGAATGGCTCGTAGCTCGGTGGGAGCGACTGGAGAACAACGTAAATAGCCAGATCATCCTTGAGTTCAGAACCAAGTTTGCCCAAAGTATCAATGTAACAAATCATCTTGATTACATGAGGGCTGACTGGGCTACCCTCCGCCAGCTTGCATGAGAACAAGGACTTTGAGATGTTGTATCTCTCAACCCTTACTTGATTCTCAAACATTCCACGTAGTCCCTCAATCATAGAATAAGCATTTGTATGCTCATACTAGTTTTGCAGATCAGGGGACATAGTGGCGAGCATGAGGCAGCATACATTAAGCGCATCATCGCAGTGCTTCGTATAAGCTCTACGTGCTGCACTAGTTGCATCAACTGGGAGGTCATCAGGGTAAGGCTGCAGAAGAACGTACTCGGTTTTCTCTTGCCTAAGAACGATTCTCAGGTTGCGGTACCAATCAATAAAGTTAGCTCCATTGAGCTTTTCCTTTTCAAGCACAGATCGAAAATTGAAACCAGAATTGTTACTAGCAGACATTATCTACAATAGAAAATAAATATGTAAGGTTTAGCACTATGTTATGTACCAATCTTTTACTAACATTTTAATAAAAGATATCACTACTATATGATCATCGTCTTCCCTCTAACAACATATAGTGGTTCAAGATCCTTATTCACTAATTCCTAGTGAGCTTTGGCTTAACTGCTAGGAAATTAGTGATATAGGTAAACAACCATTGTTAATCATATCCCTATATGACTCTTATTTGTTGGGTGACATCCAATGCCCCGGCTCCCAACTCTATGCCATAAAGCCCAGAACCGTTTTGATAGCTTTGCTGAGTAAACCAACACTATGCATGTGAATGTCCAACATTCACCCTATGCATTATGATAGATGATGGTACTTTGCTTTGGCAAACCTACCACACAACGATCAAAATAACATAGGTGTAGTTATTGGTAAATGGCATCAAATACTTAACTTTTCCGAAGGAAGCTATTCTATCATGACAAAACATCCACCATATGAAAAGCATGAAAATAATAGTAATACATAAACATCACAGTTATATGATCATATCACATTGTGAATAGTATGGCCTTTAGAATCATAATGGTCTCCATTGCCATGGTTCCATCAAGATCTGAGCTGCCATGCCTCCCTTCTTGTGGTGATCTCCATCTCCACCATGCTTGAAGACATCTCCATGATAATAAAAGAAGCTAATACAATTAATAGCTACCAAATAAATTACATGAGAGATCAAGCATCACAGGTCCACACGCAGGTCGTTATACAATTATGTGACAACC
This sequence comes from Tuctoria greenei, assembly GCA_036927565.1. Taxonomy (NCBI): domain Eukaryota; kingdom Viridiplantae; phylum Streptophyta; class Magnoliopsida; order Poales; family Poaceae; genus Tuctoria; species Tuctoria greenei. The sequence continues at coordinate 204,468,108 of JAYESD010000002.1, forward strand.
TCAACCCGGTTGTGTTAAATTTACAACACGCAGGCTCCACGAATTTACACACAGATCATCACATCACATTAAGGCCATACCATTCACATCATTCCCTGCAAAAACAAGTTAAGCGTAGAACAATTTCTAGCGCGAAACTATGATATGTAATCGCTATAGCAGACAGCAAATCTCATCGGATTGATCAAATCAACCCGAATCCGAGCCATTCTGAATGCCTCAATTTTCAAGGTGACCGGTTATTCATGAGTATATCGTGACTCATGACCGTGGTCTGTTGGCTTAGTCTGTTAGCTATGTACGCGATTAGTCCCGATGCAGAGAAGGAGCACGAACTGACCCTTTAGTCATATACGATCGCAATCTACTCTAACCAATTCCAAACCATAAAAACTGTGTGATAAAATTCATCGTATGAATATGTCTGTAGTAGATCCCATCTACTAACAAGATCCAGACTAAAAACTACACAAGTCGGCTCTGATGCCGCTGTTGGAAAATCGGCAGTACGCTACTCTAGCAACTCTACCGCGTCACCCAGGAAACATGCGAGTACAGAGGTCATGGATCGTTACCACTAGACGTGCAGCGCAGTAGAACGTAGATGCGCGTCGGTGTAGGGGAGGTAGACGATCTCATTTGTCTCCTCCTTGTCCTCGTCACGGCAGCAGGTAGACGATCACGATCGTCGTAGCCAATAAGTGCAGCAGTAGCAGCAACGCCTCCACGGAGTCCACACGTACGGAGAGGAACGCCGTGCGCCGATGTGCTAGCACCGCGCGCGCGGCAAGGGTCCCAGCGTGAGGCCTTCGATGGGTGGCGGCTAGGGCTGTCACGTGGTGGGATCATTAGCCCCTAACCCTACCCCTCATATTTATAGGCGTACTAATGGGCTTTTAGGTCGTAAGCCCATTAGTACCCTAATTGCTTATGGATCAAATATCCAATAGGCCTTAACCCGAATTGTTATGATTGCCTCTTGGGCACATCACCAACACAAACTCCATCGCGGAAAAGTGGAGCAATGCATGGAAGGGCTTTGCAAAAGTTGATAGGCTCTGAGCGCAAGTTCGAATGAAAGCGTAAGGAGTCCTCAAACTGTACAGGCTTTCCTTCTTAAGTAAGCCTTCACAAGCTTAGATGGAAACCACATCGGGATCAAAATTTCATTTCGAAAGATTACCCCGTTAATGTGGAATGGGCCCGGGTCCACTTCGACGGAAGATTCGAAGTTACCACACCAGGCGAACCGCTGTCATGATGGGAAGTTAGAAGCCCGAGGGCGGCGACCTGACTGGGCAATCGGAACCGATACTATTTTGGTATTGCGAACTAGTGACCTTTAATTGCGTGAGATCCACACACCAGGATCTCACTTGCATCGTCAAGAAGAGCCACTTGGCGATGGTTTAACTACAGACCGTTGCCCCAACAGCACATGGAAAGACCTTTGAAGCAGCAAAGCGGGAATCGAAGATGTCCCCACCTCTGACAGAATGATTTCACCCAAAGGGTTTCTTCCAGATGTAGGCCCGGGGGCCACTGTCAGTACCCTGCGCACCGGGTACCCCACGATACAGAAAGTAAACTCACAGAGTTCCACCTATTCGAGTTGAAGTCCTCCAAAGGCTACACGTGTCCCGCAGCACAGGACCCGCCTCCCTTGTTTGGGTAGCTCCAGCACTGCCACGTGTAATGCAAGACCAGACCTAACTCTCTGTATAGGGAGGCTCCGGTCATGACACGTGCCCAGTGACCCCGGATCTAACCTCCAGTAGAGGGAAGCTCTAGTGCTGCCACGTGTACAGCAGCTTCGGGCCAGCCTTTCCAAAGAGGAAAGCTGCGGAGCTGCCACTTGTCGAGCTTCTGGACCTAAACTGCAACTGGAAGACTGCCAGATCTCCAACGGCGCAGGCAATCAAGCGGCAGTTAAAGAAGCCGTTACAAGACCTGATTACGTGTCATTAATGCCATTTAAATAATACACGATCAGAGGACCTTTAGTACCGGTAACGCTGCCATTAAGGCGCATTATCACACTGTTAAATGCACTTAATAGGTACAAATCATGTATTAGGTAATTAAGGACCATCGGGGCCACATTTCGGGACATCTTTCAATTCCTATGGAAAAACCTCCTCATTTCGATGGAAATGATTGTACAATGTGGAAGTATACTATGAAAATGCATCTTATCTCCTTAAACCTCAGTCTTTGGCATGTTGTGTGTATAGGTATAAATATTCTGGATACCGATGATGAACTTACTCCGGAGCAATAGCAAGAAATTCACCACAATGCACAAGCTGTTTCAGTGATCACTTCTTTCTTGAGTTGAGAAGAGTTTACCAAGATTGATGCACTGGAGGCAATATGGGATACACTCAAGACTGTACATGAGGGAAATCGCTCAGTTCGTGAAGCAAAAATTGAAAAGTTTGAAAGAGAATTGGGGAGGTTTGCCATTGAGGAGGGTGAATCACCTCAACAGATGTACAACTGAATGAAGGCGCTCATCAAAATGATCCGTGCCTATGGAAGCAAGAAGTGGACTGACCATGAGGTGGTCAAAAGGATGATTAGAGCATTTATGCCATGGAATGTCACCTTGTGCTCTATGATCCGAGAAAGCCCCGGGTTTCACAAAATGACTTCGGAAGAACTGTTGGGCAAGATTATCAACATGAGATGATGGAGGAGGAGGAGGCACAATATATCAAAGACTTAGCTAATCTTACCTCCTCCAAGAAGAAGGAAGTTGCACTCAAAGCAACTTGCAAGCCTAAAGGAAAGGAAGTTTGTGAAGCACAAGATGAAGAAGACACAAGTGATGTGAGCACCGATTTGGATGATGAACAGATGGTGCTCTTCATCAAGAAATTCAAGCGCATGATGAGAAGAAGGAAAGGCAATAACTCAAGTGATGGGAAGAGCAAAGAAAAAGGAAAATTCAAAGCACGACATACCTGCTACAACTGTGGCGAGTACGGTGACTTTATGGTTGACTGCACATACGAAGAAACTAAGAAGAAGAAGGAAGCGAAGCCACAAGAGATGAAGACCTTCAAGAAAAGGAGGCAAGCTCACCAAGCGCACATTGGCAAGGAGTGGGACTCAGACGATGAATCCTCCTACAATGAAGAAGAGGAGATGGTTACCATTGCCATCATGAAGCCTACCAAGAAGTATACGCTCTTCCCGAACATGGGAGGACGGGAGACTCGTAATCATACTTGACTCATGGCTAAGGAAGGCAAGAAAAAGGTTTGACTTACACCTCCCTCGCTTAATTCCTCCATTGATGATTTTGATAGCTCTAGTGAAAATGAGTAAATGCTTAAAGGTCTAGGTAAAACTTCTTTAAGGAAAATGAAAATGTTGTCGGATGAATTTTTTGAGAAGGAGGAGCTTGTCAACCGCCAAGAAGATATGCTCGTCCGTGAAAGGAAGAGATATCAAGAGGTTGAGAAGCTCCTTGAGCTTGAGAAGGAGAAGAGCAAGGCACTTGAGCAAGAGCTAGCCTTGAGTTAGGAAACTTACTCAAAACTAGAGGACTTACACATTGCAATCAAGGTTGAACTTGCTAACTTGTCAAAAGTTAACAAAATCCTTGAAGTGCAAGTTGAGTCACTCAAGCAAAGTGGCCCTTGCTCCTCCAAGAGATCACCTTCCCAAGGTGTAAATTCGAAAGCAACTAAGACTTGCACATGCTCTAGTAAGAAGGAGATTGTTAAGGATGATTCCTTTATTTCACATACTAGACATCCATCCCAAAGTGGCATCTTTTACAAGGAAAAGATTAAATATGCACGTACTGCATATATGGTCAGAAGACCTCCTAACGTCAAAGATGGTTTTGGGTACACAAAAAATAAAAGGATGCTTGCTAATTTTCATAATAAGAATCATATTGTGTTTGTTAATGAAAAATGGCATGAATCTGAAAAGCAAACATTGTTTCATACTTTTGATGCCTCTTACGTTCTTATGAGAGATAAGTTTGGACATGTTTTTGTTAAATATGCATGGCCACACCACAAGAACTCAAAGACTTTAGTGTGGGTGCCTATGACTATTGTGACTAACCTCTGAGGACCCAAGCAAGCTTGGGTACCTAAAACCAAGAAATAGTCTATGTTTTGCAGGCCTACTCCTCTGGAGGATCAAAATGGGTACTGGAAAGTGGTTGCACCAATCACATGATCGGAGAGAGGAGTATGCCCATATCTCAACTTTGTGACAAAGGATACAACTGTTTATTCACTAGTGAGGGTGTGACATATTTTAGAAGAAGCGATAACTCAATTGCATTCAAGGGAATGTTGAAGGGAAAGCTTTATCTTGTTGATTTCAACAAACATAAAACAGAACTCAACACTTGCTTGGTTTCAAAATCAAACATGGGATGGCTGTGGCATAGACGGCTAGCACATGTTGGGATGAGGAATCTGCAGAAACATCTAAAAGGTGGTCACATCCGAGGTTTAAAAGATGTTGTGTTTGAGAAAGACAGGCCATGCAGCGCATGCTAGGCGGGAAAACAAGTTGGCGATCCACACCCTACCAAGGACGTGATGACCACATCTAGACCGCTGGAACTTCTTCACATGGACCTCTTTGGTCCATTTGCTTATATAAGCATCGATAGTAATAAATATGGATTAGTAATTGTTGATGATTTTTCTAGATTTACCTGGGTGTTTTTCTTGTATGATAAATCAAAAACCCATGGGATCCTCAATAAATTTTTCAAAAGAGTGCAAAATGAATTACCCTCAACTGTGAAGAACATTAGAAGTGACAACGGAACGGGTTTGAGAATACTCAAGTTGAGGAGTACCTAGATGAACAAGGAATAAAACATGAGTTTTCGACACCCTACTCCCCTCAACAAAATGGGGAGACCAAAAGGAAGAACGGGTTGCTCATCGAGATGGCGAGGACAATACTGGATGAATACAAGACTTCAGACCGGTTTTGGGCTAAAGCGGTAAATACTGCTTGTCACACCACAAACCGGCTATATCTTCACCAACTTCTAAAGAAAACTCCATATGAGCTCCTCACTGGTAACAAACCCAATGTTTCATATTTTAGAGTATTTTGAAGAAAATGTTTTATCTTGAACAGAAACCGAGGACTTCGAAGTTCGCATCAAAATCTGATGAATGGTTATTGCTTGGTTATGATTCGAACGCCTACACCTACCGCGTCCTCAACAAAGTCTTTGGCATTGTTGAAGTAGCACGTGACGTAGTGTTCGATGAAACTAGTGGCTCCCTGTGACGCCCGGTTCCGAAAAATGAACCAAGCTAACGCATATGTGTGCCCAGGATGTTCAACACACATACACGAGTGATTCACAAATGATAAACAGATAATTACCACATCTCAAATTATTAAATAAGTACTCTTATTACATAATTCATTATATCCTTGAATACAAGCTCTAATAGATATTAATGACAAGTTCAACTAATGCACCGGAAATAAACTAATTAAGCAACTAAGCAAACTAAGTAAAAGGGATAGCGTAGCTCCATGCAACACCACAGGCAAAGCTGACGGTAGACACGGCCTAGAACTCCACATTATCGCCACTAAACTCATAATTCTGACCTGCAACTGTTGGGGGGGGGGATTGCAAGAGTGAGTACATGTTGTACTCAGCAAGTGTGGAAAGTATGACATGTGGCTGATTCAAATGACGACAATAATAATGGCAAAGTGCTGAAAAGTACAGTAAAACATTTGAAAAGCAATATATCATACTATGTGAAGTAATCCCATCATAATCACGAGTAATACCATAATACCAAACTGAATTCATTACCATCATCAATAAGTCCAGATTTCACCATTACCAATAACCATATTCAATACCAGAAATAAATCCATAACCATCCATAACCATTACCATAACCCTAACCATCCCAAGTTCCAATTTTCCCTCTAATCATGGAAGTTGTCCAGGTGCTCATAACCGGGAGCACGGCTATCATGATAGTTTTATTTAACTCTGCAGAGTTTGTACCTCTTTACCCACGTGTTCGTGATTTCATCACCTTTCGGCGACTAAGAATCTCCCTTATGCCCATAACCCGTCGGTCATATTACACACTTCCGTTGGTGTGTGGCTAAGAGATCACAAAATAGCCTTTACAAAGGGATTACTAGCCTATTTAGACCCCACTGAGGTTTCACCGGTGGTGATGCCTCCAACTGAGCACATCTTCAACCAAGGGCCCCCTCTTGAGCCCTTCGGATCCCAGGGTAGTCCCGCCAATCATCAACAAACCCAATCCGACTACCCCTTCCCCGAGCATCCACAATGGTCCAAACAACACTAGCAAAGCCCTAATTAATCAGCTACGCCGTACCCATACTTGGCCTCGTGGTGGCACTGTAGTCCTGGCTTATTCTCGCATGAACCGGTCCTTAGATCTAAAGCAAGCAAACCACCATAACATCGAACCCATCCACATACCAGGCTTGCTTAGATCACCCATTACCATATCATATTTAACCAGTTCATGTTAACCATAATCTCATCCATGCATAATTAAATTGAGTGGTATAGTTATTCCCATCCCAGTTGATTAAGCGAATCAAAAGGTAAAAAGTTCATCCCGACGCTCTACCATAAATTCCAGGTGACAAGGGTGGTTTAGCAAGTCTAGTAAACTTCCTACCATAGGATTCCCATCAAATTGACACAAGCATGCAGTTTTACAAACAAAACATTTATTTTAAAAACGGGATCAATATGTTTCAAGGACACTTGCCTTGCTCCGGCGGATAGGGTTGCTCAAGCGCTTCAAAGTCTTGGTTCTGAAAATCCTCGTACACGATCTCTTGAGCACTTCCCTCTACTCATGATCACCCATACAAGAATATACATACAAATCAACACGATGCATACATACTAATCAACATGCGATGATATGCATTCATGCAAAGTACAATAATTGATTAACTACAATTGTTTATTAATTAGATGCAAGTAGTTCATACGTGTTCATATGAGTTTACGGGGGTTTTAACGAGAATTAATGCTGCTGAAAATAGAATTATAATGCAACAAAAATCAATTTACGTCTATTAGATCTAATATGTCGCTAAAATTCGCATCGGAAAAACGAATCCTACCGTAGATGCGATGGCTTCGAAGATCGAGGGACGAAGGTGACGCGTAGACGAAGTGGATGGCGCAGCAGTCCCTCGGCGGATGACAGCACCCTCCTCCTTTTCTTCCTCTTCCTCCTCTTTTTTTTTCTTCCTTTTCTTCCCCTGGCGGCGCAGCCTCTGGTGCTCCCTTTTTTTTCTGTACCGGTGGCTAGGGCTTCTCTGGAAGGCGGCGGCGTTTGCTTCTGGCGCTGGGAATTACGAGGCCCTACGATGCTTTTATAGGCGGCGGCTAGGGCGTATGCGTGCGGGAGTCTCGGGCGATTCGCGGGGCTGGCGGCGCGGGCGGATCGGTCGCGGCGGGGTGGGGCCCAGGCGAGATTCGTGCGGGATCGACGCGTGGGAGGCGGGGTCGCTCGCGGGCGTGGGAGCGCGGGTGCTGCGCGAGATGGGGCCCAGGGCGAGCGTCGGTGCGCAAAATCGCGGGAGGCCGGGGCGTCGGGCGCTGCGCGTGCGCGTGAGCGGGATTGGCGGGAGCGGGGCGGGATTCGCGCGCGGGAGGGGCGCTGGGGCCGAGACGCGGCGGGAGAGCGGGAGCGCGGGAGGGCGCGCGGTATGGCGTGGGGGCGGGACCCAGCGGGAGTCGCGGGCGGCTGGGGCGTCGGGGCCGGTCGGGCGGCGCGTGGGGTGGGCGTGGCCAGCGGGGTGGGGCCCGGGACGCAGGCGCGGTCAGCGCGCATCGGGAGGGCGGCGCGCGGTTCGGGGCAAGCGGCGCGCGCGGCTGGCTGGGCCGCTCGGCCTAGCCAGCGGGGGGGTTTCTTTTTTCTTTTTTTTTCTTTTTTTATAAATATGTTACTATTTATTTATTTTTTATATTATTTATTTATTATTATTTTTATTTTTTTATATATATTATTATATATATTATATATATTATTATTATTATTATTATTATTATTCTTTTATCCTACTAATGTTTAATGCACGATCATGTATGCAATGCATGATGTGAAAATTTAGGGTGTTACAAACCTACCCCCCTTAAAGTGAATCTCGCCCTCGAGATTCGACAGCGTGGAGAAAAGATGCGGGAATTCTGCCTTCAGGTCTTCTTCACGTTCCCATGTGGCTTCAGCTTCTGTATGGTGTTTCCATTGTACTTTGCACCAACGCATCCTCTTATTTCTCGTTACCCTTTCCTTCACGTCCAGGATCTTGATAGGTTGCTCGACATAAGACAAATCCTCCTGAAGTTCTAACTCGTCCATTGGCACTTGTTCTTCCGGCACCCTGAGACACTTCTTGAGTTGGGAAACATGAAACACATCATGTACGTCTGAGAGATGAGCTGGCATCTCCAACTTATATGCTACTTCTCCTCTTTTGTCCAAAATCCTGAATGGTCCAATATAACGAGGTGCGAGCTTGCCTCTTATGTTAAACCTCTTATGACCTCTCATAGGTGACACCTTGAGGTAAACAAAATCTCCTATTTCAAAAGTCAAACTCTTTCGCCTATTATCAGCATAACCTTTTTGTCTTGATTGGGCAGCCCTCAAGTTTTCACGAATTATCTGGACTTGCTTTTCGGCTTCTTGCAACACATCTGGACCAAATACTTGAGTTTCTCCTGCCTCATTCCAAAATAAAGGCGTCCTACACTTCCTCCCATAAAGCGCTTCATATGGTGACATCTTCAAACTTGCTTGGTAACTATTGTTGTATGAAAATTCCGCCTATGGCAAGCTTTTGTCCCAACTTTTCCCATGCTTTAAAGCACAAGCTCTTAACATGTCCTCCAAAACCTGATTGGTCCTCTCGGTTTGTCCATCCGTTTGAGGATGATATGCTGAACTAAAATTGAACCTCTTTCCCAAAGCTTCATGCAATTTTTGCCAGAATCTGGAGGTAAATTGAGAACCTCTATCCGAGACTATCTTCTTAGGGACTCCATGTCGACACACAATATGCTCCATGTATATTTCGGCCAATCGTGCAGCTGTATACTTGGTCTTCACAGGGACAAAATGAGCCGACTTGGTTAAGCGATCCACAATTACCCAAATTGAGTCATACCCGGACTGAGTACGTGGTAATCCAACTATAAAGTCCATACCAATCTCTTCCCACTTCCACTCCGGAATTTTTAATGGCTGCAATAATCCAGCTGGCATTTGGTGTTCTGCTTTAACTCGTTGGCACACATCACACAATGCAACATATTCGGCTATGTCCTTTTTCATGCTGGCCCACCAATAGCATGTCTTCAAGTCCTTGTACATCTTTGTACAACCGGGATGAATTGAGTAAGGCGAGTCATGTGCCTCCTTTAATATTGTCTCCCGAATATGTTTTACATTAGGCACAACGATCCTCCTTCCAAGCCATAAGGTACCATGTTCGTCTTCATCAAATCTGAATTCTCTCCCTTCCTCGATCCTTTCCTTGATTTCTTTGATCTCCTCATCCGTGGTTTGTGCTTCTCGAATTTCTTCCTCCAAGGTCGGGTTTAACTCCATCATCTCCATCTCATTTACAAATCCGAGGTTTAACCTTTCAAACTCCTTACATAACTCGAATGGTAACTCTCGAACCGTGAGTTGATGACTTACTCCTTTTCTACTCAAAGCATCGGCCACTACATTGGCTTTTCCTGAATGATAGTTGATCCCCAAATCATAGTCTTTGATGAGCTCCAACCATCTTCGTTGCCTTAAGTTCAGATTTGTTTGTGTGAAAATATACTTCAAACTCTTATGATCCATGTAAATTTCACACCTATGTCCAAGAATATAGTGTCTCCAGATCTTCAATGCATGTACCACGGCTGCAAGTTCTAAATCATGTGTTGGGTAATTCTGCTCATGTTTCTTCAATTGTCTGGACGCATAGGCGACCACTTGACCATCTTGCATAAGCACGCATCCGAGTCCTTGTCTTGATGCGTCACAATAAATATCAAAACTTTTGCTCACATCCGGCAGTACCAAAACTGGGGCTGTTGTTAACCTTTTCTTTAACTCCTCAAAGCTATCCTGACAAGCTTGAGTCCATCGGAATGCCTTCCCCTTCATTAGCAATTCCGTCATAGGCTTGGCTATCTTGGAAAAATCCTTGATAAACCGATGGTAATATCCAGCCATCCCAAGAAAAATCCTTATTTCCTTTACGTTTTGCGGCGGCTCCCACTTCAACACGTCTCTCACTTTCCCGGGGTCAACCAATACTCCTCCTCCTGAGATTATATGACCCAAAAATGGCACCTCTTTCAACCAAAACTGGCACTTGCTGAACTTGGCATACAATTGATGCTCCCTCAATTTCTGCACCGTAAGCCTCAAGTGTTCCTCATGTTCCTTCTCGTCCTTCGAGTAGATCATAATATCATCAATAAACACCACGACAAACTTATCCAAGTACTCCATGAAGACCTTATTCATGAGGTACATAAAGTAGGCAGATGCATTTGTCAATCCAAAAGACATCACAGTGTACTCATAAGATCCATACCGTGTCCTGAAAGCTGTTTTGGGTATGTCCGATGGTCTAATCTTCATTTGAAAGTATCCCAACCTCAAATCAATCTTGGAAAACACATATGCGCCTTTCATCTGATCAAACAAATCCTCTATACGGGGCAAGGTGTACTTGTTCTTGATTGTTACCTTGTTGAGAGCTCGGTAATCCACACACATCCTTTGCGTTCCATCCTTCTTGTCCACAAATAGAACGGGTGCTCCCCAAGGTGAAGAGCTAGGGCGAATAAAACCCTTCTCTAGTTGTTCTTGAATCTGCTTCTTGAGCTCCGCTAATTCCATAGGAGGCATCCTATACGGCCTCTTAGCTATAGGTGCAGTTCCAGGTATTAAATCAATAACGAACTCAATATCTCGATCGGGTGGCATACCTGGCAACTCTTCCGGAAACACATCCAAAAATTCACACACTACCGGAATCTCCTCAATTGCGGCACCGTCCATATGATTCAGCTCCAATTGCTTTGGTGCGGTTTGAGATGCTTCAAATTCTACAGTGATCCCTTCCTCATTAGTCAACTTCACCGTCTTTGTGGCACACTCAATAACTCCACTGTGCTTCCTCAACCAGTCCATACCAAGTATAATATCCAATCCTTGAAGATCCAAAACAATGAGGTTGGCGGAGAAGTCTACCCCCCTTATTCTAAGGCTTACTTTTGGACATACTATATTTGTCCTCATCTCGCCTCCAGGAGACTTAACCAATAGAGTAAACTTCATATGAGAGATAGGCAAACTATACTTGGCAACATACTTCGATGCAATGAATGAATGCGATGCTCCAGAATAAAACAACATAGTCGTGGGGTTGGAGTTGGCGAGAAACATACCAATGACCACATCATCCGCTTGTTGAGCATCCTCCGTAGAGACATGGTTCACGTTGCCACGAGCAAAATTCTGCTGTCCACGGCTTCCCTGTGGCTGTCCTCCATTAGGTCTTGGGTTTTGCCTTGACGCATTGCTTCCTTGACCACGGCCTGACTTAGGACATTGATGCGCAAAGTGTCCAGCTTCTCCACAAGTATAGCACTTCTTAACCCCACCAATATTGTTGGGATGAGCTTGGTTTTGAACATTGGCTCTAGGAAAATCCGCACGAGGTGCATAAGGCATTGGAGGCCTAGGTGCTTGCATAACAGGGCGCTAAGCAGGAATAGAAGAGCTGTAGTAAGGCGCATTGGGCGGCGCAAAGCGAGGGCGCACATTACTTCCTTGTTGTTGTCCTTGATATGGCGCCTTCCTCTTGATTTCTTGCTCCATCTCACGGATCTTGTTCTCAACCACAATTGCTTTATCCACAAGCTTCTGGAAGTTGGCATAGTCACAGTTGAGTAGTTGCACTTGGATCTCATTGTTCAAGCCTCTCATGAACAAATATTGCTTCCGGCTGTCCCGACTAACATCATCTGGAGCATATCGTGAGAGTTGAGTGAATTTATTGAGATATTCACTCACGCTTGATCTTCCTTGCCTTAAGTTCTCAAATTCTTGTCTCTTCAAGATCATAACACCTTCCGACACATAATGAGAACGAAAATTTTCCTTGAATTCGGCCCAAGTAATTCTCTCTTGGTTCTCAAGAGCACTACAATAAGCATCCCACCAATCCGCAGCTGCTCCAACGAGTTGATGAGAAGCAAATAGGAACTTCTCTCGGTCACTGCATTGGACAATAGCAAGTTTCTTCTCCACGGACTTGAGCCAATCATCAGCATCCATAGGGTCAGCAGCTCGAGCAAAGGTTGGCGGCCTAGTACTCATGAACTCTCCCAATCGGTTGTGAGGAGGTGGGGGTGGCGGTGGAGGCACGTGGGGCTGATTGTTAATGTTATTGCCAGCCTGCAGCTGTCCCATTGTCTGTATCATGGTCTGCATGAGCTGGTTCTGCATAGCCAGTAGCTGCTCAATATTGATAGCTCCATGAGCAGGTCCTTGTCCGTTGTTGTTCTGAGGTACTCCATGGTTCTCCTCCTCGTTATTGACATCTTTCTGGTTGCGAGTCCTCACCATCTGAAGGAGAGCAATAGGTAAGAATTTAGAAAACGTCCCCAACTATATGCATCAAGCGATATGAAACTAAACAGCTAGCTACACTAGCCTAGGTGGACATGGCAATGCTAAAGCATCCCAAAATCCTCTATTAAGCACACAAGCAAACAATATATATAGCAAACAGCACACTAAGCAAAAACACATTGATTCCTGAGTGCTCCTATGTGCTCTAAAGTGTCAATTCTATCTAGGCTGCATCCTACGGTCAACTTGTGGCTCTGATACCAATCTGTGATGCCCGATTCCGAAAAATGAACCTAGCTAACGCATATGTGTGCCCAGGATGTTCAACACACATACACGAGGGATTCACAAATGATAAACAGATAATTACCACAGCTCAAATTATTAAATAAGTACTCTTATTACATAATTCATTATATCCTCGAATACAAGCTCTAATAGATATTAATGACAAGTTCAACTAATGCAGCGGAAATAAACTAATTAAACAACTAAGCAAACTAAGTAAAAGGGATAGCGCAGCTCCATGCAACACCACAGGCAAAGATGACGGTAGACACGGCCTAGAACTCCGCATTATTGCCATTAAACTCACAATTCTGACCTGCAACTGTTGGGGGGGGGGATTGCAAGAGTGAGTACATGTCGTACTCAGCAAGTGTGGAAAGTATGACATGTGGCTGATTCAAATGACGACAATAAGAATGGCAAAGTGCTGAAAAGTACAGTAAAACATTTAAAAAGCAATATATCATATTATGTGAAGTAATCCCATCATAATCACGAGTAATACCATAATACCAAACTAAATTCATTACCATCATCAATAAGTCCAGATTTCACCATTGCCAATAACCATATTCAATACCAGAAATAAATCCATAACCATCCATAAACATTACCATAACCCTAACCATCCCAAGTTCCAATTTTCCCTCTAATCATGGAAGTTGTCGAGGTGCTCATAACCGGGAGCACGGCTATCATGATATTTTTATTTAACTCTGCAGAGATTGTACCTCTTTACTCATCTGTAAGACCTATGTGTGCTGAATACATTGGCTTGTAGTGAATACACTTGCTTTGACAATAAAAGTTTTGCAAGGTCCGACTAGTTTCGGTCAGCTCTAGTGAAGTTTTGTCTTTAGCTCTGGCATGTCTTTGATAGCTCCGACATGTTTTTGATAGCTCCGGCATGTTTTTGCTAAGATCCGAGTTGATTTTTCTAGCTCCGACTTTTGGGTTTACTAGTTCCGACTAGTTCTGGTAAATTCCGGTGCTAGGTTCTACTAGCTTTTGTTAGATCCGGCTCAAGGTCCGAGGTTCTCTGGCAAGGTTCAGAACTTCACCGCAATGCTTTTGCTTTTCATGTGCAATGTTTCATACTTGCTTTACATCTCTGGAAAGATTGCTTAGTATTCATTTGCTATGTCTTTGGTGCATTTTTGGTTGATATGGATGATACCGTGTTACTGTGGTTTTGCAACATGCTTATGTGGGGTTCTCACGTAAGGTGTTGTGTTCGGAACTAACTTGAGTCAAGTCGAGGACTTGGGCTCATATGGATTGGTTGTTTATTCATGTGTAGGTGTTGCTTGAGTTCAAGACATGTCTAGTGACGGGATCCATTGGACTAGTCTCAGGGAGGAGATGAGATTCCAACAACCAAATTCAGGAGGAATTGTGGTTGAGCTGATCAGGAGGTTGCGCAGCATGATTGAATCAAGAGCAATGCATGTGAAGGTATCGTGGACGTCACTGGAAGATGTTTGCATGTGTGAAAGGAGTGCATGGACGTGGCTACATGGTTCTAAGACGTGATGAAGAGATGTGGACGTAAAGAATTAGTCGGAAAGGTCCAACCGATTATGTTATGGACTCAGGCTGCGGCTGAGTCGGGTTTAACTCAAATTTGGAAAGATTTGAGTTGGTTATCATAGGATTTCGTGTGGGTCACGAATCTGAGTTGTTTAGGAATGTGGGATACGTTCCTAAGGTGTTTGGAAGTCTTAAGATTGCTTCTTTCTGCGTATAGAAAAATCCTAAGTAGTTATGGAAAGTTACGATTCGTGAACAGAGTAGGATTAGGTTTGTGATTTGAGTTGAGTTGTCTTTCGAGCTGGTTATATAAGCAAGGGAGCCCAGAGCTCGTGGTACACGACATTGGGGCTGTTCCTCTTGTGTTCTATTGAATAAAATTCATAGTTTGAAGGAACTTTTGTGCCTTTTTCATCCGACTTGTTCCAGACAAGTTTTACTCGTCGAGTTTCTGGACAGCACTACCTCTCGTCGGTGGTTTTATCATAACTCGAGGTTTACAGATCCAATTGACGTGATTCTTTCTGGGTTGTCTTCAAAACTTGATTATCTATCATTTTTCTAAATTTCACGGTCATTGGATTGTGGTCTATGATCTACACGAGTTTCTTTGAAGTGTTCCAGAACTGTTTTTTTCTTCTCGGGTAGGGCAGATTGACCTTTGTTTGATCTTTCGATCATAACTTGAGTTTTTCTCGACGGATTTGAGTGATTCTTGTTGTGTTGTCTTCGTGGCTTGATTCTCTCTGATATCTATCACTTATGTCACAGTGAAACACGTTTATATTAGTCTCACACATGATTTCTTTAACATATCATTTTTCTGTCGAAGGGGTTGGGGTTTAATTGTTTCCGCTACGTAAGATTTTTAAATCTACCATTCACCCCCCTCTGGTAGCTTTTCACGTGCTCTTCAATCCTACAAATGGTATCAGAGCCACGTTGCTCTAATCTTTGTGATTTGCGCGTGTTTTTGACTAATCATCATGGAGAAGTACTCTGGCAAACCTTGTGTGTTCGCTAATATTGATTTTCAGGTTTGGAAGGCACGCATGGAGGCTTTCATCCAGGCATAAGCTTTGCAATATGGGATAAGTTATACAAGCCTTACGACGTGCCATCAAACGATCAAGTTACAGTTACAAATCTGAGAGATGTCGACAATAACAACAAGGCTCGGAACTTGATCATACAAGGATTAACACAAAGTGACTTCGAATGTGTTGCACACCTCCGATCTGCATACGATGTGTGGAAAGCACTTTGTGACTACCACGAAGGATCCAGCACGATCAAAGTGGTAAGGCAAGATATGTTCAAAAAGGAATACATGCGCTTCGAGATGCAACCTGGTGAGTCTATTGATGACCTTTTTGCTCGCTTTAATAAGATTCTCAGCAACTTGCGTAGTGTCAATGTTAATTTTTCAGATGCTGAAAATGCTAGGCAATTGCTAAGTGCATTATATATGTCAATTTGGGAGATGAAAGTCACATCTATTCGTGAATCTACTGTCATGAGTTCACTTACTTTAGATGTGCTATATTCCAAGTTAAAAACTTATGAAATTGACATAATATCACGTAAGAACCCCAACAAGTCTATTGCTTTTGTTTCTCAATGTGACATGCCTAGTTCCGGTCAAACATCATCTTATGGTACACTTGCTTTGCTGTCCTCTCTAACCCTTGAACAGATTGAGGAGTTTCCAGAGGAGGAGCTAGCGCTCATCTCTACCCGGTTCTCAAAAGCATTGCAAAACGTGAGAACTAGAGGAATAGGAAGCTTCGGACCTCAACGATGCTTTGAATGTGGTAAGATAGGACATTTTTGTTCAGATTGCCCTAACCTTTCAGGTCCTACTTCCCGGGATGAAAAGAAAACAAGAGCGAAGCACTCCTCTGCAAAAAAAAACGAAGAAAAAGAAGGGTTTTATAGGACATCAATTGGTGAGCAGTTTTATCTCAGCACTCCAGGAACTTGGCTCAAGCGACGTGGACATTGGAAGTGATGAAGATGAAGATGATTTGGCAACTTGTGCTTCATAGCGGGCAAGTCAAGATCAAGTATGGAGGAGGCAGAACACAACAGCGACAATGAAGAGGTATGTCTTACTTGCGAAGAAATGTGTGATGCTATCTCTCGTGCCACTGTTATTGTTAAGAAAAAAGGACAAAAAGCTTAGGGACAATGCTGTTAAAATTGAGTCACTAGAATCTAAAATTAATCGTTTGAAATCCTTGATTCCTAGTGATGATTCTTGTTCCTCATGTGACTTAATATATGAACAATTGTCCTCCCTAAGAAGTGCACATACCTCGACACTTGATAAACTTGAACTTGAAATTGAAAAGAACAAAAAGCTTGCTGCACTTAATATTGGAAACTTAAAAGATGCTTCTTTTTCTACAATTGATTTGCATTGTTCTAGTTGTGATGATCTTGATAAGAAACTGCAAGATGCTATGAATGAAATCTCTATATTGAACAATGCTTTATGTTGTCATGAAGTTAAATATTGTTCCAATTGCAAATTAAAAGGAAAAACTTCATGTGAAAATTGCCTTGATCTGTCCAATAAACTTGATAACATGCATAAGACATTTGATCGGTTTTGTAATGGGAATAAGAACCTTAACTTGCTACTGAATTCATCCAAGTCTTGCAATGATAAAATTGGTTTAGATTTTGATTCTCATGCTCATGCTAAGGCACATCCACCTAAAATTGTAAAGTCATTAGGAAGTGGTTTGATTCAAACTGTTCCTAAACAAAAAGAAGTGGTTTTCAAATCTGCAGGAGTATTGTCTCATTCAGTTTCAAATAAAAATGTTGTTTGCTCGTCTAGACATGAACACAAAGTTAAATTTCATTGTACCTACTGTGGTAGAGATGGTCATGTCATAGATTTTTGTTATAGACTAGCTAAACAACAGAAAAGGGAAAGAATGGTTGCTAGATCTCATAACTTTCATGCAAAATTTGCTGCACATATTGAACCGAATGTATAACCTGCTGTTTTGAGTCAAAAACATTCAATGTTTACCTCCAGACCTTCTGTTTTTGCCTCCGGAGCTACTGATTTTTGTGCTACACAAGTAACACCTTATAGGTCAGGAGTTAAGAATAAAAAATCTCAAACTTTGACTCATAAACCTGCTGCTTTGTCTGAGCTTTCGCGTGTTTTTCCTGCAGCACATCACGTGACTCAGTACTGGATTCCTAAATGCCTTTTGACTAACACCAGTATTGAGTCATCGACGTATTGTGCTTCTATGTAGGTTACACGTTTGAGGAAGGAGACCATTTGGATTGTGGATTCAGGTTGCTCACGCCACATGACCGGTAACAAAGATTGGTTCTCCTCCCTCTCTTTTGTGTCACGTGTAGAGAATGTTACTTTTGCCGATAATTCTTCAACTCCTATAATTGCTAAGGGTTCGGTTAGAGTAAATGATCACTACACTTTGAAGGATGTGGCACTTGTCAAAAATTTGATATACAACTTGCTTTCTATTTCACAATTACTAGATGAAAATCTGGAAATTATTTTCAATAAAAACAACTGCAAAGTTGTAAGTTCAAATAGTGAGCTTATTTTTAACATGTCTCGGTTTGGAAGAGTTTTTAAAGCTGATTTTGATATGTCTTCCTCTAAGCATAGGTGTCTAGTTGCTAATGATTCAAAGGACCTATATTTTTGGCATCGTAGACTTGGTCACGTAGACTTTGATCATCTAACGCGTGTTAGTGCTCTTAATCGCATACGTGGGCTACCTAAGCTTAAAGGGGACAAAGAAATTGTGTGCTCTTCTTGTAGACATGCTAAGATGGTTGCAGGTTCACATACTCCTCTCACAACGATCATGACAACTGAACCATGTCAACTTTTGCATCTTGACACCGTAGGACCTTCACGTGTTCAATTCTTCGGAGGTAAATGGTATGTTCTTGTGATTGTTGATGATTATTCTAGATACTCTTGGGTTTACTTTATGGCGTCTAAGAATGAAGTTTTTAGTCACTTTAGAACTTTATTTCTTAGATTATCAATTGATTACCCAGGATCTTTAAAAGCAATTAGAAGTGATAATGGAACTGAATTTAAAAATCAATCTTTTGATCAATTTTGTGCTGAAAATAAAATAGATCATCAATTTATTTCACCATATGTTCCTCAACAAAACGGTGTTGTAGAAAGAAAGAACAGAACCTTAGTTGAGATGGCTAGGACTATGCTTGATGAATATCAAACTCCTAGGAAATTTTGGGCAGATGCGTTAGCAACCGCTTGTTATGTCTCAAATCGTATTTTCTTGCGTGCTAAGCTAGGTAAAACACCATATGAGCTCCGGTTTGGACATAGGCCTAGGTTACGCACTTTCGGGTCTTTGGTTGCAAATGCTTTGTTAAGAAACATGGTAATCTTGATAAATTTGAACCTCGATCCATTGATGGCATGTTTCTTGGTTATCCATCTCATACTAGTGGCTACCATGTGCTTTTACTTGACACTAACAAAATTGTGGAGACTTGTGAAGTATCTTTTGATGAATCTAGCCCAGGTACTAGTTCAAACATTGCAGGCCCATATCCATATCCGCAGGGGGAGATCATTTTCGTTGAAGATGAGGAAGAGGTGGAACTGCTGCCCGAAAATTCAGCAGCTAATGACATTGTTCAAGCTCCTGATATTGATCCACAGCCAGCACCGACGACCACCATTGCTGGTCCAGATTCTCCTCAAGTCACAAGCTCATCGATTTGTGATGAACATGAAGAAGAAGAAGCTTGTGAAGTGTCCACTCCCCTCCGGGTTCTCAAAATTCATCCTCCACAACAAATTATTGCAAGCTTGCACAAATGAGTTACACGGTCCAGGTTTTGCGATCCAAACTCTCATGCTCATTCTGCTTTTGTTGCTTCTTTTGAACCCAAAGATATATCACACGCACTCACTAATGAATCTTGGATTATCGCCATGCAAGAAGAGTTAGAAAATTTTGAAAGAAATAATGTTTGGAAACTTGTACCTCCACCTCAAGGTCACACTTTAATTGGAACTAAATGGGTATTTAAAAATAAACAAAGTGAGGATGGGGTTGTGGTTAGGAATAAGGCTAGGTTGGTTGCTCAAGGTTTCACTCAAGTTGAAGGTCTAGATTTTGATGAAACTTTTGCTCCCGTTGCTAGATTAGAAGCCATAAGAATTTTGTTAGCTTTTGCAACATCTAAAGGTTTTAAGCTATATCAAATGGATGTTAAAAGTGCTTTCCTTAATGGCTACATAGATGATGAGGTTTATGTCAAACAACCACTGGGTTTTGAAAATCCAGATTTTCCTAATCATGTTTACAAACTGTCCAAAGCCTTATACGGTCTTAAACAAGCCCCTAGAGCATGGTATGATTGATTAAAAACATTCTTACTTGAAAAGGGTTTACCATGTGCAAGATTGATAAAACTCTCTTTGTGCTTAAGCATGGCAATGACTCATTATTCGTTCAAGTGTATGTGGATGATATTATCTTTGGTTGTGCTTCTCATAATCTCGTGTCCAAGTTTTCAGCAATGATGAGTTCCGAATTTGAAATGAGTATGATGGGTGAACTCACTTACTTTTTGGGGCTGCAAATCAAGCAAACCAAGGAGGGTACCTTTGTGCATCAGACAAAGTATACAAAAGACCTCCTAAGACGCTTCAAAATGGACAAATGCAAGCCTCTTCGGACACTAATGGGAACAGCAACAACACTTGAACTTGATGAAGATGGTGAACCAGTGGATCAAAAAGAATATAGAAGCATGATCGGATCACTTTTATACCTCACGGCATCCAGACCAGACATATAATTCAGCGTATGTATTTGTGCACGGTTTCACATCGTCAAGCCGTCAAAAGGATTCTTAGGTACTTACATGGAACTCAAGAATTTGGAATTTTTCTTCCTTCTTCCTCAACCGTTACTTTGAAAGCTTTTTCGGATGCTGATTTTGGGGGTTGTAGGATTGATAGGAAAAGTACTTCCGGTGCTTGTCATTTTCATGGTAATTCTCTTGTTGCTTAGTCCTCTAGAAAACAAAATTCAGTTGCACAATCCACAGCCGAATCTGAATATGTAGCTGCTGCTAGTGCTTGCTCACAAATTTTTTGGATTGTTCAAACACTTAAGGACTATGGGGTTGATTTAGATAGTGTTCCAATTTTTTGTGATAACACTAGTGCCATTTGCATTGCTAAAACCCCGTGCAACATTCTAGAACTAAGCACATTGAGATTAGCTATCACTTTCTCCGTGATAATGTTGAAAAAGGAAACATTGTGCTTCACCATGTAGATACCGAACAACAATTGGCTGACATTTTTACAAAACCTTTGGATTTCACACGTTTTTGTTACATTCGTAGTGAAATAGGGGTTATGCATCCTCATGAATTAAATTGAGGGGGAGTTTTGAAACTTGGGAAGTCTATGTGTGAATCTGAAATTAAAATAATATGAGCATAGTATTTCATACATATATGACTTTGTGATTCCTTTTACATGCTGAAAGTTCTTACTACATTACTCATGTTATACATTTTGTAGTTTTTGCAAGACTAGTAACTGAAATAATTACTTATGCTAAATCTAGTCATGATAGAACTTTCTTGCTGTTTTAAACTTTTTGCATGCTCACAAGTGCTTTTAATCATAAAGAATTAATCAAATAATCAACTCACATGTTGAGTTTTTATGAACAAATATAAATTGAGAAAAGATCAAGAGAATATGCCTACATCGCATTTCTTCTTTTGAGATGGCTTATCATTGCACTTATATATGAACTTGGAAGAAGTTGTGTATGACTAAAACCATGTATTTAAGCTTCTGGTTGTCAAATGACATAGGCATGGCTTGGTTGGTTAGAATAAGGCAGATGCGCATATAATCTCTTGCAAATATCATATGATCTAAATTTGTTCTTTGAAAAATAATAAAATGCAGCAACAAGTGTCATGCTTTCAGGTTTTGAAATAGTTATGTTTGTGAGATCATGACTTGCTTAAATTGAAAATTACATTTGATCTCTAGCATGGCTTACACTACCTTATGTATCTCATTTTTGTGATAATGTAAGGTACCTGATAGTATGACTTGGATGAGCTTTGTTTATATGTATATATTATAATATGCTCATAACAACTAAAGTTGGAGAGATAATTTGTTTATATGCTCGTGACTTGCTGAATACATTGTCAAAGGGGGAGAGATAAGCATGAAGATAAAAAGAATATGTGCATAAGGAGAGAAAATAAAGGGGGAGAGATAATATGGGATAATATTTGGATTTTCTTCTCATTTTACTTTTGATTTACAAAGGGGGAGAAATTGCCTTCAAAACTTTTATGTGAATAAGCCAATGTTCGGATTTTAAATGGTGTTGCCAATGCATTCATCAAGGTGGAGATTGTAAGACCTATGTGTGCTGAATACATTGGCTTGTAGTGAACACTTGCTTTGACAATAAAAGTTTTGCAAGGTCCGACTAGTTTTGGTCAGCTCCGGTGAAGTTTTGTCTTTAGCTCTGGCATGTCTTTGATAGCTCCGACATGTTTTTGATAGCTCCGGCATGTTTTTGCTAAGATCCGAGTTGATTTTTCTAGCTCCGGCTTTTGGGTTTACTAGTTCCGACTAGTTCTGGTAAATTCCGGTGCTAGGTTCTACTAGCTTTTGTTAGCTCCGGCTCAAGGTCCGAGTTGCTCTGGCAAGGTTCAGAACATGACCGCAATGCTTCTGTTTTTCATTTGCAATGTTTCGTACTTGCTTTACATCTCTGAAAAGGTTGCTTAGTATTCATTTGCTAAGTCTTTGGTGCATTTTTGGTTGATATGGATGATATCGTGTCACTGTGGTTTGGCAACATGCTTATGTGAGGTTCTCACGTAAGGTGTTGTGTTCGGAACTAACCTGAGTCAAGTCGAGGACTTGGGCTCGTATGGATTGGTTGTTTATTCATGTGCAGGTGTTGCTTGAGTTCAATACATGGCTGGTGACGGGATCCATTGGACTAGTCTCAGGGAGGAGATGAGGTTCCAACAACCAAATTCAGGAGGAATTGTGGTTGAGCTGATCAGGAGGTTGTGCAACATGATTGAATCAAGAACAATGCATGCGAAGGTATCGTGGAAGTCATTGGAAGATGTTTGCACATGTGCAAGGAGTGCATGGACGTGGCTACATGGTTCCGAGACGTGATGAAGAGATGTGGACGTAAAAAATTGGTCGGAAAGGTCCAACCGATTAGGTTATGGACTCAGGCTGCGGCTGAGTCGGGTTTGACTCAAATATGGAAAGATTTGAGTTGTTTATGATAGGATTTCGTATGGGTCATGAATTTGAGTTGTTTAGGAATGTGGTATACGTTCCTAAGGTGTTTGGAAGTCTTAATATTGCTTCTATCAGCGTATAGAAGAATCCTAAGCAGTTATGGAAAGTTACGATTCGTGAACAGAGTAGGATTAGGTTCCTGATTTGAGTTGAGTTGGCTTTCGAGCTGGTTATATAAGCAAGGAAGCCCAGAGCTCATGGTACAGGACTTTGGGGCTGTTCCTCTTGTGTTCTATTGAATAAAATTTGTAGTTTGAAGGAACTTTTGTGCCTTGTTCGTCCGACTTGTTCTAGACAAGTTTTACTCGTTGAGTTTCTGGACAGCACTACCTTTTGTCAGTGGTTTTATCATAACTCGAGTTTTACAGTTCCAATTGACGTGATTCTTTTTGGGTTGTCTTCACAACTTGACTATCTATCATCTGTATAAATTTCACGGTCATTGGATTTGTGGTCTAGGATCTACACGAGTTTCTTTGCAGCGTTCCAGAACTGTTTTTTTCTTCTCGGGTAGGGCAGATTGACCTTTGTTTGATCTTTCGATCATAACTTGAGTTTTTCTCGACGGATTTGAGTGATTCTTGTTGTGTTTTCTTCGTGACTTGATTCTCTCTGATATATATCACTTTTGTCACAGTGAAACACGTTTAGTTTAGTCTCACACACGATTTCTTTAACAGATCGTTTTTCTGCCAAAGGGGTTGGGGTTTAATTGTTTCCGCTGCGTAAGATTTTTAAATCTACCATTCACCCTCCCTCTAGTAGCTTTTCACGTGCTCTTCGATCCTACATTATCATGATTATTATTTCTATACACTTAGTTCTGCATCCCACCATAAAGAGCGCACATATGGATCATGTTTTTATTGCTTAACGTGTTTCACGCTCATATGTGCACACTTTATGAAAATCTAAACTTTTTATCATATTTTGTAAAATCTCAATTGGTTGTCATCAATCACAATAAAGGGGAGATTGAAAGTGCATCTAGGAATCCGTTGTGGGTTTTGGTTGATTAATGACAAGCAAATGAGATCCTAACCACATTGTTGAGATGATTGCAGGTTCTAATGAGAGAATGAGCAAAGTGCCAAAAAGAAAAGAGAATGAGGAGCAATGCGGAAAAGAGCTCAGGAAACAAGTGTAGTAGATCATTGTGTATGGAGTGTGTTAAGGAAACACACCCCAAGAGCTCAAGCACAAATAATATCACACATTGCACAAATTTATACAGGACCGGACTAGTCCGACTGACTACGGACTAGTTCGATATCTTTCTGCACAAGATCGGACAAGTCCTCACAACACGAACTTGTCCTCATAGTCCAATTTTTTACTGACCGGACTAGTCTGATATCACCACAGACTAGTCTGATATCTCTCTGACTAGAATCGGACTAGTCCTCCCTAGTGCGGACTAGTCCTTCAAACAATTCATAGTGGGACAAAATCGGACAACTCCGATAACACAACGGACTAGTCCGATATCTTTCTGAGGTCAATCGGACAAGTCCGACATTATCACAGACTAGTCCGAAAACCCTCTGACCTAAATCGGACAAGTCCTCCAAGTGTGGACTTGTCCCCAAATTCACTTAGGGTTTCACTTATCCGGACAAGTACGACATCCATCGGACTAGTCCGAAGATTTCCAGAACGAAAATCGGACAAATCCGCTTTTAGCCGGACAAGTCCGATATTTTTGGACGCCTAGGGTTTGCTACACGCAACACACCGAACTAGTCCAGTGTCCACCACGGACTAGTATGATCTTTATAAACTCTAATGATAACTTTTGGTAACCCCATATAAATAGGTGTACACAGCCCATCTTTCATATCTCTTGATCCCCTACGCCGTCACACCTTCCAAGAGCCTATAAAATACCTCTCTCCACAAAATCAAACGCAAGAAAGATAAATCCCTTGAGGATACACTTTGGATCATTGGAGAGGCACGGTTCATCACTTATTGAGCTCTTGGTTTGATTCCCTAACATACTCCTGTGGTTTTCATTTTGATCTTAAGAATGTGTTCTTCGTGGTGTTCATATTGTAATCTTGGGGATCCCTCAACTTGTGAGAAGGCCCCTTGAATTTGTTTATTTGCCCTTTGTGATTAGTGAAGAGGATTGGCCTCCGTGGCGATCCGACGAGGGTAGGGTTGGAGAGGACCCGGTCCTTTTGTGGACCCCTCAACGGTTGCCTCTATGGTAACCGAACCACGGGATAAAGTGCTTGTGTTCTTACTTTGATCACATCGTTCTTACACTTCATATATATCTAGGGCTTCAATCAATCTTGCTCACTTTATGTTGAAACATTGAATATAAGATTAACTTATGGTACATCCTAGTTCATAGTAGTGTGACACTTCAATTACAAGTATACTTCCGCTGCATACATCCTAGGATCAACATAATCGATCAAATTTGATCAACCTAGTCGGTACACACTGGACTAATCCACACTCGATCGGACTAGTACGATATCTCGAGATTTGATCTGGTTGTTAAGTGTTGCAGGTTCTGACAAAAATCAAAAAGGCTTATTCACCCCCTCTAGGCCACATTCACTATCAAAAGTCAGGCATTGGCTGACTTCGTGGCGAAGTGGACCCCTTCTTCATCAAATCCAAGGGGCCCTAGTGAGCAGAAGCTGGAACCCAAGGTCTTGGTCTTCACCGAGCCTCACTGGACTCTCTACTTCGATGGTTCCATGCAAAATAAAGGGGCCGGAGCTGGAATTCTTTTCCTTGCTCTGACCGGGGAGAAGGTCAAGTACATGGTACACCTTGACTTCAAGGCCACCAACAACATGGCGGAGTATGGAGCTCTCATCTATGGGCTCACGGTGGTGCTATCATATGGCGTCAAGCAGATGCTGATAAAGGGTGATTCACAACTCATTATCAAGCAAGTCAAAGGAGAATGCAGCTGCAACAACCCGCAACCCACTGCTTACCTTCTTGAAGTCCAGAAGCTCTAGAAGGACTTCGACGTCCTGGACCTCTGCCATGTCCAGCGTCTCAACAACACTGAAGCTGATGAACTCTCGATGAAAGCTTCAACCGGAGCTCAAGCTCCCGACAGAGTTTTTTGTCAGGATATTCTCAAGACCTACCGCTCAGTCTACCAAACTGAGTGAAAGGGTCGAGAGCAGCACCTCAAAGATGGCAATCCCGGTGGTCCTGTTACCATGGCGTCCACCAAGGATCATATGCATTGCAAGAAGTTCCGAGCAACCCAGCGTGCAAGATCCGAAGGCTCAAGTTAGCTCCGATGCATGGATCTCGGAGATCTGGAGCTACTTGAAAGACAACATCCTTTCTAAAGACAGTGCATCCACTGACCAGATCGTCAGATTGGCTAAAAGATACACGCTCGTAGAAGGGGATCTCTACCGGTGTTGTGCCAACATCGTCCTAATGCGGTGCATTGTCCAGGAAGAAGGCTATGAGCTCCTCGTAGAAATCCATGGAGGCCAGTGTGGGAACCACGCATCTTCCTGCATGTTGGTTAGTGAAGCCTTCCAGCATGGCTTTTACTGGCCTACAACACTCTAGGACGCAGTTGAGCTGGTAAAAAAGTGTGAAGCGTGCCAGTTCCACGCGAAACAAATTCACACACCAGCTCAGTCACTGCAAATGGTACCTCCTACATGGCCATTCGCTGTGTGGGGGATGGACATTTGAGGACCTTTCCCAAAAGCCGTCGGAGGTTAAAGGTTCCTGTACGCCACCATCGACAAGTTCACAAAGTGGCTAGAAGCTACTCCAGTTGTGACTATCAATAAGCAATCTGCTATCAAGTTCTTGAAGTCCATAGTCTACAGATTTGTAGTTCTTAACAGAGTCATAACTGAGAACGAAACTCAATTCACAAGTGCAGCATTCCAATAATATTGCGAAGACCTCGACATTCAAGTCAACTACGCATCAATAGCTCACTAGGCAAGTAATGACCAAGCTGAGAAAGCAAATGCAGGAATAATGAAAGGACTTAAGATGCTAACATATGAGCCCCTAAAGAAACATGGAGCCAACAGGATAGAGGAGCTTCCTTCTACACTTTGGGCGAGCAGGACAACACCTAGCTGGTCAACTAGAGAGACACCCTTCTTTTTGGTGTACCGAGCTGAAGCGGTCCTTCCTCCGTAGATCACCATGGTGTCACTCCGAGTTCGGACCATTGACAAAGCCACGCAGGACAAGCTCCGGCATGAAGATCTTGACCTTGTCGACGAGTGAAGGTGCCAAGCAGTTGTTCGGAATGCACGATATCGCCAGGCGCTCCGGCGCTATCACCAAAGGCATGTGCACAATCGACAACATGAAGAAGGCGATCTGGTGCTGTGGAGAATATTAACTTGTGAAGGGATGAACAATTTATCCCCCAGCTGGGAAGGTCCCTTGTGAGTGATCAAAGTATCCGTGCCAGATGCGTTCGCTTGGCAACAGAGGATGGTACACTTCTTCCCAATCCATGGAACATCGAGCACCTCTGTAAGTTTTATACTTAGTTTCATGGAGGTGAGTCTGTATTACACAGAATGTAAATTATAGAGTCTATGAACAGAGTTGGGCGGGTCCTCGAGGAGGACATCACGACCCCTCCAGGAGGGTCTGGATAGTTCAAGACACTTAACTTTGTCATTGTACTTTAAGTGTAGCTTACCTACCCTAGGTTATAACAAGATGAATAGCACACTAGGCCTGGTTCCGTACCCTTAGTGTGTCCTTGACTCCCGTGTAATTCGGACCTATAATGAAAGACATTGTTGTGCAAAAACAGACTACACGTGCATTAATTTTGTACAGGCTCATTTCTTTTATTATCTTTACCTTCTTGTCTATAATGAAGTTGTGCAATTCTTTTTGATATTTAGTCTAAGTTATTCATATAATATACAAGTTATATTGTTGATCTTTTTTGGATCTTAGCATTGCTAGATGGTATACTCGCCTGAAGAATGAAATCAATGACGGGTCCGAAGTGGGCTATCGACTTAGACTGGTCAAGCAACCTAAGTACGCCACTCTACCTATATTCTGGTAGGCCTCAGTTGGGCTGATTCGGAAGGCATTTAGATCTGAAGAGAGTATATCGATATACTTGTTATTATGATGAGTTCCTTTGGATCTAAAATTCAAATAAGAACAGTAAGTCGCGAACAAGTTATAGATGAGAGGACAAATTTTACTGTTTATCTTGTCTTTAATGCACAGGAAAAATGAAAAACTCATGGCGATGGTTGTCGATGTCGGAGCTACTAAGCTCCAACAACCCGTAGGGGGCCCGCCGTCGACGTTTTATTTGTTGAAAGTTGGCATCTCAGAGCTAACAAGATCCAAAAACACCCTTGGGGGCTTGCCGTCGACGCGAAGAGCAAACACAGATTGTGGAAAAATCACCCTAAGGAGGTTCGCCTTCGATGTATTATGCGTTGATGGCGGACAATGTCTAAGCCGAGAAGCTCCGACGATCCCAGGGGGCCCGCTGTCAACGTTCTAAACGTCGATAGTGGGCGTCGCCGCACCTACCAAGCTTCGACAACCCCAAGGGGACCCGCCGTTGACGTTCTAGGCATTGATAGTGGGCGTCGTCAGACCTACCAAGCTCCGACAATCACCAGTGGGCCCACCGTCGACATTTTAAGCATTGATAGTGGGCGCCGTCGGAACTACCAATCTACGACAATTCCCAAGGGGCCCTCCATCGACGTTCTAAGCGTTGATAATGGGTGCTATCAGACCTACCAAGCTCCAACAACCCCAAGAGGGCCCGCCGTCGATGTTCTAAGCGTTGATAGTGGGCGCCATCGGACCTACAAAAGCTCCGACAATCCCTAGGGGTCTCGCTGTTGACGTTCTAAGTGTTGATAGTGGGTGCTGTCGAACCTACCTAGCTCTGACAACTCCCAGGGGGCCTACTGTCGACGTCACAAAGGGTCCCTGGAGATGTCGGAGGTAAACTTCAAAACTCGGAGCTATCGATTTGGTTACGAGTAAGAAGTGAAGTCATCAATACAATGTCAATTCCTATTGGTACATGTCCGCAATCAAATCGTGCACATATACCAGGGGGCTAACAACATAAAGGGCAATGCATTGAAGACAAATGCAAAATGGTATTCATTCATTCAAGAAGATTGAATTTCATTCATTCAAAGGATTGGATTACAAAATGAGGATTACTAGTGAAAGGCAGAAGAAAAATGTCCTAGATACTAGAAGTCCTAGGTCCTATGGATGAATGAAGCAACTTTTTCGGCAGTCTCTTGAACGCTGACCCTAGCGGCATCTTCTTCTTCAAGGACGGGTCCTTCGATCGTTCTTGGCCAGAGACTTCCCCTCCGTCTCCAGGTTGTGGATGATGACGTCACCCATTGCGTCCACCTTGTTGCTGGTAGAGCTCAATGCCACGAGCGCCTTGTCTAGCTCCGGCTCCGGGTCAGCCAGATGTACCAGACTGAATCCAAGCGGCACCAAAGCATTGTTAGAATGCCCTAGGAAGTCCCTGACTTGCTGGGACTCAGTCGCCCTCAAACTCCTTAGTTCCTCCAGTAACCTTCTGGCGTCCGCAAGCTCTGAACCTTGTCGGGCTATGCGCTCGACCTCCTTGGCATGTTGCTGAATACTTTCGGCCACCTGCTTTTTGCGGTCGGTGACCTCCGTCTATCTGAGGTGGATGCGGATTGGCGGTTCGCCAGATCCTTCTCCCTGCCCCTCACTCTTTCCTCCCTGGTGGAGACTTCAGTTTGTCTCCTGGAGAGCTCTTGTCCCACCTGCAAATTCTTCTCCTCTTCTTGCTTGCACCACTCTTCAAACTTTTTGGTGTGGTCTACCAAGCTCTACTCCCCCAAAGACAGCCTCTGGGCAAGCACCTGCTCCTCCTCAAAATGTCCTCCTACTTCTCCAGGAGCTTCTCCTCCCTCTCGTCAAGGGCCTCCCGACGCTTGAGGAGTATATCATTCAGCTCTATAAGGCTATCTTGACGCTCATCAGCAGCCTCGTTTGTCATGCTCGAAAATCTCTCGAGTCTTCTCGTTGAGAGCCTTAATGGTAGCCTCCCGCTCATTCAGCAAGCGGTCCATCAGCGCTAGCTGGGCCTTCTCCTTGGCCACCAATTCTCGCTAGTCTGCAAGCCTTTACTGCAACAGCTTCGTCTCGAAGTGAAGCCTATTGGCCAACGCCTCAAGGTGTTGTGCTCCACTTCGAGAGTCTTGCTTTTGGAGAATCCTTCCTCAACGCCCTTGGAAATAAAAGAGCAGATCCGCACTTTGACACATGAAATTCCATTACGAGCGAAGGCGGGCTGAACATGGTGGAGACTGGAGCAGACGTTGTCAATAGACAACGCCAAAGGAATTTGCTCTGCGCCCACCTGAAGCGCCTCTGCAGGTTCTAAGGGGTCTTCAAAAATAGAAATTGGGTCCCACAGTATAAGCGTGGTCCCCTGCGGCTCTATAGCGCAAGGGTCGCCCTCTGGGAGCTCTTCTGCATCAACCGGGGCTGAGGAGGGTCCTGCAGTGGGAACCGCCACCTCCGAGGCTGACGAGGAAGGCCCCCCTGCCGGATCTTAATTCATCGGCTCTGCCGGTGGAGGACATGCCGCCGGCCCTTCTGGGTGCTCCGGCTCTGACATGAGCACCTCCAAAGTTTTTACCTCTGGGGCTGGCATTGGAGCATCGCCCGGAGCCCCCATTACCTCCGGCTTAGGGGCCGGTACTTTAACCATCTCTCGGTTGGGGGCCGGAGCTTCAACTTCATCTGGCGCAGGTGCTGGAGCTTCAACTATTTCTGGCACTGGAGCCGGAGCTTCGGATTCCTCCGGCTCAGGTGTCGAAGCTTCTGCCATCTCTGGCTCCGAAGCAGGAACTTCAGCCGCCAACTCTGAGACCATCGGCGCTTCATCTCGAACATCTCCCCCGTGGTTTGACGCTACCACGGGAGCTTCAGGCGTCATCTCTGAATCCAGATCTACGACAGCTGGCGCTAGAACTATCATGTCATCAGCCACCACCTAGGGAGGCACCAGGATCAGAACAGAAGTGCTGCCTGCACAACCTCAGTTGCTGCAGCAGGTGCTGAAGTTTCAGCTTTCTTTTTTGACATCCTAGAAGCAAAAGATAAAAACTTCAAAATAGGAAAACAATAAAAACAGCAGCTCAGGGTGAGAAGACAACGCTTACCTTTGAAAGCTTCTGCCCCAATCGCTACGGAACTTCTTCTTCGGAGGTCCATAGTCCAAACCCACCGGATCTGGTGATGCAGAAACCCCGGACCTTGGTGGAGAGATTGCCACAACAGTTGGAGTAGCCTCAGCCGGGACTTGCCTCGGCTGGAAAGGACCTACAAAGCTGGAGCACGAAGTCGGCATAGGGGTCGATGTCGATTTCCCAGAGCTAGCACCCCTCGAGGACACCGACACCAAAGGAGGCGTAGCCGCTAAAGCTCTGCTTGGCCTGTAACACCCTCATTTTCATCCATCATGCATTGCATACATTCATATACATGTTTAAAATTAACCCACATAAAAAGGAATGAGTTTAAAAATGAATTTAGAGCAAAACCGCACTTAAGAATTCTAGGAAGTGCGGACTAGTCCGATTTTGGTGCGGGCTAGCTCGATTTCTCTCTGACTTTGATCAGACTTGTCCGTTTGGCTGCGTACCAATATGTTTTTCTCACTGGACACTTTCAGACTTGTCCGATCTGTTGCGGACTAGTCCGGTATTCCAGAAATCCTTGAAAATTTGCTAAGTCCATAGACTTGTTCGGACTTGTCCGGTATTCCAGCGAGCTTGTCCGTTTTCCCCTCTAACTAAAGTCGGACTTGTCCGATTTTTGGCCATACTTGTCTATTTCTCCCCTCTGGATAAGTTTGGACTTGTCTGTTGTCCAGTCCGGACTTGTCCGATGTCCAGTCCGGACTTGTCCGATTTCTCGCTGTCTAACTTCAGACTAGTCTGGCCGTTTTCGGACTTGTCCGGTAAATCGTGACTCCGAAGTGATCTTTTGTTTCACGACTTGTGTTTGGGTTTACCTTAAGTGGGCCTAGGGACGTCGTGCCTAACTCTTTTAGAGCCCATGTGGGACCCTAAAACCGACCCCTACTCATCTCAAATTCAAAATCCATCCCATAGCCTCCACATCTATATATACAACCCCACCCCTTGGCTTGACATCTATTTGCCACTTTTCCACCGCACCCAAAACCTAGCTCGTGAATAGCCGCCACCAAGGAGGGAGAAGGCGATCTAGAGCAAGAAGAAGAAGATGAGGAAACAAAAGAGGGTCAAGATCAACTTCGCGTTGTTCATCAGCAATTCACCATCAAGTTCTTCGTCAAACGTAGATCTTAAAGATCCAAGTGTTGTCTCTGAAACTCTTGACTACTTCCTTTTTCTCACGTGAATTTTGACCCCATTTCCCAAAATTCACGTCGATTTAGAAAACCCTAGTCTGCTCGTTCTGCAAAGTGCGGACATGTCCGGTCCCTAGCGGACTAGTCCGATTTTCCTGGTTGATTTTGGTTGAATTAATTCTAAATTGACTCAAATGAATTCCAAACCTGCCCAAACTTGTAAATACCTATTTGAACTAGTTAGTAGACATTAATAGTAACCCATTAACTAGTTTTACTTCACAATTGCATTAATCATGCATATCATGTCATATTGAGTAATATATATGCATCTATTGATTGTAATTCTTGACTTGTATGTTTGTTGCGTGGTTTAGACAGATTTGTGCTAGAGAGTGCTGTGGAGGATCTCCAGCACCAAGAGTTTGAAGGCTTTGACCCGAACCAATCCCAAGAGCAAGCCAAGTGTCCTTGAACATATTAATTCTGTTTTCAAATAAATGTTTTTGTTTACAAAACTGCCTGCTTGTGTCAATTTGATGGGAACCCTATGATAGGAAGTTTACTAGATTTGTTGACCACCCTTGTCACCTGGAATATATGGTAGAGAGTTGGGATGTGATATTTACCTTTTTGCTTCGCTTAATTAATTGGGATGGGAAAACAACTATAACACTCAACTTAATTTTGCCTTTATGAGATTTGATTGACATGAACTGGTTAATATGACTTGGTAATGGGTGATATAAGCAAGCAAAGTATGTGGATGGGTTGGATGTTATGGTGGTTTTGCTTTGTTTAGATCTGAGGACCGGTTCATGCGAGAATATGCCAGGACTACAGTGCCACCACGAGGCCAAGTATGGGTGCGGGGTAGCTGATTAATTAGGGCTTTGCTAGTGCTATGTGGACCATTAAGGATGCTCGGGGAACGGGTAGTCAGATTGGGTTTGTTGATGATTTGTGGGACTACCCTGGGATCCGAATAGCTCAAGAGGGGGCCCTTGGTTGAAGATGTGAGGCATCGCCACCGGTGAAACCTCAGTGGGCTATAAATAGGCTAGCAATCCCTTTGTAAAGGCTATTTTGTGATCTCTTGGCCATACACCTATGGTAGTGTTTTGGCGTAATGGAGGTTTTCTTTTGTCACTGACGGGTGATGAAATCACAAACACGTGGGTAAACTGGTATAAACTCTGCAGAGTCTAAATAAACTATCATGATAGCCGTGCTCCCGGTTATGAGCACCTGGATGACCTACATGATTAGATGGAAATTGGAATTTGGTTATGGTTAAGGTTGGTTGGTTATGGTTATGGTTGGTTATAGATTAAATTCCGGTATTGGATATGATTGATGGTAATAATCTTGAATATGGATGATGGTAATGAAATATGGGCTAGTACTATGATATTACTTATGGTTTATGATGAGTTTGCATCACATACATATAATATATTGCTTTTCAAATGTTTTAATGTACTTTTCAGCACTTAGCCAATATTATATTCGTCAGTTGAATCAGCTACATGTCATACTTTCCACACTTGCTGAGTACGACATGTACTGACCCTTGTAATTCCCCCAACAACAGTTGCAGGTCAGGATTTAGAGTATAATGATGATAATGCAGAGTTCTAGGCCGTGTCTACCGCTAGCTTTGCCTATGGAGTGTTGGAGCTACGCTATCCCATTGCTTAGTTGCTTATTAGTTTATTTCTGCTGCATGAGTTCAAACATGTCATTTATATTCATTTGAGCTTGTATTCGAGGATATTATGAATTATGTAATAAAAGTGCTTAATTAATCTTGTTTGTGGTAATTTCCTGTATATCCTTTTGTGATTGCACTAGTGTATGTGTGTTGAACGTCCAGGGCAAACATATGCGATCACTTGGTTCATTTTCGGAACCGGGTGTCACAAATTGGTATCAGAGCCACAGATTAACCGTAGGACGCAGCCTAGATAGAATGGACACTTTAGAGCACATAGGAGCACTCAGGAATCGATGTGTTTTTGCTTGGTGTGTTATTTGCTATATATTGCTGCTTGTGTGCTTAGTAGAGGATTTTGGGATGCTTTAGCATTGCCATGTCGACCTAGGCTAGTGTAGGTAGTTGTTTAGTTCATATCCCTTGATGCATATAGTTGGGGACGTTTCTAAATTCTTATCTCTTGCTTTTCTTCGGATGGTGAGGACTCGCAACCAGAGGGATGGCAATGATTAGGAGGAGAACAATGGAGCACCTCAGAACAGCAATGGACAAGGACCTGCTCATTGAGATATCAACATTGAGCAGCTTTTGGCTATGCGGAACTAGCTCATGCAGACCATGATACAGACTATGGGACAGCAACAGGCTAGTAGCAACAACAATCAGCCTCACATGCCTCCACCACCGCCCCCACCTCCTCAT
Source organism: Tuctoria greenei (assembly GCA_036927565.1). NCBI lineage: Eukaryota > Viridiplantae > Streptophyta > Magnoliopsida > Poales > Poaceae > Tuctoria > Tuctoria greenei. The sequence continues at coordinate 204,502,766 of JAYESD010000002.1, forward strand.
AACTGGTTGGGAGAGATTATGAGGACTAGGCTACCGACCTTTTCTTAGGCTGCTGACCCTATGGACGCCAATGATTGGCTCATGTCCGTGGAGAAGAAGCTAGCTATTGTCCAATGCAGCAACCGGGGGAAGGTTCTATTTGCTTCTCATCAACATGTTGGTGCAGCTGCCGATTGGTGGGATTCGTTATGCAATGCTCATGCGAACCAAGAGAGAATTACTTGGACTGAGTTCAAGGAGAACTTCCGTTCTCATTATGTGCGGGAAGGAGTTATGATTTTGAAGAGGCAAGAATTTGAGAATCTGAGACAAGGAAGATTGAGTGTGGGTGAATATCTCAACAAATTCACTCAACTTTCAAGGTATGTGCCTGAGGATGTAAGCCGAGATACCCGGAAGCAATACTTGTTCATGAGAGGCTTGAACAATAAGATCCAAGTGCAATTGCTGAATTGTGACTATGCAGCCTTCCAGAAGCTTGTGGACAAAGCAATTGTGGTTGAGAACAAGGTCTGTGAGATGGAGCAAGGCAACAAGAGGAAGGTGCCATATCAAGGACAACAACAAGGAAGCAATGCACGCCCTCTCTTTGCGCCGCCAAACACGCCTTATTACAGCTCTTCAGTCCCTATACAACGCCCTGGTTATGCACCGCGCCTAACTCAGTTTGTACAGCAGCGCCCTGTTATGCAAGCACTTAGGCCTCCAATGCCTCATGCACCTCGTGCGACTTTCCTGGTGCAAATATTCAGAATCAAGTCCGTCCAAATTCTAGTGCGGCAAAGAAGGGCTACACCTGTGGAGAAGCTGGACACTTTGCACATCAATGTCCTAAGTCAGGCCTTGGTAAGGGAAAAAATGCGCCAAGGCAAAATCCAAGACCCAATGGAGGACAACCGCAAGGGAACCATGGACAGCAGAATTTTGCTCGTGGCAACGTTAACCATGTCTCTTCGGAGGATGCTCAACAAGCGGATGACGTGGTGATTGGTATGTTTCTCGCAAACTCCAACCCGACGACTATGTTATTTGATTCTGGAGCATCGCATTCATTCATTGCATCAAAATATGTTGCCAAGTATAGTTTTCCTATCTCTCATATGAAGTTTACTCTATTGGCTAAGTCTCCTGGAGGAGAGATGAGGACAAATATAGTATGTCCAAAAGTAAGTCTTAGAATAAGGGGGGTAGACTTCTTTGCCAACCTCATTGTCTTGGATTCTCAAGGTTTGGATATTATACCTGGTATGGACTGGTTGAGGAAGCACAATGGAGTCATCGAATGTGCCACAAAGACGGTGAAGTTGACCAATGAGGAAGGGATCACCGTAGAATTTGAAGCATCTCAACACGCACCAAAGCAATTGGAGTTGAACAACATGGACGGTGCCTCAATTGAGGTGATTCCAGTGGTGTGCGAATTTTTGGACGTGTTTCCGGATGAGTTGCCAGATGTGCCACCTAACCGAGACATTGAGTTTGTTATTGATTTAATACCTGGAACTACACCTATAGCTAAGAGGCCATATAGGATGCCTCCTAAGGAATTAGCAGAGCTCAAAAAGAAGATTCAAGAGCAACTAGAGAAGGGTTTTATTCGCCCCAGTTCTTGACCGTGGGGAGCGCTCGTTCTTTTCATGGATAAAAGGATGGGTCGCAAAGGATTTGTGTGGATTACCGAGCTCTCAATGAGGTGACCATCAAGAACAAGTACACCTTGTCACGTACAGAAGACCTGTTTGACCAGATGAAGGGTGCTTGTGTCTTCTCTAAGATTGATTTGAGGTCAGGATACTTTCAAATGAAGATTAGACCATCGGATATACCACGGACCGCTTTCAGGACACGGTATGGATCCTATGAGTACACTGTGATGTCCTTTTGATTGACAAATGCACCTGCCTACTTTATGTACCTCATGAATAATGTCTTCATGGAGTACTTGGATAAGTTTGTTGTGGTGTTTATTGATGATATTATGATCTACTCGAAGGATGAGAAGGAACATGAGGAACACTTGAGGCTTACGTTGCAGAAATTGAGGGAGCATCAATTGTACGCTAAATTCAGCAAGTGCCAGTTTTGGTTGAAGGAGGTGTCGTTCTTGGTTCATATTATTTCAAGAGGAGTAGTTTTGGTTGACCCCGGAAAAGTGAGAGACGTGTTGAAATGGGAACCCCTGCAAGACGTAAAGGAAATAAGGAGTTTTCTTGGAATGGCTAGATATTACTGTCGGTTCATCAAGGACTTTTCCAAGATAGCCAAGCCCATGACGGAATTGCTAATGAAGGGGAAATCTTTCCAATGGACCCAAGCTTGTCAAGAAAGTTTTGAGGAGTTGAAGAAGAGGTTAACAATAGCCCCAATTTTGATATTGCCAGACCTGAGCAAGAGTTTTGATATCTATTGCAACGCATCGAGACAAGGATATGGATGTGTGCTCATGCAAGAAAGTCAAGTGGTAGCCTATGCATCAAGACAATTGAAGAATCATGAGCAGAACTATCCAACACATGATTTGGAGCTTGCAGCTGTGGTACACGCATTGAAGATTTGGAGACACTATATCCTTGGACATAGGTGTGAAATTTATACGGATAATAAGAGCCTGAAGTATATTTTCACGCAGATGGATCTGAATTTGAGGCAACGAAGATGGTTGGAGCTCATCAAGGATTATGATTTGGGATTAATTATCACCCGGGGAAGGCTAATGTAGTGGCCGATGCTTTGAGTAGAAAAGGAGTAAGTCATCAACTCGCAGTTCAAGGGCTGGCATCCGAGCTATGCAAGGAGTTTGAACGGTTGAACCTTGGATTTTTGAACGAGATAGGGATAATGGAGTTAAATCTGATCTTAGAGCGAGAAATTCGGGAAGGTCAGACCAAAGATGAGGAAATCCAAGAAATTAAGGAATGCACCAAAGAGGGAAAATAATTCAGATTTGATGAGGATGATCATGGCACCCTATGGCTTGGAAAAAGGATTGTTGTGCCCAATGATAAGCATATCCGGGAGATGATACTAAAGGAGGCACATGAATCGCCATACTCAATTCATCTCTTTTTGTACAAAGATGTACAAAGACTTGAAGACGTGCTATTTGTGGGCTAGCATGAAAAGGACATAGCTGAATATGTAACATTGTGTGATGTGTGCCAACGAGTCAAGGCGGAACATCAAAGACCAGCCGAATTATTGCAGCCATTAAAGATTCCAGAGTGGAAGTGGGAAGAGATTGGTAGGGACTTTATAGTTGGATTGCCACGTACCCAGTCCGGTTATGACATGATTTGGGTAATCATGGATCGCTTGACCAACTCAGCACATTTTGTTCTTATCAAGACTACCTATACCACCGTAAAGCTAGCAGAGATATACATGGAGCACATTATGTGCCGACATGGGGTTCCGAATAAGATAGTCTCGGATAGAGGTTCTCAGTTTACCTCCAGGTTCTGGCAAAAATTGCATGAAGCTTTGGGGACCAGGTTGAATTTCAGCTCAGCATATGACCCTCAAACGGATGGACTAACTAAGAGGACCAATCAAATTATGGAGGACATGTTAAGAGGTTGTGCTTTGAAGCATGGGAAAAGTTAGGACAGGAGCTTGCCATATGCCAGCTCATCTTTTAGATGTACATGATGTGTTTCATGTTTCCCAGCTCAAGAAGTGCTTTAGAGTACCGGAGAAACAAGTGCCAATAGAAGAATTGGAACTAGAGGCAGATTTGACTTATGCCGAGCAACCGGTCAATATCATGGAAACAATGGAGAGGGTCACAAGGAACAAGGTTATTCTATGGTGCAAAGTACAATGGAAGCACCACGCAAAATCAGAAGCAACATGGGAGTTGGAGGATGATCTCAAGAAGGAATTTCACTATCTTTTCTCTTTCGCATTGAATCTCGAGGGCGAGATTCATTTTAAAGAGGGTAGGTTTGTAACACCCTCATTTTCATCCATCACGCATTGCATCATTCATATACATGTTTAACATTAACCCACATAAAAAGGAATGAGTTTAAAAATGAATTTAGAGCAAAACCGCACTTAATAGTTCTGGGAATGCGAACTAGTCCGATTTTTGTGCGAACTAGTCCGATTTCTCTCTAACATCGATCACACTTGTCCATTTTGCTGCTGACCAGTCTGTTTTTCTCTCTGGACACCCTGGACTTGTCCGGTATTCCATTGGACCTGTCCATTTTCGCCTCTGACTAAATTCGGACTTGTCCAATTTTTGGCCAGACTTGTCTATTTTTCCCCTCTGGATAAGTTCGGCTTGTCCGATGTCCAGTCCGGACTTGTCTGATTTCTCTCTGTCTAACTTCGGACTAGTCCAACCCTTTTTGGACTTGTCCGGTAAATCGCGACTCCGAGTTGATATTTTGTTTCACGACTTGTTTTCAGGTTTTACCTTAAGTGGGCCTAGGGACGTCGTGCCTAACTCTTTTAGATCCCATGTGGGACCCTAAAACCGACCCCTACTCATCTCAAACTCAAAATCCATCCAACCCTAGCCTCCACCTCTATATAAACAACCCCACCCCTTGGCTTGACATCTATTTGCCACTTTTCCACCACACCCAAATCCTAGATCGTGAATAGCCGCCACCAAGAAGGGAGAAGGAGATCTAGAGCAAGAAGAAGAAGAGGAGGAAATGAAAGAGGATCAAGATCTTCATCAACTTCGCGTTCTTCGTCAACAATTCACCATCAAGTTCTTCATCAACCCTAGATCTTCAAGATCCAAGTGTCGCCTCCAAAACTCTTGATTCTTTGGAGTCTTAGACACCTGGTATACCTTCTACTTCCTTTTTCTCACGTGAATTCGACCCTGTTTCTCCAAATTCACATCGATTTAGAAAACCCTAGTCCGCTAGTTCTACGAAGTGCGGGCTTGTCTGGTCCCTAGTGGACTAGTCCGATTTTCCTAGATGATTTCAGTTGAACTAATTCTAAATTGACTCAAATCAATTCCAAACCTGCCCAAACCTGTAAATACCTATTAGAACTAGTTAGTAGACATTAATAGTAACCCATTAACTAGTTTTACTTCACAATTGCATTAATCATGCATATCATGCCATATTGGGTAGTATATGTGCATATATTGATTGTAATTCTTGTCTTGTATGTTTTTTGCGCGGTTTAGATGGATTTGCGCTAGAGAGTGCTGCAGAGGATCTCCAGCACCAAGAGTTTGAAGGCTTTGAATCGAACCAATCCCAAGAGCATGGAAAGTGTCCTTGAACATATTGATCCTGTTTTAAAATAAATGTTTTTGTTTACAAAACTGCATGCTTGTGTCAATTTGATGGGAACCCTATGATAGGAAGTTTACTAGATTTTTTCACCACCCTTATCACCTGGAATATATGGTAGAGAGTCAAGATGGGATCTTTAGCTTTTTGCTTTGCTTAATTAATTGGGATGAGAAAACAACTATGCCACTCAACTTAATTTTGCATTTGGTAGTCTCAAAGTACACAACTACGCATTGTGAGAAACAATGGCGATCTCAGGTCTAAGGATCTAGCAGGTGTATCACTCAAAACCAATTGATGGCACATATGGAAATAACAATCCCAGCAGTGTCTCGGAATGGGTCAATCCAATACCATGTTTACTAACATGTGTTCACATTATTAATTCGATATCTCCATATCTATGATCTGTGAAACGTGATCATCAATTAATACATGTGCTAGTCTGTATGCAATCATTATCTCATATAATGATATGGACTAGGGATCATCTAGTGTAACATTACTTTTAACAGAGTGTTTCACGAACAAGTCACATACTTGATGATCAATGTAAATAATGATTACTCATATAACAATTTATTTAATAGTACATAAACATAGCTGTGACACAAGTTTCTCACTACACACTATGATCACTGATGTAAGTATTTAATATCCATAGATCTCATGTGTGCCTCATGCTTTGATTGTGGAAGAGGCTTTGTCAACGGATATGCAACATTCAAATCCATGTGCACCTTGCATTTCTCCACATCACCTCGGTCGATGATCTTTCGAATGAGGTGATAGCGTTGTAGTATGTGTTTGGATCATTTGTGTGATCTAGGCTCCTTTGCGTGTGCGATGCCTCCACTGTAGTCACAGTAGAGATCCACAGGACTGGACGCGCTAGGAACATTACCCAACTCAGAAACAAATTTTCTGATCCAAACAGCTTCCTGTGCAGCTTCAGAAGCTGCAATATAGTCTGCCTCTGTGGTTGAACCTGCTACTGTATCTTGCTCGAAACTTTTCCAGCTCACTGCCCCTCCATTGAGGCAGAACACAAATCCGGATTGCGATCAAGAATCATCCTTATCAGTTTGGAAGCTGGCATCGATGTAACCTTTTACAACGAGCTCTTCTTCACCTCCAAACACTAAGAATGCATTCTTAGTTCTTCTCAAGTACTTAAGGATATTTTTGACAACGGTCCAATGAGCCTCACCATAATCTGATTGATACCTGCTCGTGATACTTAGAGCATAAGATACATCTGGGCGTGTATATAGCATGGCATACATGATGGATCCAATAGCCGAAGCATAAGAAATCGCTCTCATCCTCTTTTGCTCATCAGGTGTCGAAGGACACTGACTCTTGCTTAGAGTAATTCCATGTGACATTGGCAAGAAACCTTTCTTGGAATCTTGCATATTGAACCGATTCAATATCTTGTCAATATATGTATCTTGGCTTAATCCAATTAGCCTTTTAGACCTATCTCTATAGATCTTTATGCTCAAAATATAAGATGCCTATCCTAAATCCTTCATTGAGAAACTTTTTCTTAATGAGGATTTAATATCATCAAGCATTGGAATGTCATTTCCGATCAATAATATGTCATCTACATATAGGACCAGAAATACATGTGCACTCCCACTAAACTTCTTGTAAATACAAGGTTCTTCAACGTTCCTGATGAAACCAAACCCTTTGATTACTTCATCAAAACGTAGATTCCAACTCCGAGATGCTTGCTTCAGTCCATAAATGGACTTTTGAAGCTTGCATATTTTATTAGCATTTTTAGGATCGACAAAACCCTCAGGTTGTGTCATGTACACATCCTCAGTCAGACTTCCATTAAGAAAGGTTGTTTTGACATCCATCTGCCATATTTTATAATCAAAATATGCAGTAATTGCTAGAAGAATCCAAACAGACTTAAGCATTGCAACGGGTGAGAAAGTTTCATCATAATCAACACCTTGAATTTGTTTGAAACCTTTCGCCACCAATCGCGCTTTATAGATGTGAACATTTCCATCCATATCAGTCTTTTTCTTGAAAATCCATTTACAATCGATAGGTCTCACACCTTCGATTGGATCAACCAAGTTCCAAACTTGATTTTCATGCATGGACTCAATTTCGGATTCCATGGCTCCAAGCCACTTCTCAGAGTCGGGTCCCATCATTGCTTTGGTATAGGTCGTGGGCTTATTATTGTCCAACAATACCATGTCATGCTGCTCCGTAGTTAGAAGCGTTAACTTTTCAGTCGCACGACGTACCCTCGTAGACCTTCGTGGGGCTGGTGTTTCATCAACTGGTTGCACAACATCTTGTACATCTTGTATAAGATCAGTGTATGCTGAAACATTTTCAGGTATTTCTTGAATTTCTTCAAGGTGCACCTTGCCCCCGCTAACTCCTTTTGAGAGAAACTCTTTCTCCAAGAAGACACCATTGCGAGCGGTAAACACTTTACCCTCTGTTTTGTTATAAAAATAATATCCTTTGGTTTCCCTAGGATATCCCACAAAGCTGCATTTGTCTGATTTGGGAGTGACTTTGTCTGACGTCAAACGTTTGACATAAGCATCACACCCCCAAACTTTGAGGAAAGACAATCCGGGATGTTTCCCGGTCCATATCTCATATGGTGTCTTCTGAACATACTTAGTTGGGACCCTGTTTAGTGTCAACGCAGCAGTTTCAAGAGCATAAGCCCAAAAGGATAGTGGAAGATCTGCTTGGCTCATCATCGACCTAACCATGTCCAACAAGGTTCGGTTCCTCCGCTCGGACACCCCATTCCATTGAGGCGTTCCAGGTGGAGTCAACAGTGGAACAATTCCACATTGTTTTAAATGATCATAAAATTCATGGCTCAAATGTTCACCCCCACGATCAGATCGTAGAAGTTTAATTGTCTTGCCCAATTGATTTTGTACTTCATTCTGAAATTCTTTGAACTTTTCAGAGGATTCAGACTTGTGCCTCATTAGGTAGACATAACCATATCTACTAAAGTCATCGGTAAATGTGATGAAGTATTGAAAACCACCTTTGGCAATTGAACTTATTGGTCCACATACATCTATATGTATAAGTCCCAACAAGTCAGTCGCCCTCTTCACTTTGACCAGTGAAGGGTGCTTTGGTCATCTTCCCAAGCAAACAAGATTCGCATGTGTCAAGTGATTAAAAATCAAATGAGCTTAGTAATCCATCTTTATGGAGTTTTTCAATGCGTTTCTCATTTATATGAACTAAGCGACAATACCAAATAAAAGTGAGATTTAAATCATTTCGTCGAGCCCTTTTGGTATTAATGTTACAGACAATTTTATCCTCAAGATTAAGAACATATAATCCATTCACCAATGGACATTGAGCATCGAAAATATTATTGTAATAAATAGAACAACATTTGTTCTTTATTACAATCTCATAACCATCAACTTCTTTTAAACACGAAGAAGAGATAACATTCTTGCTCAAAGTAGGAATGCAATAACAATTATTCAACTCCAAAACTAATCCTGAGGGTAATGATAAGTTGTAGGTTCCGACAGCTATGACCGCAACCTTTGCTCCATTGCCGACACGAACATCCAACTCGCCTTTTGCAAATCTTCTAGTCTCACATAGATCCTGGAACAATTTGCAAGTGTGAATCATCGATCCGGTATCAAATACCCATGATTCACTAGAAGATAATGCAATGTTAATTTCTATAACATTTATACCTGAAGTGAAAGTCTCACTTCCCTTCTTCTTCTTCATATCCTCCAAGTACTTCTTGTAGTTCCTAGACCAGTGTTTCTTACCATGACAGTGAAAGCATTCATCATCAGGAGAAGGGCCAGATTTGCCCTTAGGTTTAGACTTTGACCTTGAAGGCTCATCGGGAACCTTTCCCTTGCCTTTACCTTTAGGATGCGTCACACGCTTCCTCTTTTTATTCTCCTTTTGCACCATCATCACATGAGTGGCATTTTTCTTAATGCTTTCTTCGGCTATTTTAAGCATCCCATGCAATTCAGCCAATGTTTTCTCCATGCCATTCATTTGAAAATTCAATATGAATGGCTCGTTGCTCGGTGGGAGCGACTGGAGAACAACGTAAATAGCTAGATCATCCTTGAGTTCAGAACCAAGTTTGCCCAAAGTATCAATGTAACCAATCATCTTGATTACATGAGGGCTGACTGGGCTACACTCCGCCAGCTTGCATGAGAACAAGGACTTTGAGATGTTGTATCTCTCAACCCATACTTGATTCTCAAACATTCCACACAGTCCCTCAATCATAGAATAAGCATCTGTATGCTCATACTAGTTTTGCAGATCAGGGGACATAGTGGCGAGCATGAGGCAGCATACATTAAGCGCATCATCGCAGTGCTTCGTATAAGCTCTACGTGCTGCACTAGTTGCATCAACTGGGAGGTCATCAGGGTAAGGCTGCAGAAGAACGTACTCGGTTTTCTCTTGCCTAAGAACGATTCTCAGGTTGCGGTACCAATCAATAAAGTTAGCTCCATTGAGCTTTTCCTTTTCAAGCACAGATCGAAAATTGAAACCAGAATTGTTACTAGCAGACATTATCTACAATAGAAAATAAATATGTAAGGTTTAGCACTATGTTATGTACCAATCTTTTATTAACAATTTAATAAAAGATATCACTACTATATGATCATCGTCTTCCCTCTAACAACATATAGTGGTTCAAGATCCTTATTCACTAATTCCTAGTGAGCTTTGGCTTAACTGCTAGGAAATTAGTGATATAGGTAAACAACCATTGTTAATCATATCCCTATATGACTCTTATTTGTTGGGTGACATCCAATGCCCCGGCTCCCAACTCTATGCCATAAAGCCCAAAATCGTTTTGATAGCTTTGCTGAGTAAACCAACACTATGCATGTGAATGTCCAACGTTCACCCTATGCATTATGATAGATGATGGTACTTTGCTTTGGCAAACCTACCACACAACGATCAAAATAACATAGGTGTAGTTATTGGTAAATGGCATCAAATACTCAACTTTTCCGAAGGAAGCTATTCTATCATGACAAAACATCCACCATATTAAAAGCATGAAAATAATAGTAATACATAAACATCACAGTTATATGATCATATCGCATTGTGAATAGTATGGCCTTTAGAATCATAATGGTCTCCATTGCCATGGTTCCATCAAGATCTGAGCTGCCATGCCTCCCTTCTTGTGGTGATCTCCATCTCCACCATGCTTGAAGACATCTCCATGATAATAAAAGAAGCTAATACAATTAATAGCTACCAAATAAATTGCATGAGAGATCAAGCATCACAGGTCCACACGCAGGTCGTTATACAATTATGTGACAACCTCAACCCGGTTGTGTTAAATTTACAACACGCAGGCTCCACAAATTTACACACAGATCATCACATCACATTAAGGCCATACCATTCACATCATTCCCTGCAAAAACAAGTTAAGCATAGAACAATTTCTAGCGCGAAACTATGATATGTAATCGCTATAGCAGACAGCAAATCTCATCGGATTGATCAAATCAACCCGAATCCGAGCCATTCTGAATGCCTCAATTTTCAAGGTGACCGGTTATTCATGAGTATATCGTGACTCATGACCGTGGTCTGTTGGCTTAGTCTGTTAGCTATGTACGCGATTAGTCCCGATGCAGAGAAGGAGCACGAACTGACCCTTTAGTCATATACGATCGCAATCTACTCTAACCAATTCCAAACCATAAAAACCGTGTGATAAAATTCATCGTATGAATATGTCTGCAGTAGATCCCATCTACTAACAAGATCCAGACTAAAAACTACACAAGTCGGCTCTGATGCCGCTGTTGGAAAATCAGCAGTACGCTACTCTAGCAACTCTACCGCGTCACCCAGGAAACATGCGAGTACAGAGGTCACGGATCGTTACCACTAGCCGTGCAGCGCAGCAGAACGTAGATGTGCGTCGGTGTAGGGGAGGTAGACGATCTCATTCGTCTCCTCCTTGTCCTCGTCACGGCAGCAGGTAGACGATCACGATCGTCGTAGCCAATCAGCGCAGCAGTAGCAGCAACGCCTCCACGGAGTCCACACGTACGGAGAGGAACGCCGTGCGCCGATGTGCTAGCACCGCGCGCGCGGCAAGGGTCCCAGCGTGAGGCCTTCGATGGGTGGCGGCTAGGGCTGTCACGTGGTGGGATCATTAGCCTCTAACCCTACCCCTCATATTTATAGGCGTACTAATTGGCTTTTAGGTCGTAGGCCCATTAGTACCCTAATTGCTTATGGATCAAATATCCAATAGGCCTTAACCCGAATTGTTATGATTGCCTCTTGGGCACATCACCAACACAAACTCCATCGCGGAAAAGTGGAGCAATGCATGGAAGGGCTTTGCAAAAGTTGATAGGCTCTGAGCGCAAGTTCGAATGAAAGCGTAAGGAGTCCTCAAACTGTACAGGCTTTCCTTCTTAAGTAAGCCTTCACAAGCTTAGATGGAAACCGCGTCGGGATCAAAATTTCATTTTGAAAGATTACCCCGTTCATGTGGAATGGGCCCGGGTCCACTTCGACGGAAGAGTCAAAGTTACCACACCAGGCGAACCGCTGTCATGATGGGAAGTTAGAAGCCCGAGGGTGGCGGCTTGACTGGGCGATCGGAATCGATACTATTTTGGTATTGCGAACTAGTGACCTTTAATTGCGTGAGATCTACACACCAGGATCTCACTTGCATCGTGAAGAAGAGCCACTTGGCGATGGTTTAACTACAGACCGTTGCCCCAACGGCACATGGAAAGACCTTTGAAGCAGCAAAGCGGGAATCGAAGATGGCCCCACCTCTGACAGAATGATTTCACCCAAAGGGTTTCTCCCAGAGGTAGGCCCGGGGGCCACTGTCAGTACCCTGCGCACCGGGTACCCCACGATACAGAAAGTAAACTCACAGAGTTCCACCTATTCGATTTGAAGACCTCCGAAGGCTACACGTGTCCCGCAGCACAGGACCCGCCTCCCTCGTTTGGGTAGCTCCAGCACTGCCACGTGTAATGCAAGACCAGACCTAACTCTCTGTATAGGGAGGCTCCGGTCATGCCACGTGTCCAGTGACCCCGGATCTAACCTCCAGTAGAGGGAAGCTCTAGTGCTGCCATGTGTACAGTAGCTTCGGGCCAGCCTTTCCAAAGAGGAAAGCTGCAGAGCTGCCACTTGTCGAGCTTCTGGACCTAAACTGCAACTGGAAGACTGCCAGATCTCCAATGGCGCAGGCATTCAAGCGGCAGTTAAAGCAGCCGTTACAAGACCTGATTACGTGTCATTAATGCCATTTAAATAATACACGATCAGAGGACCTTTAGTACCGGTAATGCTGCCATTAAGGCGCGTTATCACAATGTTAAATGCACTTAATACGTACAAATCATGTATTAGGTAATTAAGGACCGTCGGGGCCATATTTCGGGACATCTTTCAATTCTTATGGAAAAACCTCCTCATTTCGATTGAAATGATTGTACAATGTGGAAGTATACTATGAAAATGCATCTTATCTCCTTAAACCTCAGTCTATGGCATGTTGTGTATATAGGTATAGATATTCTGAATACCGATGATGAACTTACTCCGGAGCAATGGCAAGAAATTCACCGCAACGCACAAGCCGTTGCAGTGTTCACTTCTTTCTTGAGTTGAGAAGAGTTTACCAAGATTGATGCACTGGAGGCAATATGGGATACACTCAAGACTGTACATGTGGGAAATCGCTCAGTTCGTGAAGCAAAAATTGAAAAGTTTGAAAAAGAATTGGGGAGGTTTGCCATTGAGGAGGGTGAATCACCTCAACAGATGTACAACTGAATGAAGGCGCTCATCAAAATGATCCGTGCCTATGGAAGCAAGAAGTGGACTGACCATGAGGTGGTCAAAAGGATGATTAGAGCATTTATGCCATGGAATGTCACCTTGTGCTCTATGATCCGAGAAAGCCCGGGGTTTCACAAAATGACTCCGGAAGAACTATTGGGCAAGATTATAAACATGAGATGATGGAGGAGGTGGCACAATATATCAAAGACTTAGCTGATCTTACCTCCTCCAAGAAGAAGGAAGTTGCACTCAAAGCAACTTGCAAGCCTAAAGGAAAGGAAGTTTGTGAAGCACAAGATGAAGAAGACACAAGTGATGTGAGCACCGATTTGGATGATGAACAGATGGTGCTCTTCACCAAGAAATTCAAGCGCATGATGAGAAGAAGGAAAGGCAACAACTCAAGTGATGGGAAGAGCAAAGAAAAAGGAAAATTCAAAGCACGACATACCTGCTACAACTGTGGCGAGTACGGTGACTTTATGGTTGACTGCACATATGAAGAAACTAAGAAGAAGAAGGAAGCGAAGCCACAAGAGATGAAGACCTTCAAGGAAAGGAGGCAAGCTCACCAAGCGCACATTGGCAAGGAGTGGGACTCAGATGATGAATCCTCCTCCAATGAAGAAGAGGAGATGGTTACCATTGCCATCAAGAAGCCTACCAAGAAGTATACGCTCTTCCCGAACATGGGAGGACGGGAGACTCGTAATCATACTTGACTCATGGCTAAGGAAGGCAAGAAAAAGGTTTGACTTACACCTCCCTCGCTTAATTCCTCCATTGATGATTTTGATAGCTCTAGTGAAAATGAGTAAATGCTAAAACTTCTTTAAGGAAAATGAAAATGTTGTCGGATGAATTTTTGAGAAGGAGGAGCTTGTCAACCGCCAAGAAGATATGCTCGTCCGTGAAAGGAAGAGATATCAAGAGGTTGAGAAGCTCCTTGAGCTTGAGAAGGAGAAGAGCAAGGCACTTGAGCAAGAGCTAGCCTTGAGTTAGGAAACTTACTCAAAACTAGAGGACTTACACATTGCAATCAAGGTTGAACTTGCTAACTTGTCTAAAGTTAACAAAATCCTTGAAGTGCAAGTTGAGTCTCTCAAGCAAAGTGGCACTTGCTCCTCCAAGAGATCACCTTCCCAAGGTGTAAATTCGAAAGCAACTAAGACTTGCACATGCTCTAGTAAGAAGGCGATTGTTAAAGATGATTCCTTTATTTCACATACTAAACATCCATCCCAAAGTGGCATCTTTTACAAGGAAAAGATTAAATATGCACGTATTGCATATATGGTCACAAGACCTCCTAACGTCAATGATGGTTTTGGGTACACAAAAAATAAAAGGATGCTTGCTAATTTTCATGATAAGAATCATATTGTGTTTGTTAAAGAAAAATGGCATGAATCTGAAAAGCAAACATTGTTTCATACTTTTGATGCCTCTTACGTTCTTATGAGAGATAAGTTTGGACATGTTTTTGTTAAATATGCATGGCCACACCACAAGAACTCAAAGACTTTTGTGTGGGTGCCTATGACTATTGTGACTAACCTCCGACCCAAGCAAGCTTGGGTACCTAAAACCAAGAAATAATCTATGTTTTGCAGGCCTACTCCTCTGGAGGATCAAAATGGGTACTGGAAAGTGGTTGCACCAATCAAATGATCGGAGAGAGGAGTATGCCCATATCTCAACTTTGTGACAAAGGATACAACTGTTTATTCACTAGTGAGGGTGTGACATATTTTAGAAGAAGCGATAACTCAATTGCATTCAAGGGAATGTTGAAGGGAAAGCTTTATCTTGTTGATTTCAACAAAGATAAAACAGAACTCAACACTTGCTTGGTTTCAAAATCAAACATGGGATGGCTGTGGCATAGACGGCTAGCACATGTTGGGATGAGGAATCTGCAGAAACATCTAAAAGGATGTCACATCCGAGGTTTAAAAGATGTTGTGTTTGAGAAAGACAGGCCGTGCAGCGCATGCTAGGCGGGAAAACAAGTTGGCGATCCACACCCTACCAAGGACGTGATGACCACATCTAGACCGCTGGAACTTCGTCACATGGACCTCTTTGGTCCATTTGCTTATATAAGCATCGATAGTAATGAATATGGATTAGTAATTGTTGGTGATTTTTCTAGATTTACCTGGGTGTTTTTCTTGTATGATAAATCAAAAACCCATGGGATCCTCAATAAATTTTTCAAAAGAGTGCAAAATGAATTCCCCTCAACTGTGAAGAACATTAGAAGTGACAACGGAACGGGTTTAAGAATACTCAAGTTGAGGAGTACCTAGATGAACAAGGAATAAAACATGAGTTTTCGACACCCTACTCCCCTCAACAAAATGGGGAGGCCAAAAGGAAGAACGGGTTGCTCATCGAGATGGCGAGGACAATACTGGATGAATACAAGACTTCAGACCGGTTTTGGGCTGAAGCGGTAAATACCGCTTGTCACGCCACAAACCGGCTATATCTTCACCAACTTCTAAAGAAAACTCCATATGAGCTCCTCACTGGTAACAAACCCAATGTTTCATATTTTAGAGTATTTTGAAAAAAATGTTTTATCTTGAACAGAAACCGAGGACTTCGAAGTTCGCATCAAAATCTGATTAATGGTTATTGCTTGGTTATGATTCGAACGCCTACACCTACCACGTCCTCAACAAAGTCTTTGGTATTGTTGAAGTAGCACGTGACGTAGTGTTCGATGAAACTAGTGGCTCCCTGTGACGCCCGGTTCCGAAAAATGAACCAAGCTAACGCATATGTGTGCCCAGGATGTTCAACACACATACACGAGTGATTCACAAATGATAAACAGATAATTACCACAGCTCAAATTATTAAATAAGTACTCTTATTACATAATTCATTATATCCTCGAATATAAGCTCTAATAGATATTAATGACAAGTTCAACTAATGCACCGGAAATAAACTAATTAAGCAACTAAGCAAACTAAGTAAAAGGGATAGCGCAGCTCCATGCAACACCACAGGCAAAGCTGACGGTAGACACGGCCTAGAACTCCGCATTATCGCCATTAAACTCATAATTCTGACCTGCAACTGTTGGGGGAGGGGGGGATTGCAAGAGTGAGTACATGTCGTACTAAGCAAGTGTGGAAAGTATGACATGTGGCTGATTCAAATGACGACAATAATAATGGCAAAGTGCTAAAAAGTATAGTAAAACATTTGAAAAGCAATATATCATATTATGTGAAGTAATCCCATTATAATCACGAGTAATACCATAATACCAAACTGAATTCATTACCATCATCAATAAGTCCAGATTTCACCATTGCCAATAACCATATTCAATACCAGAAATAAATCCATAACCATCCATAACCATTACCATAACCCTAACCATCCCAAGTTCCAATTTTCCCTCTAATCATGGTAGTTGTCCAGGTGCTCATAACCGGGAGCACGGCTATCATGATAGTTTTATTTAACTCTGCAGAGTTTGTACCTCTTTACCCACGTGTTCGTGATTTCATCACCTTTCGGCGACTAATAATCTCCCTTATGCCCATGACCCGTCGGTCATATTACACACTTCCGTTGGTGTGTGGCCAAGAGATCACAAAATAGCCTTTACAAAGGGATTACTAGCCTATTTAGACCCCATTGAGGTTTCACCGGTGGCGATGCCTCCAACTGAGCACATCTTCAACCAAGGGCCCCCTCTTGAGCCGTTCAGATCCCAGGGTAGTCCCGCCAATCATCAACAAACCCAATCCGACTACCCCTTCCCCGAGCATCCACAATGGTCCAAACAACACTAGCAAAGCCCTAATTAATCAGCTACGCTGCACCCATACTTGGCCTCGTGGTGGCACTATAGTCCTGGCTTATTCTCGCATGAACCGGTCCTTAAATCTAAAGCAAGCAAACCACCATAACATCCAACCCATCCACATACAAGGCTTGCTTAGATCACCCATTACCATATCATATTTAACCAGTTCATGTTAACCATAATCTCATCCATGCATAATTAAATTGAGTGGTATAGTTATTCCCATCCCAGTTGATTAAGCGAAGCAAAAGGTAAAAAGTTCATCCCGACGCTCTACCATAAATTCCAGGTGACAAGGGTGGTTTAGCAAGTCTAGTAAACTTCCTACCATAGGATTCCCATCAAAATGACACAAGCATACAGTTTTACAAACAAAACATTTATTTTAAAAACAGGATCAATATGCTTCAAGGACACTTGCCTTGCTCCGGCGGATAGGGTTGCTCAAGCGCTTCAAAGTCTTGGTTCTGAAAATCCTCGTACATGATCTCTTGAGCACTTCCCTCTACTCGTGATCACCCATACAAGAATATACATACAAATCAACACGATGCATACATACTAATCAACATGCGATGATATGCATGCATGCAAAGTACAATAATTGATTAACTATGGTTGTTTATTAATTAGATGCAAGTAGTTCATACGTGTTCATATGAGTTTACGGGGGTTTTAACGAGAATTAATGCTGCTGAAAATAAAATTATAATGCAACAAAAATCAATTTACGTCTATTAGATCTAATACGTCGCTAAAATTCACATCAGAAAAACGAATCCTACCGTAGATGCGATGGCTTCGAAGATCGAGGGACGAGGGTGACGCGTAGACGAAGTGGATGGCGCAGCAGTCCCTCGGCGGATGACAGCACCCTCCTCTTTTTCTTCCTCTTCCTCCTCTTTTTTTTTCTTCCTTTTCTTCCCCTGGCGGCGCAGCCTCTGGTGCTCCCTTTTTTTTTCTGTACCGGCGGCTAGGGCTTCTCTGGAAGGCGGCAGCGTTTGCTTCTGGCGCTGGGAATTACGAGGCCCTACGATGCTTTTATAGGCGGCGGCTAGGGCGTACACGTGCGGGAGTCTCGGGCGATTCGTGGGGCTGGCGGCGCGGGCAGATCGGTCGCGGCGGGGTGGGGCCCAGGCAGGATTCACGCGGGATCGGCGCGTGGGAGGCGGGGTCGCTCGCGGGCGTGGGAGCGCGGGCGCTGCGCGAGATGGGGCCCAGGGCGAGCATCGGTGCGCGGAATCGCGGGAGGCCGGGGCGTCGGGCGCTGCGCGTGCGCGGGATTGGCGGGAGCGGGGCGGGATTCGCGCGTGGGAGGGGCGCTGGGGCCGAGACGCAGCGGGAGAGCGGGAGCGCGGGAGGGCGCGCGGTATGGCGTGGGGGCGGGACCCAGCGGGAGTCGCGGGCGGCTGGGGCGTCGGGGCCGGTCGGGCGGCGCGTGGGGTGGGCGTGGCCAGCGGGGTGGGGACCGGGACGCAGGCGCGGTCGGCGCGCATCGGGAGGGCGGCGCGCGGTTTCGGGCAGGCGGCGCGCGCAGCTGGCTGGGCCGCTCGGCCTGGCTTGCGGGGGGGTTTTCTTTTTTCTTTTTTTTTCTTTTTTTTATAAATATGTTACTATTTATTTATTTTTTTCTATTATTTATTTATTATTTTTTTATTTTTTTATATATATTATTATATATATTATTTATATATATATATTTATTATTATTATTTTTCTTTTATCCTACTAATGTTTAATGCACGATCATGTATGCAATGCATGATGTGAAAATTTAGGGTGTTACAAACCTACCCCCCTTAAAGTGAATCTCGCCCTCGAGATTCGACAGCGTGGAGAAAAGATGCGGGAATTCTGCCTTCAGGTCTTCTTCACGTTCCCACGTGGCTTCAGCTTCTGCATGGTGTTTCCATTGTACTTTGCACCAACGGATCCTCTTATTTCTCGTTACCCATTCCTTCACGTGTAGGATCTTGATAGGTTGCTCGACATAAGACAAATCCTCCTGAAGTTCTAACTCGTCCATCGGCACTTGTTCTTCCGGCACCCTGAGACACTTCTTGAGTTGGGAAACATGAAACACATCATGTACGTCTGAGAGATGAGCTGGAATCTCCAACTTATATGCTACTTCTCCTCTTTTGTCAAAAATCCTGAATGGTCCAATATAACGAGGTGCAAGCTTGCCTCTTATGTTAAACCTCTTATGACCTCTCATAGGTGACACCTTGAGGTAAACAAAATCTCCTATTTCAAAAGTCAAACTCCTTCGCCTATTATCAGCATAACCTTTTTGTCTTGATTGGGCAGCCCTCAAGTTTTCACGAATTATCTGGACTTGCTTTTCGGCTTCATGCAACACATCCGGACCAAATACTTGAGTTTCTCCTGCCTCATTCCAAAATAAAGGCGTCCTACACTTCCTCCCATAAAGCGCTTCATATGGTGACATCTTCAAACTTGCTTGGTAACTATTGTTGTATGAAAATTCCGCGTATGGCAAGGTTTTGTCCCAACTTTTCCCATGCTTTAAAGCACAAGCTCTTAACATGTCCTCCAAAATCTGATTGGTCCTCTCGGTTTGTCCATCCGTTTGAGGATGATATGCTGAACTAAAATTCAACCTCGTTCCCAAAGCTTCATGCAATTTTTGCCAAAATCTGGAGGTAAATTGAGAACCTCTATCCGAGACTATCTTCTTAGGGACTCCATGTCGACACACAATATGCTCCATGTATATTTCGGCCAATCGTGCAGCTGTATACTTGGTCTTCACAGGGACAAAATGAGCCGACTTGGTTAAGCGATCCACAATTACCCAAATTGAGTCATACCCGGACTGAGTACGTGGTAATCCAACTATAAAGTCCATACCAATCTCTTCCCACTTCCACTCCGGAATCTTTAATGGCTGCAATAATCCAGCTGGCCTTTGGTGTTCTACTTTAACTCGTTGGCACACATCACACAATGCAACATATTCGGCTATGTCCTTTTTCATGCTGGCCCACCAATAGCATGTCTTCAAGTCCTTGTACATCTTTGTACAACCGGGATGAATTGAGTAAGGCGAGTCATGTGCCTCCTTTAATATTGTCTCCCGAATATGTTTTACATTAGGCACAACGATCCTCCTTCCAAGCCATAAGGTACCATGTTCGTCTTCATCAAATCTGAATTCTCTCCCTTCCTCGATCCTTTCCTTGATTTCTTTGATCTCCTCATCCGTGGTTTGTGCTTCTCGAATTTCTTGCTCCAAGGTTGCGTTTAACTCCATCATCTCCATCTCATTTACAAATCCGAGGTTTAACCTTTCAAACTCCTTACATAACTCGAATGGTAACTCTCGAACCGTGAGTTGATGACTTACTCCTTTTCTACTCAAAGCATCGGCCACTACATTGGCTTTTCCCGGATGATAGTTGATCCCCAAATCATAGTCTTTGATGAGCTCCAACCATCTTCATTGCCTTAAGTTCAGAACTGTTTGTGTGAAAATATACTTCAAACTCTTATGATCCATGTAAATTTCACACCTATGTCCAAGAATATAGTGTCTCCAAATCTTCAATGCATGTACCACGGCTGCAAGTTCTAAATCATGTGTTGGGTAATTCTGCTCATGTTTCTTCAATTGTCTGGACGCATAGGCGACCACTTGACCTTCTTGCATAAGCACGCATCCGAGTCCTTGTCTTGATGCGTCACAATAAATATCAAAACTCTTGCTCACATCCGGCAGTACCAAAACTGGGGCTGTTGTTAACCTTTTCTTTAACTCCTCAAAGCTATCCTGACAAGCTTGAGTCCATCGGAATGCCTTCCCCTTCATTAGCAATTCCATCATAGGCTTGGCTATCTTGGAAAATTCCTTAATAAACCGACGGTAATATCCAACCATCCCAAGAAAACTCCTTATTTCCTTTACGTTT
This sequence comes from Tuctoria greenei, assembly GCA_036927565.1. NCBI lineage: Eukaryota > Viridiplantae > Streptophyta > Magnoliopsida > Poales > Poaceae > Tuctoria > Tuctoria greenei. Next base: position 204,523,702 of record JAYESD010000002.1, read on the forward strand.
TGCGGCGGCTCCCACTTCAACACGTCTCTCACTTTTCCGGGGTCAACCGATACTCCTCCTCCTGAGATTATATGACCCAAAAATGGCACCTCTTTCAACCAAAACTGGCACTTGCTGAACTTGGCATACAATTGATGCTCCCTCAATTTCTGCAACGTAAGCCTCAAGTGTTCCTCATGTTCCTTCTCGTCCTTCGAGTAGATCATAATATCATCAATAAACACCACGACAAACTTATCCAAGTACTCCATGAAGACCTTATTCATGAGGTACATAAAGTAGGCAGGCGCATTTGTCAATCCAAAAGACATCATAGTGTACTCATAAGATCCATACCGTGTCCTGAAAGCTGTTTTGGGTATGTCTGATGGTCTAATCTTCATTTGAAAGTATCCCGACCTCAAATCAATCTTGGAAAACACACATGCGCCTTTCATCTAATCAAACAAATCCTCTATACGGTGCAAGGTGTACTTGTTCTTGATTGTTACCTTGTTGAGAGCTCGGTAATCCACACACATCCTTTGCGTTCCATCCTTCTTGTCCACAAATAGAACGGGCGCTCCCCAAGGTGAAGAGCTAGGGCGAATAAAACCCTTCTCTAGTTGTTCTTGAATCTGCTTCTTGAGCTCCGCTAATTCCATAGGAGGCATCCTATACGGTCTCTTAGCTATAGGTGCAGTTCCAGGTATTAAATCAATAACGAACTCAATATCTCGATCGGGTGGCATACCTGGCAACTCTTCCGGAAACATATCCAAAAATTCACACACTACCGGAATCTCCTCAATTGCGGCACCGTCCATATGATTCAGCTCTAATTGCTTTGGTGCGGTTTGAGATACTTCAAATTCTATGGTGATCCCTTCCTCATTAGTCAACTTCACCGTCTTTGTGGCACACTCAATAACTTCACTGTGCTTCCTCAACCAGTCCATACCAAGTATAATATCCAATCTTTGAAAATCCAAAACAATGAGGTTGGCGGAGAAGTCTACCCCCCATATTCTAAGGCTTACTTTTGGACATACTATATTTGTCCTCATCTCGCCTCCAGGAGACTTAACCAATAGAGTAAACTTCATATGAGAGATAGGCAAACTATACTTGGCAACATACTTCGATGCAATGAATGAATGCGTTGCTCCAGAATCAAACAACATAGTCGTGGGGTTGGAGTTGGCGAGAAACATACCAATGACCACGTCATCCGCTTGTTGAGCATCCTCTGTAGAGACATGGTTCACGTTGCCACGAGCAAAATTCTGCTGTCCACGGCTTCCCTGTGGCTGTCCTCCATTAGGTCTTGGGTTTTGCCTTGACGCATTGCTTCCTTGACCACGGCCTGACTTAGGACATTGATGCGCAAAGTGTCCAGCATCTCCACAAGTATAGCACTTCTTAACCCCACCAAAATTGTTGGGATGAGCTTGGTTTTGAACATTGGCTCCAGGAAAATCAGCACGAGGTGCATAAGGCATTGGAGGCCTAGGTGCTTGCATAACAGTGCGATGAGCAGGAATAGAAGAGCTGTAGTAAGGTGCATTGGGCGGTGCAAAGCGAGGGCGCACATTACTTCCTTGTTGTCCTTGATATGGCGCCTTCCTCTTGATTTCTTGCTCCATCTCACGGATCTTGTTCTCAACCACAATTGCTTTATCCACAAGCTTCTGGAAGTTGGCATAGTCACAGTTGAGTAGTTGCACTTGGATCTCATTGTTCAAGCCTCTCATGAACAAATATTGCTTCCGGTTGTCCCGACTAACATCATCTGGAGCATATCTTGAGAGTTGAGTGAATTTATTGAGATATTCACTCACGCTTGATCTTCCTTGTCATAAGTTCTCAAATTCTTGTCTCTTCAAGATCATAACACCTTCTGGCACATAATGAGAACGAAAATTTTCCTTGAATTCGGCCCAAGTAATTCTCTCTTGGTTCTCAAGAGCACTACAATAAGCATCCCACCAATCCGCAGCTGCTCCAACGAGTTGATGAGAAGCAAATAGGACCTTCTCTCGGTCACTGCATTGGACAATAGCAAGTTTCTTCTCCACGGACTTGAGCCAATCATCAGCATCCATAGGGTCAGCAGCTCGAGCAAAGGTTGGCGGCCTAGTACTCATGAACTCTCCCAATCGGTTATGAGGAGGTGGGGGTGGCAGTGGAGGCACGTGGGGCTGATTGTTAATGTTATTGCCAGCCTGCAGCTGTCCCATTGTCTGTATCATGGTCTGCATGAGCTGGTTCTGCATAGCCAGTAGCTGCTCAATATTGACAGCTCCATGAGCAGGTCCTTGTCCGTTGTTGTTCTGAGGTACTCCATGGTTCTCCTCCTCGTTATTGACATCTCTCTGGTTGCGAGTCCTCGCCATCTGAAGGAGAGCAATAGGTAAGAATTTAGAAAATGTCTCCAACTATATGCATCAAGCGATATGAAACTAAACAGCTAGCTACACTAGCCTAGGTGGACATGGCAATGCTAAAGCATCCCAAAATCCTCTAATAAGCACACAAGCAAACAATATATATAGCAAATAGAACACTAAGCAAAAACACATTGATTCCTGAGTGCTCCTATGTGCTCTAAAGTGTCAATTCTATCTAGGCTGCGTCCTACAGCCAACCAGTGGCTCTGATACCAATCTGTGAAGCCCGGTTCCGAAAAATGAACCAAGCTAACGCATATGTGTGCCCAGGATGTTCAACACACATACACGAGGGATTCACAAATGATAAACAGATAATTACCACAGCTCAAATTATTAAATAAGTACTCTTATTACATAATTCATTATATCCTCGAACACAAGCTCTAATAGATATTAATGACAAGTTCAACTAATGCAGCGGAAATAAACTAATTAAACAACTAAGCAAACTAAGTAAAAGGGATAGCGCAGCTCCATGCAACACCACAGGAAAAGCTGACGGTAGACACGGCCTAGAACTCCGCATTATCGCCATTAAACTCACAATTCTGACCTGCAACTGTTGGGGGGGGGATTGCAAGAGTGAGTACATGTCGTACTCAGCAAGTGTGGAAAGTATGACATGTGGCTGATTCAAATGACGACAATAATAATGGCAAAGTGCTAAAAAGTACAGTAAAACATCTGAAAAGCAATATATCATATTATGTGAAGCAATCCCATCATAATAACGAGTAATACCATAATACCAAACTGAATTCATTACCATCATCAATAAGTCCAGATTTCACCATTGCCAATAACCATATTCAATACCAGAAATAAATCCATAACCATCCATAACCATTACCATAACCATAACCATCCCAAGTTCCAATTTTCCCTCTAATCATGGAAGTTGTCCAGGTGCTCATAACCGGGAGCACGGCTATCATGATAGTTTTATTTAACTCTGCAGAGTTTGTACCTCTTTACCCACGTGTTTGTGATTTCATCACCTTTCGGCGACTAAGAATCTCCCTTATGCCCATGACCCGTCGGTCATATTACACACTTTCGTTGGTGTGTGGCCAAGAGATCACAAAATAGCCTTTACAAAGGGATTACTAGCCTATTTAGACCCCACTGAGGTTTCACCAGTGGCGATGCCTCCAACTGAGCACATCTTCAACCAAGGACCCCCTCTTGAGCCGTTCGGATCCCAGGGTAGTCCCGCCAATCATCAACAAACCCAATCCGACTACCCCTTCCCTGAGCATCCACAATGGTCCAAACAACACTAGCAAATCCCTAATTAATTAGCTACACCGCACCCATACTTGGCCTCATGGTGGCACTGTAGTCTTGGCTTATTCTCGCATGAACCGGTCCTTAGATCTAAAGCAAGCAAACCACCATAACATCCAACCCATCCACATACCAGGCTTGCTTAGATCACCCATTACTATATCATATTTAACCAGTTCATGTTAACCATAATCTCATTCATGCATAATTAAATTCAGTGGTATAGTTATTCCCATCCCAGTTGATTAAGCGAAGCAAAAGGTAAAAAGTTCATCCCGACGCTCTACCATAAATTCCAGGTGACAAGGGTGGTTTAGCAAGTCTAGTAAACTTCCTACCATAGGATTCCCATCGAATTGACACAAGCATGCAGTTTTACAAACAAAACATTTATTTTAAAAACAGGATCAATATGCTTCAAGGACACTTGCCTTGCTCCGGCGGATAGGGTTGCTCAAGCGCTTCGAAGTCTTGGTTCTGAAAATCCTCGTACACGATCTCTTGAGCACTTCCCTCTACTCGTGATCACCCATACAAGAATATACATACAAATCAACACGATGCATACATACTAATCAACATGCGATGATATGCATGCATGCAAAGTACAATAATTGATTAACTACGGTTGTTTATTAATTAGATGCAAGTAGTTCATACGTGTTCATATGAGTTTACGGGGGTTTTAACGAGAATTAATGCTGCTGAAAATAAAATTATAATGCAACAAAAATCAATTTACGTCTATTAGATCTAATACGTCGGTAAAATTCGCATCGGAAAAACGAATCCTACCGTAGATACGATGGCTTCGAAGATCGAGGGACGAAGGTGACGCGTAGACGAAGTGGATGGCGCAGCAGTCCCTCGGCGGATGACAGCACCCTCCTCCTTTTCTTCCTCTTCCTCCTCTTTTTTTTTCCTTCCCTTTCTTCCCCTGGCGGCGCAGCCTCTGGTGCTCCCTTTTTTTTCTGTACCGGCGGCTAGGGCTTCTCTGGAAGGCGGCGGCGTTTGCTTCTGGCGCTGGGAATTACGAGGCCCTACGATGCTTTTATAGGCGGCGGCTAGGGCGTACGCGTGCGGGAGTCTCGGGCGATTCGCGGGGCTGGCGGCGCGGGCGGATCGGTCACGGCGGGGTGGGGCCCACGCGGGATTCGCGCGGGATCGGCGCGTGGTAGGCGGGGTCGCTCGCGGGCGTGGGAGCGCGGGCGCTGCGCGAGATGGGGCCCAGGGCGAGCGTCGGTGCGCGGAATCGCGGGAGGCCGGGGCGTCGGGCGCTGCGCGTGCGCGTGCGCAGGATTGGCGGGAGCGGGGCGGAATTCGCGCGCGGGAGAGGCGCGGCGGGAGAGCGGGAGCGCGGGAGGGCGCGCGGTACGGCGTGGGGGCGGGACCCAGCGGGAGTCGCGGGCGGCTGGGGCGTTGGGGCCGGTCGGGCGGCGCGTGGGGTGGGCGTGGCCAGCGGGGTGGGGCCCGGGACACAGGCGCGGTCGGCGCGCATCGGGAGGGCGGCGCGCGGTTCGGGGCAGGCGGCTCGCGCGGCTGGCTGGGCCGCGCGGTTCTGGGGTTTCTTTTTTCTTTTTTTTTTCTTTTTTTTTATAAATATGTTACTATTTATTTATTTTTTATATTATTTATTTATTATTATTTTTATTTTTTTATATATTATTATATATATTATTATATATTATTATATATATATTTTATTATTATTATTTTTCTTTTATCCTACTAATGTTTAATGCACGATCATGTATGCATTGCATGATGCGAAAATTTAGGGTGTTACACTCCCAAGTGGAGCAAGTTGATAATTTTTGATAGATCATGAAGAATGCCCATGTCAACCATTGAGGAGGATGGCACTTGGTGATATTCGACCGCAAGAACAATCACAAGACCCAAGTGCTCAATATATACCTCAATAGGATAGCAACGATCAAGGGGGAGCCTCTGCACAGGATCAACAACAGCAGGATCAAGAAGGTCAATTTAATCATGGAGGCAATGATCTAGGGGGAGATACTGACAATGAAGATAATGAAGAACAAGTGATCTCACAAGTGCCTCACCCAAGAGTACATCAAAGTACACAAAGAGATCATCCTATTGACTACATCATTGGAGATATTGCAAAGGGAGTAACCACTAAATCTTGTATTGCTAGTTTTTGTGAACATTACTCTTTTGTCTCGTTTCTGGAACCATACAGGGTTGACGAAGCACTAAAAGATCCAGATTGTGTGATTGCAATGCAAGAGGAGTTGAAAAACTTCAAGCGAAATGAGGTCCGAATGGGTGTTTTGGAGCAAGCAAGATAAAATGGAGTTGTAACAAGAAACAAGGCACAACTTATGGCGAAAGGTTACTCACAAGTCGAAGGTTTGGATTTCGACGAAACTTTTGCTCCCGTATCTAGACTTGAGTCCATTCGTATTTTATTAGCCTATGCTACTCACCACAATTTTAAGCTATATCAAATGAATGTCAAAAGTGCATTCCTCAATGTTCCTATCAAGGAGGAAGTATACGTGGAGCAGCCACAAGGATTTGAAGACCAAGAGTATCCCAACCATGTGTACAAAATGCATAAGACTCTCTATGGCCTCAAACAAGCTCCCCAAGCTTGGTATGAGTGCCTTAGGGATTTTCTCACTCAAAATGGCTTTAAAATAGGAAAATCAGATTATACCTTATTTACAAAACATTTTGATGGTCATCTATTCGTATGTTAAATTTATATTGATGACATCATTTTTTGTTCTACTAATAAATCCTTCTGTGAATAATTTAGTAAAATTATGACAAACAGATTTGAGATGTCTATCATGGGCGAATTGAAGTTCTTTTTGGGATTCCAAGTGAAGCACTTGAGAGAAGGCACTTTCATCTGCCAAATCAAGTACATGCAGGACATCCTCAAAATGTTCAGTATGGACAAAGCCAAGCCCATCAAGACTACCATGGAAACTAATGGACATCTTGATCTCAACGAAGATGGTCCAGATGTGGATCAAAAGGTATATCGGTCTATGATTGGTTCATTGCTCTATTTATGTGCATATATGCCATATATCATGCTTAGTGTTTGTATGTGTGCAAGATTTCGAGTTGCACCTAAAGAGTGCCATTTAACAGCTGTAAAAAGAATTTTAAGATACCTTGTGCACACACCTAGCTTGGCCCTTTGGTATCCTAAAGGATCCTAGTTTAACCTTATAGGATATTCCGAAGCCGACTATGCAGGCTGCAAAGTCGATAGAAAAGCACATCAGGAACTTGCCAATTTCATGGCAGATCCTTAGTTTCATGGTCATCTAAGAAACAAAATTCCATTGCTCTTTCCACAGCAGAAGCGGAGTATGTTGCAGACGGTAATTGTTGCGCACAACTACTTTGGAGGCGACAAACTCTAAGGGATTATTGATACAATTTGAGCCATATTCCACTCCCATGTGATAATGAAAGTACCATAAAAATTGCACACAATCCAAGCACTCAAAAACTAAGCACATAGATTCGTCATCATTTTCTAAGATATCATTCACTAAAAGGTGACATAGAAATTTCACGTGTTAGAACTAAAAAACAACTAGCAGATATATTCACAAAGCAACTAAATGAAAAGAGATTTTGCAAGCTAAGAAATAAATTAATATACTTGACTCTTGAAATGTGGTTTGAAACATTGCATACCTGATTGATTCTTAAAAGTTTACTCATTTTTGCGAAAAATCATCCTTTATCTTTTTTTTTCTCTCCAAAATTAATTCAATTATTGAATCTTTGTGAATTATGGCCATTGTATGATTGTTGATTGCTTACTAGTCATGTTCATCAAGATTATCTGTGAATTGATGTTCTTTAGATCACCATTAGATCAAACTCCAAAAAATCACTGTTTCTAATTCTGATATGTCCAGCTAACCCGGACTAGTCCATGGTCAGCACCGAACATGTCCGTTGCGGCCGACTAGTCTGGCCCTGTGCAGACTAGTCCGTAGTTATAGGGCTTAAACCCTAGCCAGTCGTCTGGACACCCTCCTCTTCCTCTCACAATCGTCCTGACACTCTCTCTCCTCAAACCCTAGCTCCCAAGGCGATTTTAACTTTTGACAACCAAAATCGAAGGTTCCTCCACGGGAACACTTTCTCTCGGCGCGAAGCATCCCTCTCTGGACTAATTCGGACTCTCGTCCACTCCTCCAATGTTGATATTTCCTACGCACTACTAACAATACACCCCTAGCAGTGGTGCCAGAAATGCTTGTTGGTAGGTTTTAATTCTCAAGTGAATGTCCGCAAGCGCACGAAAACTATCGATGTAGCATTTACCCTTTAAAGAATATTCCCAAAGGGTGTCATTTATATTTTCCCAAAGGAAGGCTAGATGGAATTAAAACAATCATCAAGTGGAAAGGTTAGGTTGGCCTAGGTAGGGTTCTAGCAAAGATGGGTCAAATGATAAGTTGAGGTAGTGTGACACACACAATAGCATTCTATCCTAAGGGGATAAATGAGGTAATATAGGGATTTTGCTAAGAGTTAGGTAGAGACTCCTCCTGTGCTTCTAATGTTCATATACATAGCCTAATTTAGTTACTAATGATCATGTTAATTATGAATTCTCATGCTAAGTGGATTAGCATATCGGGCACAAGTTTACCCCTAGCAAAACTAGGAGACTCCAGCCAAGACCCTGTGACACAACCGAACGTGGAGGATTACAAAGGAAAGATAGGTCTGTCATCACCTACTGCCTACATCTTCAATCCGTGGGTCTACGAGACATTCAACGCTACTCTCTATCCTAGCACCATGCTAGCCTATTAAGTAATCACCTTAAGAGCCTAGGCACAAGCCATCCTAAGGCAATGAACTAAATCATCATTGAACCAATGTTAATTCATAGCATAAGTGATTCATGTTAACATAACAATATCATAGCTAATTAGACTATAGTGGAGGTTTATAGTGTCTATGATAATGTAATGAACATGGTATAGCACAATCATAAATACTACTCCTACCACATACATGGAATGTACAATCAAACAAGAAACGCTTCATCCAAGTATATGAACATATGAAGACTAAAGATATCATCTTTATTATGAATAATGTCACAAATACAAATAGGAATATGGGAGACATACCTTTCCCAATTGGGAAGAGACTCCTTCTACTCCTCTCCTACTTGGACTATGGACTAGAGACTCTCCTCTCTACAACCTATACTCCTCTAAACCTATGGAGAGTAGCGGATACAAGGATGAATACTAAAGTGGTGTGTGTTGAAGTTAGGGGAGAGGGGTTGTAACACCCTCAATTTTCGCATCATGCATTGCATACATGTTCATGCATTAAATATTAATAGAATAAAAGAAAAAGGATAAAACATACATATATGGTGTAGCAAAAAGAAGAAAAAGAAAATAATAATTTTAGCCTAAAACTTGTAATAGGGAATAAGTATAAAAATAATAATAATAATAATATAAATATATATAAATAATATATATAATAATATATATAAATAAATAAAATAAAAATAATAATAATATAATAATATAAAAAAAGAGAAAAGAAAAAAACAAAAAACAAAAAACAAAACAACCGCCGGCCAGGCCAAACGGCCCAGCCGGCCACGCACCGCGCCCTACGCGCGACGCCCTCGAGCCGGCACGCGCCGCCGCCTGCGCCCTCCCGCGTGGCCCCACGCCAGCGCGACCGCGCCGACCGAGCGCCCCGCCCGACGCAAGCGCCGACGCGCCTTGGCCCCCGCGCCGAAACGCGGGATTCCCACGCAGCGCGCCCCGGCCGATCGCGCCCGCCCGCCGGCCCCGCCGCCTGACGCCCGTACCGCACGCCACCGCGCCGAACCGAGCGCTCGCCCTACCTCCACGCGCCCCGCCCCGAATCGCGCGCGTGACTCCCGCGCGACCTCGCCGCGGGCCCCACCCCGCCGCCACCGATCCGCCCCCGAACGCCGCTCGCGCCCCGATGCCCCCGACCGCGCGAATCCCGCTCGCCCACGCCGGCCCTAGCTCCCGCCGCCCACGGAGCCCTAGCCGCTGGCTATAAAAAGCCACGTAGCCTTCGTAGGGTTCCACGATCGCAGAAAAATACGGCTACCAGAAATGCCGCCGGTACAGAGGGAAAAAAGCACCAGAGCCACCGCCGCCAGGGGAAGAAAAGGAAGAACAAAAGAGGGGAAGAAGAGGAAGAAAAAGAGGAGAGTGCCGCCGTCCGCCGGAGATCGTCGTCGCCGTCGTCGTGCCGCCGAAGGACCTTGCGCATCTACTTCGTCTACGCGTCACCCTCGTCCCTCGATCTTCGAAGCCATCACATCTACGGTAGGATTCGTTTTTCTGATGCGAATTTTAGCGACGTATTAGATCTAATAGACGTAAATTGATTTTTGTTGCATCGTCCTTTTATTTTCAGCAGCATTAATACTCCCTAAAACCCCCGTAAACTCATCTGAACACGTATGAACTAGTTGCATCTAATTAAAAACAACCATAGTTAATTAATAATTGATCTTTGCATGCATGCATATCATCGCATGTTGATTAATGGGTGTGCATCATGTTGATTGTATATGTTTTCTTGTATGTGTGATCACGCGTAGAGGAACGTGCTCAAGAGGCCGCATACGAGGATTTCCAAAATCAAGACTTTGAAGCGCTTGAGCAACCCCATCCGTCGGAGCAAGGCAAGTGTCCTTGAAGCATATTGATCCTGTTTTTGAAATAAATGTTTTGTTTGCAAACTGCATGCTTGTGTCAATTTGATGGGAATCCTATGGTAGGAAGTTTACTAGAATTGTTTAACCACCCTTGTCACCTGGAATATATGGCAGAGAGTCGGGAAGGGTTTTTACCTTTTTGCTTTGCTTAATTAATTGGGATGGAAAACAACACTACACATTTAATTATGCATCAATGATATTCTGGTTAATGTGAACTGGTCAATACGATGGGTGATCTAAGCAAGCCTGGTATGTGGATGGGTTGGATGTTATGGTGGTTTGCTTGCTTTAGATTTAAGGACCGGTTCATGCGAGAATAAGCCAGGACTATAGTGCCACCACGAGGCCAAGTATGGGTGCAGCGTAGCTGATTAATTAGGGCTTTGCTAGTGTTGTTTGGACCATTGTGGATGCTCGGGGAAGGGGTAGTCGGATTGGGTTTGTTGATGATTGGCGGGACTACCCTGGGATCTGAACGGCTCAAGAGGGGGCCCTTGGTTGAAGATGTGCTCAGTTGGAGGCATCGCCACCGGTGAAACCTCAATGGGGTCTAAATAGGCTAGTAATCCCTTTGTAAAGGCTATTTTGTGATCTCTTGGCCACACACCAACGGAAGTGTAATTGGCATAAGGGAGGTTCTTTAGTCGCCGACGGGTGATGAAATCAAAAACACGTGGTTAAAGAGGTACAAACTCTGCAGAGTCTATTAAAACTATCATGATAGCCGTGCTCCCGGTTATGAGCGCCTGAATGACCTACATGATTAGAGGGAATTTGGTAATGGGATGGTTATTGGAATGGTTATGGGTTGGTAATGGTTATGGATGGTTTATGGATTATGGTTACGGATATGAATTTGAGTTCTGGTAACTGGACATGGATAATGATGATGTTGGCAATAATTGGATATGGTTTATATTTTGTTAATATGATGGTTATGATGGGATTGTTTCACATAGACATAGTAAAATGCTTTTCAAATGTTTTACTGTACTTTTCAGCACTTAGCCATTATTACATTCGTCATTTGAATAAGCCACATGTCATACTTTCCACACTTGCTGAGTACGACATGTACTCACTCTTGCAATCCCCCCCCCAACAGTTGCAGGTCAGGATTGTGACTTTAATGGCGATAATGCGGAGATTTAGGCCGTGTCTACCGTCAACTTTGCCTGTGGTGTTGCATGGAGCTACGCTATCCCTTTTGCTTAGTTGCTTAGTTGCTTAATTAGTTTATTTCCGCTACATTAGTTGAACTCGTCATTAATATTCATTAGAGCTTGTATTCGAGGATAATATAGTTTGTGTAATAGAATTTGAGAATTAATCTTGTTCTGTGGTAATTATCTGCATATCGTTTGTGATTGCACTCGTATATGTGTGATGAACATCCTGGGCACACATATGCGTTAGCTTGGTTCATTTTCGGAACCGGGCATCACAGATTGGTATCAGAGCCACAGGTTGACCGTAGGACGCAGCCTAGATAGAATGGACACTTTAGAGCACATAGGAGCACTCAAGAATCGATGTGTTTTTGCTTGGTGTGCTGTTTGCTATATATATTGTTTGCTTGTGTGCTTAATAGAGGATTTTGGGATGCCTTAGCATTGCCATGTCCACCTAGGCTAGTATAGCTAGTTGGTTAGCTTCATATCTCTTGATGCATATAGTTGGGGACGTTTCTAAATTCTTACCTATTGCTTTCCTTCAAATGGTGAGGACTCGAAACCAGAGGGATGTCAATGACGAGGAGGGGAACCATGGAGTACCTCAGAACAATACTGGACAAGGACTTGCTCATGGAGCCATCAATATCGACCAGCTACTGGCTATGCAGAACCAGCTCATGCAGACCATGATACAAACAATGGGACAGCTGCAGGCTGGCAATAACAACAATCAGCCCCACATGCCTCCACCGCCACCCCCGCCTCCTCATAACCGATTGGGAGAGTTCATGAGGACTAGGCCGCCAACCTTTGCTCAAGCTGCTGACCCTATGGATGCTGATGATTGGCTCAAGTCCGTGGAGAAGAAACTTTCTATTGTCCAATGCAGTGACCGAGAGAAGGTCCTATTTGCTTCTCATCAACTCGTTGGAGCAGCTGCAGAATGGTGGGATGCTTATTGCAATGCTCATGAGAATCAAGAGAGGATCACTTGGGCAGAATTCAAAGAGAACTTCCATTCTCATTATGTGCCGGAAGGTGTTATGATCTTGAAGAGACAAGAATTCGAGAACATAAGGCAAGGAAGATCAAGTGTGAGTGAATATCTCAATAAGTTCACTCAACACTCAAGGTATGCGCCCGAGGATGTTAGTCGGGACAGCCGGAAACAATATTTGTTCATGAGGGGCTTGAACAATGAGATCCAAGTGCAATTGCTCAATTGTGACTATGTCAATTTCCAGAAGCTTGTGGACAAAGCAATTGTGGTTGAGAACAAGATTCGTGAGATGGAGCAAGAAATCAAGAGGAAGGCGCCATATCAAAGACAACAACAAGGAAGTAATGTGCGCCCTCGCCTTGCACCACCCAATGTGCCTCAATACAGCTCTTCTATTCCTGCTCAGCGCCCTGGTTATGCACCGCGCCCAACTCAGTTTGTGCAGCAGCGCCCTGTTATGCAAGCACCTAGGCCTCCAATGCCTTATGCACCTCGTGCTGATTTTCCTGGAGCCAATGTTCAAAACCAAGCTCGTCCCAATAATTCTGGTGGAGTTAAGAAGTGCTATACTTGTGGAGAAGTTGGACACTTTGCGCATCAATGTCCTAAGTCAGGCCTTGGTCAAGGAAGCAATGCGCCGAGGCAAAACCCAAGACCCAATGGAGGACAGCCACAAGGGAACCGTGGATAGCGGAATTTTGCTCGTGGCAACGTGAACCATGTCTCTACGGAGGATGCTCAACAAGCGGATGACGTGGTCATTGGTATGTTTCTCGCCAACTCCAACCCCGCGACTATGTTATTTGATTCTGGAGCATCGCATTCATTCATTGCATCGAAGTATGTTGCCAAGTATAGTTTGCCTATCTCTCATATGAAGTTTACTCTGTTGGTTAAGTCTCCTGGAGGAGAGATGAGGACAAATATAGTATGTCCAAAAATAAGCTTTAGAATAAGGGGGTAGACTTCTCTGCCAACCTCATTGTTTTGGATTCTCAAGGATTGGACATTATACTTGGTATGGACTGGTTGAGTAAGCACAATGGAGTTATTGAGTGTGCCACAAAGATGGTGAAGTTGACTAATGAGGAAGGGATCACCGTAGAATTTGATGCATCTCAAACCGCACCGAAGCAATTGGAATTGAATCATATGGACGGTGCTGCAATTGAGGAGATCCCGGTAGTGTGTGAATTTTTGGATGTGTTTCCGGATGAGTTGCCAGGTATGCCACCTGATCGAGACATTGAGTTTGTTATTGATTTAATCCCTGGAACTGCACTATAGCTAAGAGGCCGTATAGGATGCCTCCTTCGGAATTAGCGGAGCTCAAGAAGCAAATCCAAGAGCAACTAGAGAAGGGTTTTATTCACCCAAGCTCTTCACCTTGGGGAGCGCACGTTCTATTTGTGGACAAGAAGGATGGGACGCAAAGGATGTGCGTGGATTACCGAGCTCTCAACGAGGTAACAATCAAAAACAAGTATACCTTGCCACGTATAGAAGACTTTTTTGATCGGATGAAAGGTGCCTGTCTATTTTCCAAGATTGATTTAAGGTCGGGATACTTTCAAATGAAGATTAGACCATCGGACATACCCAAGACAGCTTTTAGGACACAGTATGTATCTTATGAGTACACCGTGATGTCTTTTGGATTGACAAATGCGCCTGCCTACTTTATGTACCTCATGAATAAGGTCTTCATGGAGGACTTGGACAAGTTCGTTGTGGTGTTTATTGATGACATTATGATCTACTCGAAGGATGACAAGGAACATGAGGAACACTTGAGACTTACGCTGCAGAAATTGAGGGAGCATCAATTGTATGCCAAGTTCAACAAGTGCCAGCTTTGGTTGAAAGAGGTGTCATTTTTGGGTCATATAATCTCAGAAGGAGGAGTATCGGTTGACCCCGGAAAAGTGAGAGACGTGTTGAAATGGGAACCGCCACAGAAAGTTAAGGAAATTCGGAGTTTCCTTGGAATGGCTGAATATTATCGCCGATTCATCAAGGATTTCTCCAAAATAGCCAAGCCTATGACCGAATTACTCATGAAAGGGAAGGCATTCCGATGGACTCAAGCTTGTCATGATAGCTTTGAGGAGTTAAAGAAAAGGTTGACAACCGCGCCAATGTTAGTATTACCGGACGTGAGCAAGAGTTTTGATATATATTGTGATGCATCAAGACAAGGATTAGGATGTGTGCTCATGCAAGAAGGCCAAGTGGTAGCTTATGCATCGAGGCAACTAAAGAAACATGAGTTGAATTATCCTACACGCGACCTTGAACTCGCAGCTGTGGTACACGCCTTGAAGATATGGAGACACTATGTTTTTGGTCACTGATGTGAGATTTATACGGATCACAAGAGTCTCAAGTACATATTTACACAAACGGATATGAATCTGAGGCAACGCTGATGGTTGGAGCTCATCAAGGATTATGACGTGGGAATCAACTATCACCCAGGGAAGGCCAATGTAGTGGCCGATGCTTTGAGCCAAAAAGGAGTAAGTCATCAACTCACAGTTCGAGAGCTGCCATCCGAGTTATGCAAGGAGTTCGAACGGTTAAACCTTGGATTCATAAATGAGATGGGAACGATGGAAGTCAACCCAACATTAGAGCAGGAAATACGGGAAGGACAGACAAAGGACCAGGAAATACAGGAAATCAAGGAAAAGACCCAAGAAGGAAGAGAATTCAGATTTGATGAGGACGAACAGGGTACCTTATGGCTTGGAAAGAGGATTGTGGTACCTAATGTCAGGCATATTCGGGAAACAATATTGAAGGAGGCACATGACTCACCTTACTCAATTCATCCTGGCTGTACGAAGATGTACAATGACTTAAAGACATGCTATTGGTGGGCCAGCATGAAAAAGGACATAGCTGAATATGTTGCACTTTGTGATGTGTGCCAACGAGTTAAAGCTGAACATCAAAGGCCAGCCGGATTGTTACAACCATTGAAGATCCCGGAGTGGAAGTGGGAAGAGATTGGTATGGACTTTATAGTTGGATTACCGCGAACTCAGTCTAGCTATGATTCAATATGGGTTATTGTGGATCGGTTGACAAAATCAGCTCACTTCATCCCTGTCAATACCACATATACCACCGCGAAGCTAGCAGAATTGTATATGGAGCATATTGTGTGTCGACACGGAGTACCAAAGAAAATAGTCTCGGATAGAGGTTCTCAGTTTACCTCCAGAGTTTGGCAGAAATTGCATGAAGCAATGGGAACAAGGTTGAACTTCAGTTCGGCGTATCACCCTCAAACAGATGGACAAACCGAGAGGACCAACCAAATTTCGGAAGACATGTTAAGAGCTTGCGCATTAAAGCATGGGAAAAGTTGGAACAAAAGTTTGCCGTACGCTGAATTCTCGTACAACAATAGCTACCAAGCAAGTCTGAAAATGTCACCCTATGAAGCACTATACCGAAGGAAGTGTAGGACTCCTTTGTTTTGGAATGAGACAGGAGAGAATCAAGTGTTTGGTCCTGACGTGTTACAAGATGCTGAAAGGCAAGTCCAAATAATACGGGAAAACTTAAAGGCTGCCCAGTCTCGACAAAAAGGTTATGCGGATAATAGGCGAAGGAGTCTGACTTTCGAAGTTGGAGAGTTTGTATACCTCAAAGTGTCACCTATCAGAGGTCAGCGACGGTTTAACGTCAAAGGAAAACTAGCACCTCGCTATATCGGGCCATTTAAAATTCTGGACAAGCGAGGAGAGGTAGCTTACCGACTTGAGCTGCCGGCGTATCTCTCCGATGTACACGACGGGTTTCACATGTCTCAACTCAAGAAGTGTCTCAAGTTACCGGAAGAACAAGTGCCGATGGACGAATTAGAACTTCAAGAGGATTTGTCTTATGTCGAGCAACCTATCAAGATCTTGGACATGAAGGAAAGAGTCACGAGAAATAAGAGGATCCGTTGGTGCAAAGTGCAATGGAAACACCATACGGAAGCCGAAGCTACATGGGAACGTAAAGAAGACCTGAAGGCAGAATTCCCGCATCTTTTCTCCACGCTATCGAATCTCGAGGACGAGATTCACTTTAAGGGGGGTAGTTTGTAACACCCTCAATTTTCGCATCATGCATTGCATACATGTTCATGCATTAAATATTAATAGAATAAAAGAAAAAGGATAAACATACATATATTGTGTAGCAAAAAGAAGAAAAAGAAAATAATAATTTTAGCCTAAAACTTGTAATAGGGAATAAGTATAAAAATAATAATAATAATAATATATATATAAGTAATATATATAATAATATATATATATAAAAATAAAATATAAATAATAATATAATAATATAAAAAAAAGAGAAAAGAAAAAAAACAAAAAAAACAAAACAACCGCCGGCCACGCACCGCGCCCTACGCGCGACGCCCCCGAGCCGGCACGCGCCGCCGCCTGCGCCCTCTCGCGTGGCCCCACGCCAGCGCGACTGCGCCGACCGAGCTCCCCGCCCGACGCACGCGCCGACGCGCCTTGGCCCCCGCGCCGAAACGCGGGATTCCCGCGAAGCGCGCCCCGGCCGACCGCGCCCGCCCGCCTGACGCCCGTACCGCACGCCACCGCCCCGAACCGAGCGCTCGCCTAGCCTCCACGCGCCCCGCCCCGAATCGCGCGTGCGACTCCCGCGCAACCTCGCCCCGTGCCCCACCCCGCCGCGAGCGATTCGCCCCCGAGCGCAGCTCGCGCCCGGATGCCCCCGATCGCGCGAATCCCGCTCGCCCGCGCCGGCCCTAGCTCCCGCCACCCACGGAGCCCTAGCCGCTGGCTATAAAAAGCCACGTAGCCTTTGTAGGGTTCCACGATTGCAGAAAAATACAGCCGCCAGAAACGCCGCCGGTACAGAGGGAAAAAAGCACCAGAGCCGCCGCTGCCAGGGGAAGAAAAGGAAGAAAAAAAGAGGGGAAGAAGAGGAAGAAAAAGAGGAGGGTGCCGCCGTCCGCCGGAGATCGTCGTCGTTGTCGTCGTCCCGCCGGAGGACCCTGCGCATCTACTTCGTCTACGCGTCACCCTCATCCCTCGATCTTCGAAGCCATCGCATCTACAGTAGGATTCGTTTTTCCAATGCGAATTTTAGCGACGTATTAGATCTAATAGACGTAAATTGATTTTTGTTGCATCGTCCTTTTATTTTCAGCAGCATTAAAACTCCCTAAAACCCCTGTAAACTCATATGAACACGTATGAACTAGTTGCATCTAATTAATAAACAACCATAGTTAATTAATAATTGGTCTTTGCATGCATGCATATCATCGCATGTTGATTAATGTGTGTGCATGATGTTGATTGTATATGTTTTTGTATGTGTGATCACGCGTAGAGGAACGTGCTCAAGAGGCCGCATACGAGGATTTCTAAAATCAAGACTTTGAAGCGCTTGAGCAACCCCATCCGTCGGAGCAAGGCAAGTGTCCTTGAAGCATATTGATCCTGTTTTTAAAATAAATGTTTTGTTTGCAAACTGCATGCTTGTGTCAATTTGATGGGAATCCTATGGTAGGAAGTTTACTAGAATTGTTTAACCACCCTTGTCACCTGGAATATATGGTAGAGAGTCGGGAAGGGTTTTTACCTTTTTGCTTCGCTTAATTAATTGGCATGGAAAACAACACTACACATTTAATTATGCATCAATGATATTCTGGTTAATGTGAACTGGTCAATATGATGGGTGATCTAAGCAAGTCTGGTATGTGGATGGGTTGGATGTTATGGTGGTTTGCTTGCTTTAAATCTAAGGACCGGTTCATGCGAGAATAGGCCAGGACTACAGTGCCACCACGAGGCCAAGTATGTGTGCGGCGTAGCTGATTAATTAGGGCTTCGCTAGTGCTGTTTGGACCATTGTGGATGCTCGGGGAAGGGGTAGTCGGATTGGGTTGTTGAGGATTGGTGGGGCTACCCTGGGATCCGAATGGCTCAAGAGGGGGCCCTTGGTTGAAGATGTGCTCAGTTGGAGGCATCGCCACCGGTGAAACCTCAGTGGGGTCTGAATAGACTAGTAATCCCTTTGTAAAGGCTATTTTGTGATCTCTTGGCCATACACCAAGGGAAGTGTAATTGGCATAAGGGAGGTTCTTTAGTCGCCGACGGGTGATGAAATCACAAACACGTGGGTAAAGAGGTACAAACTCTGCAGAGTCTATTAAAACTATCATGATAGCCGTGCTCCCGGTTATGAGTGCCTGGATGACCTACATGATTAGAGGGAATTTCGTAATGGGATTGTTATTGGAATGGTTATGGGTTGGTAATTGTTATGGATGGTTTATGGATTATGGTTACGGATATGAATTTGAGTTCTGGTAACTGGACATGGATAATGATGATGTTGGCAATAATTGGATATGGTTTATATTTTGTTAATATGATGGTTATGATGGGATTGTTTCACATAGACATAGTATAATGCTTTTCAAATGTTTTACTGTACTTTTCAGCACTTAGCCATTATTACATTCGTCATTTGAATAAGCCACATGTCATACTTTCCACACTTGCTGAATACGACATGTACTCACTCTTGCAATCCCCCCCCCCCAACAGTTGCAGGTCAGGATTGTGAGTTTAATGTCGATAATGCGGAGATTTAGGCCGTGTCTACCGTCAACTTTTCCTGTGGTGTTGCATGGAGCTGCGCTATCCCTTTTGCTTAGTTGCTTAGTTGCTTAATTAGTTTATTTCCGCTGCATTAGTCGAACTCGTCATTAATATTCATTAGAGCTTGTATTCGAGGATAATATAGTTTGTGTAATAGAATTTGATAATTAATCTTGTTCTGTGGTAATTATTTGCATATCGTTTGTGATTGCACTCGTATATGTGTGATGAACATCCTGGGCACAAATATGCGTTAGCTTGGTTCATTTTCGGAACCGGGCGTCACAGGGGTCCTATTTATAGCTTGGAGAAGGGTCGGTTCCCGCAACCAAAAGCGCGCGAATTAGTCACCCATGACCACTTCAAGCTGGGAGAAGCCACCACGTGGAGTTTGACCGAGAAAGGCACTAGGAACTAGTCGGCCGACCTGGTCCTGGCCCCTTTTGTGGTGTGCTTCTCCAGGTGACTGACAGGTGGGTCCCATTGACTGATATGGGTGCACACCGTTGGATGGCCTCGAGTATATCTGTTAGTGGGCCATTTGATCCATCTGGTGCCACTTGTTGTTGCTTGATTGGCTAGAATGATATTTTGTAGGATCCATCCCCTTGTTTCACTTCATTTCTGCATAGAATCCCTGCATGCACTACTTTCTCTAAGGACAAGTGTATATAGGTTAAATAGAAAGGTGATGTGTGCAAGAAATGACAAGTCCTTAACATAATTGAGTTATATTGCCGGGTGAAATTGGTGTATAACAGCTGTCAACAAACTCCCCCAAGCTTATCCTTTGCTCGTCCCGAGCAAAGTCAAGACTTTAGGTTGATGATCACGAGTTGCTACTAGGTTCTACTTTTCAAAAGTACCACATGCACAAAAAATACACTACCTAGTATTGAAAAAATTGGCACGGTACTTCACCCATCTTAGGTTATTATGGGGCTTATGCCATCTCCTATTCATGGGTGGTTGAAAGATAGAGCAGCAAATTGAGCACACATACCCTAGAAATCAAGTTCCACTTAAATTCCGGAGAGTTCAATATAGATTTTAAGTATCTCAATTTGATTTTCTCAAGTCTCTCCTTTGTGTGCAGTGGAAATATATCCCCACCAAGGCATTGTGCCTAAATCCAACCTACCTCTACATAAGTCTTGTATGTGGAGCTTGGTAGAGAATATAGCAGACATATTTGCAGCATACAATCTTGCTAAGTCAAAAGAGCAAGCCTTAGGAGAAATCAATTCAAAACAATTTGATTCAAGACATGTGCATGTTTGATGGAATGGAGTGGATGTGGATATTTTGAGATGACTCCCTTTTGAGTGGACTCTCTTATTTTGCAGGGATGAAACATAGCTACTTTTCTTTTCTTTTTTCTTTTTTTTTCTCATGCTTATGATGTAAGCATGCATTTTCTTTTTCTTGTAGCCATGTCTTCTACTCTCTTTTTATGCTATGAATTTTGGAGAGAGTACTAAGCATGAATGATATGTAGTTTCTCTTTTTATTGCGGAATGGTTGTATGATAGAAATTTCCTTACTTCTAGTGTAGAAGTATAGCATGTGCAAGTGAAGTCTTGAATTCAAAAAGTAATGAATGAAACCTCACATAGGACTATACTAGTTTGACAAAGCTCAATGTGAAGCAAATAGCATAGGCATAAGGTCTATCAATATAATGTATCATATGAATTTGGTGGGTATTTCCAATCAAATGAGGATAACTTTTATCTTTTTAGAATTTCTTCGGAAATCTAAGTTTCACTATCAAACTAGGAATAGCAGCCCTATCACTATATCATATCTCACAACAACTTAGAATAGATTAAGATTTTTCTACCCAAAATTTTCAAATCAAGGCAAAAGCAATTTTAACCAATGAGAGCAATACATTGGAGAGTAAGTTGTAAACTAGGGACTTAGGAAAATAAAAATAGAACAACTATTCATCATTTCATCTCTGTGAATTCCAAGTCATTCTTAGCGAACATCTTTTATTTTATTTGGAAACTAAAACTATCCTATATTATTTTTTAAATGCAAGGTCGATGATAGGTAAGTGGAAAATAAATATGCAAGGGGTTGATACAATTTACCTCAAGTGGGGGTCCTTCCCCAAGCTTGTTCTTCACTCACTTCTGTGTCGAGGGTTGAACCCTTGATGACGGAAGTATGCCGCGAGATCTGCTTGTTGTTGTTGTAGCGTGGAGTCGAGGTTGATGAATTGAGCGTCCATGTGCTGTTGCCAGTCTTGGGTACCTTTGGCATGCCCTTGGAGAGTGTTGTAGATGTCACCCGTCCTACTTCAAGCTCCTCCATACGTCTAGAAAGGTCTTTCGTTCCTTGGCTATAGTCACGATGACTTCTAGCTGAAGTGGAATGACATCTTCTCATAGATGTTGGAGGCAAGCTGCCAGACCTTAAAGTGGATAGGGGTGTCTTTCATGTAGCATCTGGCCATCCATGCCAAGACGGACCTGATGAGATCATGCATATTATTATTGCATCTACAAACATGACACAATGTTTATTTGTTTGGGATCCTGGCTCAAGTGAATGTGCACACTTATTTGATGGACAAGATCAAGATGGTGCACTATGTCATCCACCACCTTGGCCTCCTCCATTCATGCATACAAGAAGATTTGATGGCGTTGCACATTTGGACCAACACATAAGAGAAGATGAACTTGAGTCGAGGACGAATCCAATTCACGAAGGGGAGGATGATGAGGATATCACTTTTATGGATACAAACAACACTCCATTGAACATACAAGATGCAATCAATAGAGTTCATACACAACAATTAATTTCAGAGGTGAACTCGTTCTTATATATTTCCTTATATGTTTTTGAGCATAGATTGCTACTTAATGATTTATTTGTGATTAGGATCCATGGAGAGGTTCAAGGAGTAATTGGAGGGAGTATTAGGGACGTGGAAGACCAGAGAATTTGTTCAAAGAAGATAGAAACCGAACCAAACTCCAAATCGTATCCAACTCGGAGTCCAGGAGCAGTACGCACTAAAACGGACGCCCAGGATGCATACGAACTCTGTTTTGGACGTTCTACATATGCAAGGAAAGGGGAGAGGATAACCTTTCCAATGGCGCCGGTCCCATGTCAAAATTCTTTCGGAGTCGAAGCGAATCGTCGAAACAAAATCAAGTACAGAATCTGTCAGGGTGCTGCGCCACTGTATTGGGCCATTGGGCCTTGTATCAAGTCTAAGTCCATTATTTTCGTGTATTAGGGTTAGGTCACGAACCCAACACCCCCTTGGACGTCCTCCCACCTATATATACTCCATTGTAGCCGCCATAAACAATTGGGTTTTGCTAAAATCAATAATATCGCCGTTCTTCGGTTTGTGAGACCCCAACTTTGCGATTTCAGATCGTGTCTACCTTGTTCTTGCTTGTGTTCTCGGTTGCACTTGCAGGGATTAGCCTTCTTGGAGAGTTCAATCGTGTGCAGCACGGTTGATAACCAACGGAGCGGTGGTGTAGTGATTGCAGGGGTTGTTCGTGTTCTACTCGAGAGCCTCGGATCATCAACGTCGAGATCTCCACATCAATCGACTTATCCATTACCTATCGGAAGATCGGGCCTCACTTTTTCCTATCAATTGGTATCAGATTTCCAGGTTGCCCGTTAGGTAATTCATCTATACATTACATTAGTTTTGTTTTTCATACCTAGAGTCCACAAAAAAAGCCACAAAGAAACTTGCAGTTTAGTAGATCTGTTCATTACTTTGTCCAAACCACATTGAGCTTTTGCAACTTTGTTATTCAGTTTGGTTTTGTTGAGTTTGTGTCTGTGGTTGAGTCATATTGCTGGTTTAGAAAGTGTTTTTGGTCTTAGTTTGAGTTTTGCATTGTGTGATTCATCCTTTTGAATCACGTCATCACGTCCAGATTAAATTCACCTCTGTCCAGTTTGGTATTTTCATCATATCTCGCACATACGAACTCTGATTTTTGTATTCTTGTACTTTATGGAAAGCTTAAGAAGTGATCTATAACTTTCATATTCATCATTTGCCCAGAAAATATAGTTATCGATGTCTAAATTGCATTGAATCCGAATCTGTTATTGACCTAAAAATTCTAAACAGTCTGTATTTCGGGGGCAATATCTCCTATTGTTATTTTCCAAAATAAGTCTTCCATATATTGAAATTAAAGAGGAGAGATATATATACAATCTTTCTGTTCTAAGTTTTCCAATTTAGAGCCTATAAGTGTGCCTATTTGTCCTTGGAAGATTGAGCAGAAAATCTGCGACAGACACACCAGATATCTTGGATTGATTTTCATTGTGTTCTTCCCTTGCAGCACATTCTGAAAAAAAAAGAAGAAAAAAAGAAAAGGCAAGTTCAAAACAAGAAACAAAAGCCGTACAAAAAAAGAGGAAAAAAACAACAAAAAAAAAACAGAAGTGCTTGCATTCTTTGTGTCATCTAGTTTTGTCTCATGTCTTGCTAGCTTGAACTAATAGGAACACATTTAGGCCAGCAACTTTGACAAATACTTTGGACACTTATTCAACTTTACTATCTGATTTCATTGTTGCTAATCCTTGCTACATAGAAAGTGCCATCCAAGATACACCTTACTCTTGAGCGGAATCGATACACCTTTGCAATCATCTCACGCTTCATTGGTTTCTTCATACCGGCCACCGTTTGCCACCTGCAGTGTCGGTAAGAACACTTGTAAGAGCGTGGTAAGACGCTTGAGAGTGTGTGATTCCACTTCCACTTTGCCATTATCCTTTGTAGTTGATAGGGATAACATATTTTTTGTGTTGTCTTCTGTTTGCTACTAACAATGTCAGGTAAAAGCAAGAATCATGCATTATATGCTGAGATGATGTACATGATGAAGACGACGATGGAGTTGCTCAGTAAAAATCAAACATCAACCAAGGATTCACATGACATTCAGACCACCTTTACAACACGTTCCACAAGAAGTAATTACATTCGCCCATCTCTTCCTTCTTATGATGGTTTTGGTTACGATGAATATATTGCTTGGGAAATAGAGTTGGATAAAATTTTTGGAAAATTGCATATGTGTGAGAGGAGAAAGATTAGAAATATTTCTAGCGCGTTAGTTGATTGTGCATTAACTTGGTGGGACAACTTAAGCGATATAGAAAAACCTCGAACATGGAAAGATATGAAAATTCTTATGCGAGAAGCTTTTGCTAATGTATCTAATTGCAAAGATGATATACATGAACTTGAGAAGAATTTTCTTGTTGTACCTCCTCCTTTGCCTAACCTTTTGCAGGAACATGAACAAATAAATGTAGATGCAAATGAGAGTGAGGTGTTGAACAACTCTTCTGAATTTTTTAATGAATCAACTCATAATGCATTTGAATTTCTTGCTTAAAATGAGAGTAGTGTTAATGGACAATGCTATACAGTTCACCAAGGTATGACATTTTCAGATGTGCTGAATTTTGCTACCAATCATACTATCGATGAGCAGCAACAAGATGAACCTTTTCATAATATACTTTTACCATTAGTTGATTTTCTTACTGATTCTTACAACAAAAATGAGTTGTGTGCTGATAATTATATTGTACCTATGCTAGAACAACCAAATGAATTTGATACTTTATCACTCACTTGTGCTGAAATTAAGCATTTGATCCCAACTACACGTGAAAGGGATGAGCTGAAATTGTTATCTTCTCTAAATACTTTGGCTATATTGAATTTGACACTCTTTGTAATCTAGATATCGTAGATAAGATAATATTTTCTCAATCTGAATCGCCTTTGTTAAGTAGAAATATTTTTCATGCTATAGGCAAATATGAACATAGTGGTATGTTTATGGTGCATAAAGTTTACATATGTTCAAATGAGGAAGCTCCTTTTGTGCAGCAACAATATGGTGAAATGAATGGATGCACTAACACTAAAAATGTATTGTCAAATTTTTCTAGCATTTTTTTATTGCAGCAAGGACAACAAATAAAAAAGAAGCATTGTTCGTTGCGGTTGTGCAATATGGACAGTGTTCATTCTACCCCCAAAGCAATCCTTTTTCTTGGACATACGAGCAAGCCGGGGACGGCTTGTCATAAAGAAGGGGAGAATGATGAGATCATGCATATTATTATTGCACCTACAAACATGACACAATGTTTATTTGTTTGGGACCCTGGCTCAAGTGAATGTGCACACTTATTTGATGGACAAGATCAAGATGGCGCACTATGTCGTCCACCACCTTGGCCTCCTCCATTCATGCATACAAGAAGATTTGATGGCGTTGCACATTTGGACCAACACATAAGAGAAGATGAACTTCAGTCGAGGACGACTCCAATTCACGAAGGGGAGGATGATGAGGACATCACTTCTATGGATACAAACAACACTCCATTGAATATACAGGATGCAATCAATAGAGTTCATACACAACAATTAATTTCAGAGGTGAACTCGTTCTTATATATTTCCTTATATGTTTTTGAGCATAAATTGCTAATTAATGATTTATTTGTGATTAGGATCCATGGAGAGGTTCAAGGAGTACTTGGAGGGAGTATTAGGGACGTGGAAGACCAGAGAATTCGTTCAAAGAAGATGGAAACCGAACCAAACTCTAAATCGTATCCAACTCGGAGTCCAGGAGCAGTACGCACTAAAACGGACGCCCAGGATGCATACGAACTCTGTTTTGGACGTTCTACATATGCAAGGAAAGGGGAGAGGATAACCTTTCCAATGGCGCCGGTCCCATGTCAAAATTCTTTCGGAGTCGAAGGGAATCGTCGAAACAAAATCAAGTACAGAATCTGTCAGGGTGCTGCGCCACTGTATTGGGCCATTGGGCCTTGTATCAAGTCTAAGTCCATTATTTTCGTGTATTAGGGTTAGGTCACGAACCCAACACCCCCTTGGACGTCCTCCCACCTATATATACTCCATTGTAGCCGCCATAAACAATTGGGTTTTGCTAAAATCAATAATATCGCCGTTCTTCGGTTTGTGAGACCCCAACTTTGCGATTTCAGATCGTGTCTACCTTGTTCTTGCTTGTGTTCTCGGTTGCACTTGCAGGGATTAGCCTTCTTGGAGAGTTCAATCGTGTGCAGCACGGTTGATAACCAACGGAGCTGTGGTGTAGTGATTGCAGGGGTTGTTCGTGTTCTACTCGAGAGCCTCGGATCATCAACGTCGAGATCTCCACATCAATCGACTTATCCATTACCTATCGGAAGATCGGGCCTCACTTTTTCCTATCAATTGGTATCAGATTTCCAGGTTGCCCGTTAGGTAATTCATCTATACATTACATTAGTTTTGTTTTTCATACCTAGAGTCCACAAAAAAAGCCACAAAGAAACTTGCAGTTTAGTAGATCTGTTCATTACTTTGTCCAAACCACATTGAGCTTTTGCAACTTTGTTATTCAGTTTGGTTTTGTTGAGTTTGTGTCTGTGGTTGAGTCATATTGCTGGTTTAGAAAGTGTTTTTGGTCTTAGTTTGAGTTTTGCATTGTGTGATTCATCCTTTTGAATCACGTCATCATGTCCAGATTAAATTCACCTCTGTCCAGTTTGGTATTTTCATCATATCTCGCACATACGAACTCTTATTTTTGTATTCTTGTACTTTATGGAAAGCTTAAGAAGTGATCTATAACTTTCATATTCATCATTTGCCCAGAAAATATAGTTATCGATGTCTAAATTGCATTGAATCCGAATCTGTTATTGACCTAAAAATTCTAAACAGTCTGTATTTCGGGGGAAATATCTCCTATTGTTATTTTCGAAAATAGGTCTTCCATATATTGAAATTAAATAGGAGAGATATATATACAATCTTTCTGTTCTAAGTTTTCCAATTTAGAGCCTATAAGTGTGCCTATTTGTCCTTGGAAGATTGAGCAGAAAATCTGCGACAGACACACCAGATATCTTGGATCGATTTTCATTGTGTTCTTCCCTTGCAGCACATTCTGAAAAAAAAAAGAAGAAAAAAAGAAAAAGGCAAGTTCAAAACAAGAAACAAAAGCCGTACAAAAAAAGAGGAAAAAAACAACAAAAAAAAACAGAAGTGCTTGCATTCTTTGTGTCATCTAGTTTTGTCTCATGTCTTGCTAGCTTGAACTAATAGGAACACATTTAGGCCAGCAACTTTGACAAATACTTTGGACACTTATTCAACTTTACTATCTGATTTCATTGTTGCTAATCCTTGCTACATAGAAAGTGCCATCCAAGATACACCTTACTCTTGAGCAGAATCGATACACCTTTGCAATCATCTCACGCTTCATTGGTTTCTTCATACCGGCCACCGTTTGCCACCTGCAGTGTCAGTAAGAACACTTGTAAGAGCGTGGTAAGACGCTTGAGAGTGTGTGATTCCACTTCCACTTTGCCATTATCCTTTGTAGTTGATAGGGATAACATATTTTTTGTGTTGTCTTCTGTTTGCTACTAACAATGTCAGGTAAAAGCAAGAATCATGCATTATATGCTGAGATGATGGACATGATGAAGACGACGATGGAGTTGCTCAGTAAAAATCAAACATCAACCAAGGATTCACATGACATTCAAACCACCTTTTTACAACACCTTCCACAAGGAGTAATTACATTCACCCATCTCTTCCTTCTTATGATGGTTTTGGTTACGATGAATATATTGCTTGGGAAATAGAGTTGGATAAAATTTTTAGACAATGTCATATGTGTGAGAAAATAAAGATTAGAAATGTTCCAAGTGCATTAGTAGGTTGTGCATTGACTTGGTGGAACAACTTAAGTGATTTAGAAACACCTCGAACATGGAAAGATATGAAAATTCTTATGCGAGAAACTTTTGCTAATGTATCTAATTGTAAAGATGAAATACATGAACTTGAGAAAAATTTTCTTGTTGTACCTCCTCCTTTGCGTAACCTTTTGCAGGAACATGAACAAATAAATGTAGATGCAAATGAGAGTGAGGTGTTGAACAACTCTTCTGAATTTTTTGATGAATCAACTCATTATGCATTTGAATTTCTTGCTGAAAATGAGAGTAGTATTTATGGACAATGCTATACAGTTAACCAAGGTATGACATTTTCAGATGTGCTGAATTTTGCTACCAATCATACTATCGATGAGAAGCAACAAGATGAACCTTTTCATAATACACCTTTACCATTAGTTGATTTTCCTACTGATTCTTACAACAAAAATGAGTTATGTGCTGATAATTATATTATACATATGCTAGAACAACCAAATGAATTATACATACTTTATCACTCACTTGTGCTGAAATTAAGCATTTGATCCCAACTACATGTGAAAGGGATGAGCTGAAATTGTTATCTTCTCTAAATACTTTGGGCTATATTGAATTTGACACTCTTTGTGATATAGATATCGTAGAGAAGATAATATTTTCTCAATCTGAATTGCCTTTGTTAAGTAGAAATATTTTTCATGCTATAGGCAAATATGAACATAGTAGTATGTTTATGGTGTATAAAGTTTACATATGTTCAAATGAGGAAGTTCCTTTTGTGCTGCAACAACATGGTCAAGTAAATGAATGTACTAACGTTAATAATATCTTGTCAAGTTTTTCTAGTATTTGTTCCTTGCAGCAGGCACAACAAAAGCATTATTCACTGTGGTTGTGCATTATGGACAACTCTCATTCTACCTCCAAAGCAAGCCTCTTTGCTGGACATACGAGCAAGCCGAGGACAGCTTGTCATAAAGAAGGGGAGAATGATGAGATCATGCACATTATTATTGCACCTATAAACATGACACAATGTTTATTTATTTGGGATCCTAGCTCAAGTGAATGTGCACTCTTATTTGATGGACAAGATCAAGATGGCGCACTATGTCGTCCACCACCTTGGCCTCCTCCATTCATGCATACAAGAAGATTTGATAGCGTTGCACATTTGGACCAACACATGAGAGGAGATGAACTTGAGTCGAGGACGACTCTAATTCAAGAAGGGGAGGATGATGAGGACATCACTTCTATGGATACAAACAACACTCCATTGAATATACAAGATACAATCAATAGAGTTCATACAAAACAATTAATTTTAGAGGTGAACTCGTTCTTATATATTTCCTTATATGTTTTTGAGCATAGATTGCTACTTAATGATTTATTTGTGATTAGGATCCATGGAGAGGTGCAAGGAGTACTTGGAGGGAGTATTAGGGACGTGGAAGACCAGAGAATTCGTTCAAAGAAGATGGAAACCGAACCAAACTCCAAATCGTATCCAACTCGGATTCCAGGAGCAGTACGCACTAAAACGGACGCACGGGACGCATACGAACTCCGTTTTGGACGTTCTACATATGCACGGAAAGAGGAGAGGATAGCCTTTCCAATGGCGCCGGTCCCATGTCAAAATTCTTTAGGAGTTGACGGGAATTGTCGAAACAAAATCAAGTACAGAATCTTTCAGGGTGCTGTGCCACCGTATTGGGCCATTGGGCCTTGTATCAAGTCTAAGTCCATTATTTTCGTGTATTAGGGTTAGGTCACGACCCCAACACTCCCTTGGAAGTCCTCTCACCTATATATACTCCATTGTAGCCGCCATAAATAATTGGGTTTTGTTTAGATCAATAATATCGCCGTTTTTCGGTTTTTGAGACCCCAACTTTGCGATTTCAGATCGTGTCTACCTTGTTCTTGCTTGTGTTCTCGGTTGCACTTGCAGGGATTAGCCTTCTTGGCGAGGTCAATCGTGTGCAGCACGGTTGATAACCAACGGAGCGGTGGTGTAGTTATTGCAGGGGTTGTTCGTGTTCTACTCGAGAGCCTCGGATCATCAACGTCGAGATCTCCACACCAATCGACTTATCCATTACCTATCGGAAGATCGGGCCTCACTTTTCCTATCAATAAAGCCTCACCATGCTCATGAAGGAATACATTCAAGAGGAAGAACCCGTCACTACAACAACATATCTATATAAATACAACGGGGAGAGGCTAGGGCCACCATGTGGCCCACATGTCCAAATGACAGCCAAATGAGTTTGGCATGTCAAAACAGGAGAAATCATCCACATCTTCAACCCTAGGATTGGACAACAAATCATCGCGCTGAACAGAACGGAGATATGTCCTACTCATCGGACTTCTAAAATTCGGTGAGTCCTCTCCAATAGTTTAATTGGTAGTTATCACTCACCGGACTTCAAAAATTCGGTAAGTCCTTGCCAATAGGTTAATTGGTAGTTATCTCATATTTGTTTTCCAAATTGCATCAACCCTTGCATTTGCATGTTTGAAATTCCACACTTGCATGTTGGAAAGTAAAATTTCCCACCATCATAAAACTAAAAATTTGAATTAGGGGAGAAATTTAATTGGATATGAACTACGTGCATGACCACTTGAATTTATCCTCCTAGTTCAAACCAAAAAGATTTGCTTTGACCCTCATTGCATTTACAAGTTATTTCAAGCTGGGCAAGACAATTTGAAAATTGGGTTCAATTTGCTTTTGGCTAACGTAAACCGTTTTCGAGTTATTTTGTGTGTTCTTGATTAAAGTGCAGCTAGGTCAAAATTGTGAAGAGGTGGTATGGCAAGAAAGTAGAAGGTTTCATCAAGCTCAAGTCACCATTGGGAGGATTTGAGAACACTTGTCTCCTTCAAACTCATTTTGAGTTTGAGAAGAGAAATGTTCAAAATGATGACCCAATGGAGGAGCCAGAACCAAATCCATTGCCAAATCAAATCTCAACTTTGCATTTGACATCAACCTTCAAGCCTACGCCGAAAATCAAGGTTGTGAGTTTCTCACACAAAGACCTTCATCACCAACTGCTCTTCAAATGAGGTATGAGTTTAGAACTTTTTATTGTTTGGTTTGCCATAGAATTGAATGTATTTGCTTGCATTTGTGAGGAAGGTTGACACTTCTTCATCATTTAATTCTCATGCATCCTCACAAGAGTAAGTGTGGGTATTGAATTTTGGATCTCCAAAAAGAAATCCCACCTTACATGGAAAAAATCTAAAACAAGTACCTAGAATCCTTTAAGCATTATTTTGTAGACATAGTCATTTTTGTCTAGGTTTAGAAAATAAAACTTTTGGGCATGGCTTAATAGGTGAATTGGCATATAGAAACTTGGGCATAGTGACAGCCATAATTTTTAATTGAGCTTCATGCATAGATGGTGTCACTAGATTTCGAACTCCTAGGAATAAGTGATATCCTTGCTCTAAAATTGAATTGCATTTTTTGGAGGAGTCACTAAATTTTAAATTCCTAGTGAAGTTCAGGAGGATAAAATTGAGAATCTTGTTTGTCATGGTCTAAATGATAAAATTTGCTCTTAAAAGCTAAGATGGTTAGAAAATTTAAAATATGTAGGGATACATATAGTATATTTCTATCACATGCATTGCTATGAGTAGGAGCTTTAGAAAATATGCAACATGAATTATCCATAAAGGTCCACTATTATTAATGAATAACACATTGATCATGGATACACTTGACATTGGAACCAATGCATCTTTGATTTTTTTCTTCCCCGTATGTAGAAATGAATGTTCGGTTACCTAACCCGAATGTTCATTTGTACAAGTATCGGGAGCTAACCATCCCTCTATATTCAAGAGAGGACGTTTGCAGGAGTAATATTACTATGCAGGCATTCAAGAAGCAGATTGTTGGGATCCCTAGAGGATCCCATTTCAACATCTCTTGGCCAAGGAGTAAATGAGGATGGTTGCTACCTATCGAAAATTATGCCCGATGATCAATCATAACTATACGAGGCTAGAGATTTGAAATGGGAACCCTCCATGAGCAACCAATGGGCTGCCATGAATGGGTGAAAGCATTATGCTCTCAACTATTCTAATCACTCATTCAAGCTCTAGGGATTTGCCACCATCATTGGGCGCAAGTTGTTCCTATGTGGCTAGAAGCCAAGGAATGACAAATCACACCCAACACATGGAGACCCTGATGTGCGGACGATCAACATCGAGAACACTCTATTCAACCACACTCATGGTGTCCATGGGAGGCAACACAACAATCAACACTCAACCGTCCATTGTCAACGCCACACTGCAACAAGGATAGGCCAACTCCTGGCCCACCTCCGTCATTAGGGTTTCAACCCCTATCACGGACCTTGATCAAGAATAAGCTTGGGGGAGGACCCCCACTTGAGGTAACTTGTATCACACCCACTGCATTTTTATTTCAAATCATCCATTGCATATTTACTTTCCATTCATCCACCATCCACCATGCATCTAAAAAAAAACATAAAAATAGGAACTTAGTTTTGCATTGCTTATCAAATAAAGATGTGCGGTAAGAATGATTTAGAATTCACATAGATGAAAGGATGAATAGTTGCTCTATTTTATTTTTCCTAAGTCCCTAGTTTACAACTTGCTACTCTCCGAATATTGCTTAAATTGGCTAAAATTAATTTTGCCTTGATTTAGAAATTGTGGGTAGCAAAATATTAATCTATTTCTAGGTTGTTGGGAGATTTGAATTAGTAATAGGGTTGCTATTCCTATTTTGAAAGTGAAACTTAGATTTCCAGAGAAATTCAATCAATATTTAAGTTTCCCTCGTTTGATTGGAAATACCTACAAAAGCCATATGATATTCATACATAGACAACACCTTATGCATATGCTATTTGCTTTCACATTGAGCCTAGTCAAACTAGTATAGACCTATGTGAAAAATCATTCAATTCTTTTTGAATTCAAGACTTCACTTGCACATGCTATACTTCTACACTAGAAGGAACCAAAATTCCATCATATCCACCATTCCACAATAAAAATAGAAACTCCATGCTATTCATAGTTAGCACTCTCTTCAAGTTATTGCATAAAAAAGGAGTAGAAGATATGGCTACAATAAAAGGAAAAAGAAAATGCATGCTTATATCATAAGCTTGAGAAATAAAAAGAAGAAAAAAAATATGCTTACTCCATAAGCGTCAAAAAAAAAGGGGTAGCCATGTTTCATCCTTACAATAAAGAGAGTCCACATCAAAAGTTGTCATCTCAATGTTTCCACATCCACCTCCATTCAATCACACATGCATAAGTCTTGATTCAAAAGTTTGAATTGATTTCTCCTAAGGCTTGCTCTTTTTACTTAGCAATATTATGTGTTTCAAATATGCCTACTTACTTTCCCTACCAAGCTCCACATACAAGCCATATTCAAAGAGTAGGAATAGTATAAGCATAATGCCTTGGTGAGGACATATTTCTACTATACACAAAGGAGTGATTGAGAGAATCAATTGAGGTACTTATAATCTAATTTGAATCTCTCCAGAATTTAAGTGTAACATGATATCTAGGATATGCTTGCTCCATTTTCTGTTCTATCTTTTAATTACCCATGAATAGGAGAAGGCATAACTCCCATAATGACTTAAGAAAGGGCGAAGTACCATAGCCTCTTTTTGCAATACTAAGTACAGTATTTTGTTGTGCACTTGGTACTTTTGAAAGGTAGAACATTGTAGCAACTCCCGATCATCAACATAAAGTCTTGACTTTGTTTGGGACGAGCAAAGGATAAGCTCAGGGGAGTTTGTTGACGGCTGTTATATACCAAATCCACCCGTCAATATAACTCAATTATGTGAAGGATTGATCATTTCTTGCACACATCACCTCTCTACTTGACCTATTTCCACTTGTACTTGGAGAAATATGTGTATGCAAATATTTATACAGGAATTGAGGAAAATAATAGGGAGAAATCCTAAAATATCATCCCAGCCAATCAGGCGACGACACGTGGCACCACATGGATCAAATGGCCCAGAACGGAAGTATCCGAGGCCACCCAACGGTGTAGCAGCAATATCAGTCAATGGGACCCACCTGACAGCCACCTGCATGAAGTACGGGCCGTTTGGAGCCCTGACCAGGTCGGCCGAACCACA
The DNA here is from genome assembly GCA_036927565.1 of Tuctoria greenei. Classification (NCBI taxonomy): domain Eukaryota; kingdom Viridiplantae; phylum Streptophyta; class Magnoliopsida; order Poales; family Poaceae; genus Tuctoria; species Tuctoria greenei. Next base: position 204,558,005 of record JAYESD010000002.1, read on the forward strand.
GGGTCGGCCAACCTGGTACTGGCGCCAAACGCGGTCAACTTCCACGTGTTGGCTCCTCTTGCTCCCTGGAGTCAATGAAGACTAATTCGCGTGCTTTTGGTGGCGGGAACTGACCTCAACACTAGTATAAATAGGACCCCATACCCCTCACATCAATACACACCACTTGGGCATCATTCTGTTGTATACACTATCTTCCATAGTCCTTAGAGGAGTTAGGATGTACAGAGGAGAGCCTCTAGTCCCAAGTCCAAATTGGGAAAAGAGTAGAAGGAGTCTCTTCCCAATTCCACATTGGGAAAGGTATGTCTCATGTATTCCTTCTTGTATTTCTGACTTTGTGCTCAATAAAGAAATTATCTTTAGTCTTCTTTTATACGTATACTTGGACAAAGCGTTTCTTGTTTGATTGTGGAGTCCATGTAAGTGGAAGGTATAGTCTTTATGACTGTACTCTCATGATCACATCTTATGGTAATAAACACTATAGACCCCCACTATAGTCTATGTAGTTATGATATGATTATGTTAATATGAATAACTATGCTATGCAATCAACATTGGTTCAACAATGATTTAGTTCATTTCCTTAGGATGGCTTGTGCTGCAGCTCTTAAGGTATTTGCTTAGTAGGCTAGCATGGTGCTAGTGTATTTAAGTAGCATTGGATATGTCGTAGACCCATGGATTGAAGAGGTAGGAGTAGGTGGTGACAGCCCTATCTGTCCTTTGTAATCCTCCACGTTCGGCTATGCCACAGGCTCTTGGCTGGAGTCACCCTAGTATTGCTAGGGGTAAGCCCGAGCCTGATGTGTTGAATACTATTGCATAGTAATTCATCATTGACATGACCATTAGTATCTACCTTAGGCTATGCATATGTATTAGGAGCATTGTAGGAGCAACTCTCTAACTCTTAATCCAATCTCCCTCTAGGACCCATTTACCCTTTAGAATAGATTGCCTAGGTGTGTGTCACACTACCCCTATTATCAACTTACCCCTTGTATGGATAATTGATTAGTATCCCTAGCTTGACCATAAGAGTAGTATATACTTTACTCCATTGCCTTCCTTTGGGATAAATACGATACCCTTGGGAATACTCATGGGTGAAATGCTACAACGGTATCTTCCATACGCTTGTGGATCTCATCTCTTTAACGGAGATGATCTGTGGTGTTAAGAAATACCAGCAAGCATTTCTAGCGCCGTTGCCGGGGATGATTTGTTAGTATATCTTAGGAGCCGTCAACAGCTTCCTCGTTGGGAAGTAGGTCAATGATTAGCCTCCGGCATTTGTACAAATGATAATGCAAGTTAGGTAATCGAATTTCATTGACAAAGCCGAAATAATAAAATATCAACGAGCCATCTTGATCATGCTTAAGGTTATGTCCTTGCACTAAATATTCTTCATCAATTAATTCTCTTTCATTTTCAATGTACTCAAATGATGAATATTCAAGTGCTCCTACCCTAGTAGCTATACGGGTAATCAATGAAGTGCATTCAATTGGCCCTACCCTTGGAATGTAATCTAACCATTGTGTCATAATGGCAATAACTAGAGCAACTTTTATCTTTTTAATCATGGCAAATAAAATTTTCAGCTCATCATCACGCACTATCTTTACATTTCCTTTAGGGAACATAGTCATAGCCACCCATCTATGCATGAAGCGTAAAGTGGGGTTGTGCAAATGGCTATTCCTAGGTGCACTACATCTGACCTCACCAGTTAAACCTTTCCAAAATCTTTGTTTGTTCAACTTAGGCAAATTGTCTAATTCTAGCAAACAACGTTTCTGGAAGCCTAGGATTTCACATAATTCTTTTCATAGGATGTTGTATTCTTTTTGAAATAACCGATAAGTAATACCATCAAATCCTATCTTGAGTGTGCAAAGGAATTGTATGGAGAGAAGGCGTGAACCTTTCTCCTCTATGCGAGCAAAGTTTTTCCATCCTAGTGCACGCCAAATGGAAAATAATTTGGAATACATACCTATTTTGGAGATCAAATCCGGATCATAAGCTTTCGTATGAGAAAACTCACGATCTTTGAGGAGCTTGCGTGCTTGATCTTCATCTTCACTTTGTATGTCGACGTCGTCGTCGTGAAGAAGTTGGTGAGGGTTGCTCCTTTCACCCATGGGAGTGTCCCCTCCTACACTCCTCCTCCGTGAACTTGGTGTAGCAACAGAAGAGGGGTGTGCACTTGAGCCTCCACCATGGCTTGAGCTTGCAGCCTCCTTCCTCTTTCAAAATAACCGTTTCATTCCTTTCATGGCCACAACAAACAAGAACACAACAAGGCAAAAACTCAGAAAAAGGTTATGTTGGTGAAAACAAAACCACAGCAAATTTTTGCCTTGGATAACTTGAAAGAAAATTGCAAATGCAAAGAAAAGAAAATCTTTTTGGGTTGCATTCTTAGCAAGTGCGTTTCAATGAAGAGCAAGAAAAACAATTTGAGCAAGAGTGACTTTGGGGATGTATGAAATGAGGTGAAGTGTGAAGAGAAGAGGTCCTCACGTCCACCATTTACATTGTGCAATCCCAACAGTCACTAGGGCACCAAATGTAGCCGTTGGAGGAGAGAGATCCAAATTGGCTCCTTCCCCTAGTCGGCTGACCTGACAGGTGGGCCCCCTATTCTTCCCTTTTGGCAGGTGGCTCCCCAACGGCTATGGAATAAGCCTGTTGGTGAAATACGACTTTTGTAGCTCAGAAAAATTGTTTCAACTTGCTAAGAAAATCAAATATGCAATGGGGAAAAATCAAATTAAATGAAGAAAATAAAATGAATTGAAAGAAATGAAAAAAACAAATAAAGGATACCTACCAATTTAACCTATTGGCTAGGTCTCACCACCGTCCGTGAGATGGACACTCCTCCTTCATTTCTTGACATCCGGGCCCGGATGGATGGGCTCGGATGGCTTGTCTCGCTTATTCCGCCATTCCTTCTTTGGTGGCTTGATGGACTTGGGCCTTTTAGGAGGCCCGGACTTCTCCGTCTTCTTAGGGTGTCGGCGTGGACGATAAGACGAGTTTTCCACATAGATCAAATTCCTCATGAATGCAATGAGTGGGTCCACCTTTGGAGGTGTGATTTTGAACTCTTGAATGTGTTTAACATTTGGCCCATACTTGATACAGATCATGGATCATTGCTCCAACTTTGAGAAAAAGTTAAACTTATCCTCCTTGCCATTGCTATGGAAGTGGATTTCTCCAACTCCCACATCTATGCGAGCTTTCGCGGTGCTTAGGAACGAGCAACCAAGAAGGAGCGGTGTATCCTTCTCGACCTCCATGTCGAGCACCACGAAATCCACGGGTATGAAGCAGTTCCGGATTTTCACCGGGACATCTTTGGCAATACTCGCCGAATAACGGACCAAAGAATCAGCCAGTTGGAGCTGCATTGGTGTTGGAATAAGCTTCGTGAAGTTCAGCTAGTTGAAAACCACCTTGGGCATCACACTCACACTTGCTCCAAGGTCACAAAGGGCCTTGTCAAAGTGGTGTGCCCAAATTGAGCATTAGATTGTAGGACATCCAGGGTCCTTTAGCCAGTTGCCTCCTTGTAAAGAAATAATATTGGCACTTTCCACGGGAGGTTCGGGCTGTCCTGCCATCTTGCCATTCTCCATTGGAATATAATAGCCAACAGCTTCTTGGATAGAGCATCATTGATCTTCAGCTGGCTAATGGAAAGTTGTCTCATGTTGAGTTGATTTCCATTGTTTCCACTGTTGTTGTACCCTCCTTGACAGAATGGGTGTGGTTGGCCCCACCCTTGACCTCCTGGACGATAACCATTGTTGTTTCCATTGTTGGATAGGTATACAGCATCCTCACGGGTTTCTGGGCAGTCATTGCCCATATGGCCCGCGTAGCCACAAACTTCACATGTGATGTGAGAGTCTAAGGCATAGTCTTTGCCACATACCTCACCATTGCCTTGTCCATCAATCTTCTTCATAAGGAGTTCCAATTTAGTAGCGATCATGTCCACCTCCTTCAAGGTGTGCATGCCTTGTTGGCGGGTATGGAGACGCTCGTCTCTCCAACCCATGTTTGACATCATCTTCTCAATCAAATCATTGGCTTTGGGCACCGTCAATGAGAAGAAGGCACCTCCAGCAGCAGCATCAACATGATCACGGGCGGAAGGGATCAGCCCGTTGTAGAAGTTTTGGATAATTAGCCAATCATCCATCCCATGGTGGGGAAAGACTAGGATAGACTCCTGCAACCTCTCCCAAGCCTCGGGAATAGATTCCTTGGCATCTTGCTAGAAGCTGGAAATTCTTCCATGTAGGGCATTGGTCTTGCCCAGCGGGAAAAACATGGCGAGGAATGTCGTAGAACATTTCTCCCAAGTGTCTATGGCACTTCGGTTCGCGTAGAACCACTGTTTCGCTCTCCCAAGAAGATAGAACGGGAACAGACTAAGACAGACAACATCAGGAGATACGTCCTTTACCTTAAAAGTGCTACAGATCTCAGAGAACTGTTGTAGGTGAGCACTTGCATCCTCGTTAGACTTCCCACAAAATGGGTTGGCTTGCACCATAGTGATCAGGCTAGTCTTGATTTCAAAGTTTACGTCTCCCGTGTCAACAGTGGGCCCAACAGGCACATTGTTAGCAGAGGGAGCCGAAAACTCACGAAGGGTCTTCTATGCCATTGGTGTTTCGGTTGTTGGTGTGGTTTTGCTGACTTGCTTTGCCACTCGAAGCTTCTGAGGGGTCACGACACGAGTTCTATCTCTCAGAAGGGATTCAGGATCTTCAACAAAGTTTTTCGACAAGCGTAAACCAGACATACAATACCCCATTTTCTCATAAAATGCAAAAACAAAGAGGGGTCATCCTACTAAAACCTACCAGGGTCCTATCCTATTCACTTAATCATGCAATACTTCAGTTTCCTTGCCCGACAACGGTGCCAGAAATGCTTGTCGATATTTCCTACGCACTACTAACAATTCATCCCTAGCAGTGGAGCCAAAAATGCTTGTTGGTATGTTTTAATTCTCAAGTGAATGTCTGCAAGCGCACGAAAACTATCTGTGACGCCCGGTTCCGAAAAATGAACCAAGCTAACGCATATGTGTGCCCAGGATGTTCATCACACATACACGAGTGCAATCACAAAAGAGTATACAGAAAATTACCACAAGACAAGATTAATTAACCAAATTTTATTGCACAAACTAGATTATCCTCGAATACAAGCTCTAATGAATATTAATGACAAGTTCAACTAATGCGGCGGAAATAAACTAATTAAGCAAACTAAACAACTATGCAACATAAGCGACTGGGTTTGTATGCGCAGCTCCAATCAACACCACAGGCAAGCTGACGGTAGACACAGCCTAGAACTCCGCATTATCGCCATTAAACTCCCAAACCTGACCTGCAACTGTTGGGGTGGGGATTGCAAGAGTGAGTACATGTTGTACTCAGCAAGTGTGGAAAGTATGACATGTGGCTGATTCAAATGACGACAATATTAATGGCAAAGTTCTGAAAGTACATTAAAACATTTGAAAAGCAATATATTACATTATGTGAAGTAAACCCATCATAATCATAAATAATATCATAATACTAGTCCATAATTCACCATCCTCATCCATGATTCCAGATTTCATCATTTGCCAATAACCATATTCAATACCAGAAATTAATCCATAACCATCCATAACCATTACCAAACCATAACCATCCCAATTACCAATTTCCCTCTAATCATGTAGGTCATCCAGGCGCTCATAACCGGGAGCACGGCTATCATGATAGTTTATTTAGACTCTGCAGAGTTTTTACCTCTTTACCCACGTGTTTGTGATTTCATCACCCGTCGGCGACTAAGGAACCTCCCTCATGCCAATTACACTTCCTTTGGTGTATGGCCAAGAGATCACAAAATAGCCTTTACAAAGAGATTACTAGCCTATTTAGACCCCACTGAGGTTTCACCGGTGGCGATGCCTCCAACTGAGCACATCTTCAACCAAGGGCCCCCTCTTGAGCCATTCGGATCCCAGGGTAGTCCCACCAATCATCAACAAACCCAGTCCAACTACCCCTTCCCCGAGCATCCACAATGGTCCAAACAACACTAGCAAAGCCCTAATTAATCAGCTACGCCACACCCATACTTGGCCTTGTGGTGGCACTGTAGTCCTGGCTTATTCTCGCATGAACCGGTCCTTAGATCTAAAGCAAGCAAACCACCATAACATCCAACCCATCCACATACCAGGCTTGCTTAGATCACCCATTACCATACCATATTTAACCAGTTCATGTTAACTAGAATATCATTGATGCATAATTAAACGTGTAGTGTTGTTTGTCATCCCAATTAATTAAGCGAAGCAAAAAGGTAAAAAAAATCCCATCCCGACTCTCTACCATATATTCCAGGTGACAAGGGTGGTCAAACAAATCTAGTAAACTTCCTACCATAGGATTCCCATCAAATTGACACAAGCATGCAGTTTGCAAACAAAACATTTATTTTAAAACAGGATCAATATGCTTCAAGGACACTTGCCTTGCTCTTGCTGTTGATTAGGGTCAAAGCCTTCAAACTCCTGGTGCTGTAGATCCTCCGCGGCACTTTCTAGCGCAAATCCGTCTAATCCACACAATAAACATACAAGACAAGGAACACAATCAAAGAGTGCACAAATATTACTCAATATGACATGACATGCATGATTGATGCAAATGCAAGGTAGAACTTGTTACTAGATTGCTTTTAATGATCACTAATTATTTCTAATAGCTTTTAACAAGTTTATACAGGTGTGGAGTTGATTAGATCCAATTTTAGAATTAATTCAACTCAACTTAACCAGAAAGATCGGACTAGTCCGCTAGGGACCGGACAAGTCCGCACTTCGCGAGATCAGCAGATTAGGGTTTTCTAGATCGACGTAAATTTGGAGATTAGGGGTTGAATTCACGTAAGGAAAAGATAATATAAGGTATACCAGGTTTTTAGAACTCCAATGAACCAAGAAACTTGGAGGTAACACTTGGATCTTGATGATCTAGGGTTGGTGATGAACTTGGAGATGAATTGGTGGTGAAGGCCGAAACTTGGTGGAGATCTTGATCCTTCTTCGTTTCCTCCTCTTCTTCCTCTTGCTTGGGATCTTCTCCTCCCTCCTTGATGGTGGCTCCCCACGAACTAGGGTTTGGGTGGGTGGAAAAGTGGAAAATAGATGTAAAACCAAGGGGTGAGGTTGTTTATATAGAGGTGGAGGCTAGGGTTAGATGGATTTCGAGTTTGGGATGAGTAGAGGCCGGTTTAGAGTCCCACATGGGCTCTAAAAGAGTTGGGCACGACGTCCCTAGGCCCACTTAACGTGAAACCCAAGAAACAAGTCGTAAAACAAAAGGTCAATCTCGGAGTCACGAAATATCGGACAAGTCCGGACAGGACCGGACTAGTCCGAAGTCGTCCAGAGAGAAAATCGAACAAGTCTGGCCATACATCAGACAAGTCCGAATTTGAACAGAAAGGAAAACGGACAAGTCTGTTTTTAGACAGAGAGAAATCGGACTAGTCCTCAGCAAAACCAGACTAGTCCGCACTTTCCTACATTTTTAAGTGCGGTTTTGCTCCAAATCAATTTTAAACTTGTTCCTCTTGTTATGGGTTAATGTTAAACATGTATATGAATGTATGTAGGGCATGATGCATGAAAATGAGGGTGTTACAAACCTACCCCCCTTAAAATGAATCTCGCCCTCGAGATTCGACGCGGAAGAGAAGAGATAGGGAAATTCCTTCTTGATATCATCTTCTAGCTCCCAAGTTGCTTCTTTTTCTGTGTGGTGCTTCCATTGAACCTTACACCATCTAATAACCTTGTTCCTTGTGACCCTCTCCTTAGTTTCCAAGATCTTAACCGGTTGCTCGGCTTAAGTCAAATCTTCCTCTAGTTCCAATTCTTCCATTGGCACTTGTTCTTCTGGTACTCTCAAACACTTTTTGAGCTGGGAAACATGGAACACATCATGGACATCCGATAGGTGAGCTGACATCTCCAACTTATACGCTACTTCTCCCCTTTTGTCCAAAATCTTGAATGGTCCAATGTAACGAGGTGCTAGCTTGCCTCTTATGTTAAACCTCTTATGACCTCTCATTGGTGACACCTTGAGGTAAACAAAATCTCCTATCTCAAAGGCTAATTTCCTTCTCCTATTGTCCGCATAGCCTTTTTGTCTTGATTGGGCAGCCCTCAAGTTTTCACGAATTATTTGGACTTGCTTTTCGACTTCTTGCAACACATCCGGACCAAATACTTGAGTTTCTCCTGCTTCATTCCAGAACAAAGGTGTCCTACACTTCCTCCCATAAAGCGCTTCATATGGTGACATCTTCAAACTTGCTTGGTAACTATTATTGTATGAAAATTCTGCGTATGGCAAGCTTTTGTTCCAACTTTTCCCATGCTTTAAAGCACAAGCTCTTAACATGTCCTCCAAAATCTGATTGGTCCTCTCGGTTTGTCCATCCGTTTGAGGATGATATGCTGAACTAAAATTCAACCTCGTTCCCAAAGCTTCATGCAACTTTTGCTAAAACCTGGAAGTAAATTGAGAACCTCTATCCGAGACTATATTCTTCGGTACTCCATGTCGGCACACAATATGCTCCGTATACAATTCTGCTAGCTTCGCGGTGGTATATGTGGTCTTGACAGGAATAAAGTGAGCTGATTTTGTCAACCGATCTACAATTACCCATATTGAATCATAGCCATACTGGGTTCACGGTAATCCCACTATAAAGTCCATACCAATCTCTTCCCATTTCCACTCTGGAATCTTCAATGGCTGCAATAACCCTGCTGGCCTTTGATGTTCCGCCTTGACTCGTTGGCACACGTCACACAATGCAACATATTCGGCTATGTCCTTCATCATGCTATCCCACCAATAGCAAGTCTTCAAGTCTTTGTACATCTTCGTACAACCTGGGTGAATTGAGTAAGGCGAGTCATGTGCCTCTTTTAATATTGTCTCCCGAATATGCTTTACGTTAGGAACAACGATCCTCTTTCCATGCCATAAGGTACCATGTTCATCCTCGTCAAATCTGAATTCTCTCCCTTCTTCGGTCCTTTCCTTGATTTCCTTGATCTCCTCATCTGTGGTTTGTGCCTCTCGAATTTCTTGTTCCAAGGTTGGGTTTAACTCCATCATCTCCATCTCGTTTACAAACCCAAGGTTCAACCGTTCAAACTCCTTGCATAGCTCGGATGGTAACTCTCGAACTGTGAGTTGATGACTTACTCCTTTTCTACTCAAAGCATCGGCCACTACATTGGCCTTTCCCGGATGATAGTTGATCCCCAAATCATAATCTTTGATGAGCTCCAACCATCTTCGTTGCCTCAAGTTCAGATCCGTTTGTGTGAAAATATACTTCAAACTCTTATGATCCGTATAAATCTCACACCTATGTCCAAGAATATAGTGTCTCCAAATCTTCAATGCATGTACCACGGTCGCGAGTTCCAAATCGTGCGTGGGGTAATTCTGCTCATGTTTCTTCAGTTGTCTGGATGCATAGGCGACCACTTGACCTTCTTGCATCAATACACACCCAAGCCCTTGTCTTGATGCGTCACAATAAATATCAAAACTCTTGCTTACATCTGGCAATACCAAAACTGGGGCTGTTGTTAACCTCTTCTTCAACTCCTCAAAATTGTTTTGATAAGCTTCAGCCCATTGGAACGCCTTTCCCTTCATTAGCAACTCCATCATAGGCTTGGCTATCTTGAAAAGTCCTTGATGAATCTACGGTAATATCCAGCCATCCCAAGAAAACTCCTTATTTCCATGACATTTTGCGGCGGTTCCCACTTAAGCACATCTCTCACCTTCCCTGGGTCAACTGATACTCCTCCTCCGGAAATAATGTGGCCTAATAAAGAAACTTCTCGTAACCAGAATTGACATTTACTGAACTTGGCATACAATTGGTGTTCTCATAGCTTCTGCAACGTAAGCCTCAAGTGTTCCTCATGTTCCTTCTCATCCTTCGAGTAGATCATAATATCATCAATAAACACCACAACGAACTTATCTAAGTACTCCATGAAGACCTTATTCATGAGGTACATAAAGTAGGCAGGTGCATTTGTCAATCCAAAAGACATCACGGTGTACCCATAAGATCCATACCGTGTCCTAAAAGCTGTCTTGGGTATGTCCGATGGTCTAATCTTCATTTGAAAGTATCTCGACCTCAAATCAATGTTATAGAAGACACAAGCACCCTTCATCTGATCCAATAAATCCTCTATGCGTGGCAAGGTATACTTGTTCTTGATTGTTACCTCGTTGAGAGCTCTGTAATCCACGCACATCCTTTGGGATCCGTCCTTCTTGTCCACAAATAGAACGGGCGCTCCCCAAGGTGAAGAGCTAGGGCGAATGAAACCCTTCTCTAATTGCTCTTGAATCTGCTTCTTGAGCTCCGCTAATTCCATAGGAGGCATCCTATACGGCCTCTTAGCTCTAGGTGCAGTTCCAGGTATTAAATCAATAACAAAGTCAATGTCTCAATCGGGCGGCATACCTGGCAACTCGTCCGGAAACACATCCAAAAATTCACACACTACTGGAATCTCCTCAATTGCGGCACTGTCCACATGATTCAGCTCCAATTGCTTCAATGCGGTTTGAGATGCTTCAAATTCTACGGTGATCCCTTCCTCATTGGTCAACTTCACCGTCTTCGTGGCACACTCAATAACTCCATTGTGCTTCCTTAACCAGTCCATACCAAGTATAATGTCCAATCCTTGAGAATCCAAAACAATGAGGTTGGCGGAGAAGTCTACCCCCCTTATTCTAAGGCTTACCTTTGGACATACTATATTTGTCCTCATCTCTCCTCCAGGAGACTTAACCAATAGAGTAAACTTCATATGAGAGATAGGCAAACTATACTTGGCAACATACTTTGATGCAATGAATGAATGCGATGCTCCAAAATCAAATAACATAGTCGCGGGGTTGGAGTTGGCGAGAAACATACCAATGACCACGTCATCCGCTTGTTGAGCATCCTCCATAGAGACATGATTCACGTTGCCACGAGCAATATTCTGCTGTCCACGGCTTCCTTGTGGCGCTCCTCCATTGGGTCTTGGGTTTTGCCTCGGTGCATTGCTCCCTTGACCAAGGCCTGACCTAGGACATTGATGCGCAAAGTGTCCAGCTTCTCCACAGGTATAACACTTCTTAACTCCACCAGAATTATTGGGACGAGTTTGGTTTTGAACATTGGCTCCAGGAAAATCAGCACGAGGTGCATAAGGCATTGGAGGACTAGGTGCTTGCATAACAGGGCGCTGCTGCACAAACTGAGTTGGGCGTGGTGCATAACCAGGGCGCTGAGCAGGAATAGAGGAGCTGTAATGAGGCGCATTGGGCGGCGCAAGGCGAGGGCGCACATTACTTCCTTGTTGTTGTCCTTGATATGGCGCCTTTCTCTTGATTTCTAGCTCCATCTCACGAATCTTGTTCTCAACCACAATTGCTTTGTCCACAAGCTTCTGGAAGTTGACATAGTCACAATTGGGCAATTGCACTTGGATCTCATTGTTGAGGCCTCTCATGAACAAGTATTGCTTCCGGCTGTCCCGACTAACATCCTCAGGCGCATACCTTGGGAGTTGAGTGAATTTATTGAGATATTCACTCACACTTGATCTTCTTTGCCTTAACATCTCAAATTCTTGCCTCTTCAAGATCATAACACCTTCCGGCACATAATGAGAACGGAAACTCTCCTTGAATTCCGCCCAGGTGATCCTCCCTTGATTCTCATGAGCATTCCAATAAGAATCCCACCAATCCGCAGCTGCTCCAACTAGTTGATGAGAAGCAAACAAGACCTTCTCCCGGTCACTGCATTGGACAATAGCTAGCTTCTTCTCCACGGACTTGAGCCAATCATCCGCATCCATAGGGTCGGCAGCTTGGGCAAAGGTCGGCGGCCTAGTCCTCATAAACTCTCCCAATCGGTTATGAGGGGGTGGGGGTGGCCGTGGAGGCATGTGGGGCTGATTGTTGATATTGCCAGCCTGCAGCTGTCCCGTTGTTTGTATCATGGTCTGCGTGAGCTGGTTTTGCATAGCCAATAGCTGCTCAATGTTGATAGCTCCCTGAGTAGATCCTTGTCCGATGTTGTTCTGAGGCACTCCATTGTTCTCCTCCTCATCATTGCCATCCCTCTGGTTGCGAGTCCTCACCATCTGAAGAAAAGCAATAGATAAGAATTAGAAAACGTCCCCAACTATATGCATCAAGGGATATGAAGCTAACCAACTAGCTATACTAGCCTAGGTGGACATGGCAATGCTAAGGCATCCCAAAATCCTCTATTAAGCACACAAGCAAACAATATATATATAGCAAACAACAAGCCAACAAAATCAAATCGATTCCTGAGTGGTCCTATGTGCTCTAAAGTGTCCAGTCTATCTAGGCTGCATCCTACAGTCAACCTGTGGCTCTGATACCAATCTGTGACGCCCGGTTCCGACAAATGAACCAAGCTAACGGATATGTGTGCCCAGGATGTTCATCACACATACACGAGTGCAATCACAAAAGAGTACACAGAAAATTACCACAAGACAAGATTAATTAACCAAATTTTATTGCACAAACCAGATTATCCTCGAATACAAGCTCTAATGAATATTAATGACAAGTTCAACTAATGCAGCGGAAATAAACTAATTAAGCAAACTAAATAACTATGCAGCATAAGCGACTGGGTATGTATGCGCAGCTCCAATCAACACCACAGGCAAGCTGACGGTAGACACGGCCTAGAACTCCGCATTATCACCATTAAACTCCCAAACCTGACCTGCAACTGTTGGGGTGGGGATTGCAAGAGTGAGTACATGTCGTACTCAGCAAGTGTGGAAAGTATGACATGTGGCTGATTCAAATGACGACAATATTAATGGCAAAGTGCTAAAAAGTACATTAAAACATTTGAAAAGCAATATATTACATTATGTGAAGTAAACCCATCATAATCATAAATAATATCATAATACCAGTCCATAATTCACCATCCTCATCCATGATTCCAGATTTCATCATTTGCCAATAACCATATTCAATACCAGAAATTAATCCATAACCATCCATAACCATTACCAAACCATAACCATCCCAATTACCAATTTCCCTCTAATCATGTAGGTCATCCAGGCGCTCATAACCGGGAGCACGACTATCATGATAGTTTATTTAGACTCTGCAGAGTTTGTACCTCTTTACCCACGTGTTTGTGATTTCATCACCCATCGGCGACTAAAGAACCTCCCTCATGCCAATTACACTTCCTTTGGTGTATGGCCAAGAGATCACAAAATAGCCTTTACAAAGGGATTACTAGCCTATTTAGACCCCACTAAGGTTTCACCGGTGGCGATGCCTCCAACTGAGCACATCTTCAACCAAGGGACCCCTCTTGAGGCATTCGGATCCCAGGGTAGTCCCACCAATCATCAACAAACCCAATCCGACTACCCCTTCCCCGAGCATCCACAATGGTCCAAACAGCACTAGCAAAGCCCTAATTAATCAGCTACGCCGCACCCATACTTGGCCTCGTGGTGGCACTGTAGTCCTGGCTTATTCTCGCATGAATCGGTCTTTAGATCTAAAGCAAGCAAACCACCATAACATCCAACCCATCCACATACCAGGCTTGCTTAGATCACCCATTACCATACCATATTTAACCAGTTCATGTTAACCAGAATATCATTGATGCATAATTAAACGTGTAGTGTTGTTTGTCATCCAAATTAATTAAGCAAAGCAAAAAGGTAAAAAAATCCCATCCCGACTCTCTACCATATATTCCAGATGACAAGGGTGGTCAAACAAATCTAGTAAACTTCCTACCGTAGGATTCCCATCAAATTGACACAAGCATGCAGTTTGCAAACAGAACATTTATTTTAAAACAGGATCAATATGCTTCAAGGACACTTGCCTTGCTCTTGCTGTTGATTAGGGTCAAAGCCTTCATACTCCTGGTGCTGTAGATCCTCCGCGGCACTTTCTAGCGCAAATCCGTCTAATCCACACAATAAACATACAAGACAAGAAACACAATCAAAGAGTGCACAAATATTACTCAATATGACATGACATGCATGATAGATGCAAATGCAAGGTAGAACTTGTTACTAGATTGCTTTTAATGATCACTAATTATTTATAATAGCTTTTAACAAGTTTATACAGGTGTGGAGTTGATTAGATCAAATTTTAGAATTAATTCAACTCAACTTAACCCGAAAGATCGGACTAGTCCGCTAGGGACCGGACAAGTCCGCACTCCGCGAGATCAGCATATTAGGGTTTTCTAGATCGATGTAAATTCGGAGATTAGGGGTTGAATTCATGTAAGCAAAAGATAATAGAAGGTATACCAGGTGTTTAGAACTCCAATGAACCAAGAAACTTGGAGGTAACACTTGGATCTTGATGATCTAGGGTTGGTGATGAACTTGGAGATGAATTGGTGGTGAAGGCTGAAACTTGGTGGAGATCTTGATCCTTCTTCGTTTCCTCCTCTTCTTCCTCTTGCTTGGGATCTTCTCCTCCCTCCTTGATGGTGGCTCCCCACGAACTAGGGTTTGGGTGGGTGGAAAAGTGGCAAATAGATGTCAAACCAAGGGGTGAGGTTGTTTATATAGAGGTGGAGGCTAGGGTTAGATGGATTTCGAGTTTGAGATGAGTAGAGGCCGGTTTAGAGTCCCACATGGGCTATAAAAGAGTTGGGCACGACGTCCCTAGGCCCACTTAATGTGAAACCCAAGAAACAAGTCATAAAACAAAAGGTCAATCTCGGAGTCACGAAATATCGGACAAGTCCGGACAGGACCGGACTAGTCCGAAGTCGTCCAGAGAGAAAATCGGACAAGTCTGGCCAAACATCGGACAAGTCCGAATTTGAACAGAAAGGAAAACGGACAAGTCTGTTTTTAGACAGAGAGAAATCGGACTAGTCCTCAGCAAAACCAGACTAGTCCGCACTTTCCTACATTTTTAAGTGCGGTTTTGCTCCAAATCAATTTTAAACTTGTTCCTCTTGTTATGGGTTAATGTTAAACATGTATATGAATGTATGTAGGGCATGATGCATGAAAATGAGAGTGTTACACTATCGATGTAGAATTTTCCCTTTGAAGAGTATCCTCAAAGGGTGTCATTTATATTTTCCCAAAGGAAGGCTAGATGGAAGTAAAACAATCATCAAGTGAAAAGGTTAGGTTGGCCTAGGTAGAGTTCTAGGAAGGATGGGTTAAATGATAAGTTGAGGTAGTGTGACACACACAAGAGCATTCTATCCTAAGGGTATAAATGAGGTAATAGATGGATTTTGCTAAGAGTTAGGTAGAGACTCCTCCTATACTTCTAATGTACATATACATGGCCTAAGTTAGTTACTAATGATCATGTTAATTATGAATTCTCATGCTAAGTGGATTAGCACATCGGGCACGGGTCTACCCCTAGCAACACTAAGCGACTCCCACCAAGAGCCTGTGGCATAGCCGAATGTGGAGGATTACAAAGGACAGATAGGGCTGTCACCACCTACTAACTACCTCTTCAATCCATGGGTCTACAAGACATTCAATGCTACTCTCTATCTTAGCACCATGCTAGCATATTAAGTAATTACCTTAAGATCCTGGGCACAAGCCATCCTAAGGCAATGAACTAAATCATCGTTGAACCAATATTAATTCATAGCATAAGTGATTCATGTTAACATAACCATATCATAGCTAATAAGACTATGGTGGAGGTTTATAGTGTTTATAATAATGTAATGAACATGGTAATCATAATATACTACTCCTACCACATACATGGAATCCACAATCAAACAAGAAACGCTTCATCCAAGTATATGAACATATGAAAACTAAAGATAACATCCTTATTATGAATAATGTCACAAATACAAATAGGAATATGGGAGACTTACCTTTCCAAATTGTGAAGAGACTCCTTCTACTCCTCTCCTAGTTGGACTATGGACTAGAGCCTCTCCTCTCTACAGCCTATACTCCACTAAACCTATGGGGAGTAGTGGATACAAGGATGAATACTCAAGTGGTGTGTGTTGAAGTGAGGGATTCTATTTATAGCTTGGAGAAGGGTCGATTCCCGCCACCAAAAGCATTCAAATCAATCACCCATGACCACTTCAATCCAGGAGAAGAAACCACGTGGAGTTTGACCGAGAAAGGCGCTAGGAACTAGTCGACCGACTAGGGGGGTCGGCTGACCTGGTCTTGGCCCCTTTTGCGGTGTGATTTCTTCAGGTGACTGACAGGTAGGTCCCATGGACTAATATGCGTGCTACGCCGTTGGATGGCCTCAGATACGTCTGTTTGTGGGCTATTTGATCCATGTGGTGTCATGTGTCATCGCTTGATTTGCTGTAATGATAATTTATAGGATCCATCCTTTTGTTTCACTTCACTTCTACATAGAATCCCTATATGCACTACTTTCTCCAAGGACAAGTGGAAATAGGTTAAATAGAAAGGTGATGTGTGCAAGAAATGACAAGTCCTTCACATAATTAATTTATATTAACGGGTGAAATTGGTGTATAACAGCCATCACATCCAACCTCAAATCTTCGATTCTTCGGTAAAAATCCCACTTGACCCTAGTTCTCAACTTTCCTTAAATCTTGCTTATGTTTCTTGATTCCTAGGGCATACAATACAATGCTGAATGTATTCCTGCTGTATTCATATCCTTGTTGCATCAATCTTTATTAGATTTGTTGGAATAGGAAGTTAAGATTCATACATCAGATGAGAGTAGTCCGGTTCTCGGTACGGACAAGTCTGGTGTGTCGGACAAGTCCGCACTCTGAAAACAGACAAGTCCGGTCCCCTGATAGTTTGAAACACTAAATTCTTATCTCTACAAAGTCTACATATCATTCTTACCGCTCCTTGTATTCTCCGTGTAAGACATGTTGTCATCCATTTCAGATGACAACATGTTTGACTATGAAGGTGAGCGTGAACGTGCAAGAGTTGTAAGGGCAAAAGAAAGGGTAAGCAAGAAAAGTTGTGACTTCAATTCCCACTCCTCTCCTCCAGATGATGCTCTTCCGGAAAAGAGGAAAGTGGTAGTAAAGAAAGCATTGAGCAAGGATGGTGCTGGTGCGAGCTCAACCGTACCTAGAAGGAGCGCCAACAAGGGGAAGGGACTTGCAGGTGGTCCCATTTGTCCGCTCAAGATGAAGTCACCTATGCAGCGCAACAAGCAACCATCAAAAAATGACTTCATGGGGAAAGGAAACGAGTTGGCTGACAAGTTCAAAAAGATTGAAGCTTATGAGCAGCCAAAACAATCTGCTGATCTAAGATTTTGGAGCCACTTCCATGCGGACTACTATTAGCATGTGTACATGAAAATGCGAAATCCAGTGTTTGCTAGTCAATGGGTGGACATGACTTATTTACAATCCAAGAACTGTCAAGCATATCATGAAGTCATGGAGGCATTGGAGAGGCATTGTTTGAAGGATCTTCTATCTTTCCGATATAATTGGAACAATAAAGTCATCACCCAATTTTACTCTACTCTCTACCTTGCCCGTGATGATGGGATAAGATGATTTGGATGACACATGGATCCATGTATAGTGTCACTTATGAGGAATTTGCTAGGATACTTCACCTTGAGGATACCTTGGAAAATGAGCTCATTATTCATAAATTGAAGCCTTTGGAGAAGGATGGGATAGAATTTCTCTATGATACAAGAATGTCATACAAGCCTCCTACTACCAAGTACTTGAAGCCATTCTTTGCCGTGCTTAACAGAATTTTCAGGAAGACTATTGCTCCAAAGGATGGAGATGCAAGGACAATTCAAGGCACTCTAAGGACCTTGATGAAAGTAATAAGCAAGAAAAGGACCTTCAATGTCTTTGAATATATCTACAATGACATTGTGAACATCTCAATCACTTCTAATAGGTCTTGTGGCTATACACCTTACATCATGTTCATGATTGAGAAGGTCACCGGCCTTGAGATTGTTAAGGATGTTGAGCATACTGGCCTCAAGCCCCAGAAGCCAACAGTCTACATTGTTTCCTCTGCTCCCGCCTCACCTGCAGTGGAACAGAGATCTAAGCATGCTCATGATGGCACAAGGACTCCAGCTGCTGCCTCTGCTCCTCCATCCTCCAAAGAGTCCTCCAGTGGTGTGCTGAAAATGCTTTCCTCCATCTTTGCATCCTACCGCAAAGTGGAAATTAGACAGCACAAGGAAAGTCTACCTAGAAAGAGACATCAAAGGTACATGAAGGCAAACAGCAAAGCAATATGTGAGAAGCTAGATATTGAGCCAGTGGGATCACCTCAAATCTCAGAGGATTCAAAAGAGAACATCACAGAGATAACACCCCTCACGAAGCAAGAACCGTCATCCTTTGGACTAGCTGCTATCTCCGCTCCTCCTCCTTAGCATGCACATGAAGATGAATATAGAACTGAGAGTGAGAGAGGGAGTGGCGATGAGTGATTCCCCTTAATTTTTCCCTTTTTGGTGCCTTGATGCCAAAGGGGGAGAGATTGAGACTAGTATTATTTATTTGTAAGCCTTAAGGACAAGAGATCAAGGACATGTATCTTAAATTTCAAATTATTTTAATCTCTATTGGATGTGCCTGTTTTATTTGATATGAATGTGTGATGCTTAGTTTAATATTACTGTGAGGATGGCTGCTATAATTGTTATGCTCTTAATTTTGCTCATCGCATTAATTGATCACACACACGTTACTGGCACCCCACCATAAAGAGTGCATATGTGTGAGAAATTTTTATTGCTCATTTGTCATTCTCATATATGCCCACTTTATGAAAATCAAATTTTACTCTTAATTGTGAAATCTCCATTGGTTGTCATCAATCACCTAAAAGAGGGAGATTGAAAGTGCATCTAGGCATTCCATTGTGGGTTTTGGAAGATTGATGACAAACAAATGATATCCTAATGAATTCATTGAGATGAATGCAGGTCAACAAAGATTAGATATTATGGTGCAACCAAAAAGGTGAAAAATGAGAAGTGAGAAAGGAAGAAGACCAAATGATCAATGGAAGCGCAAAGTAGACATAATTGCATGGATGTGTGTGAGAGACACATCCCAAGAGCTCATGTCTTTGCGTGGAGGGTAAGGGCTAAAATCAATCTAAGCAATTCTCTGAACACCGGACTAGTTCGGACTAGTCCGGACACCAACCTGACTAGTCCAATTAACTTTCTGATGTCACAGTTCACTGAGCACCGGACATGTACGGACACGCACCGGACAAGTCCGTTAAACTCTCTGATGTTTTAATTCACCTTACACCGAACAAGTTCAAAAACAAAACGGACAAGTCCATTCAACATTCTGATATTTCACTTAGACAAATTCGAAAAGCACAACTCACATTGCACCAGACAAGTCCGTCATATTGCGGACTAGTCCGATCAACTTTCTATAATCACAATAGACTAGTCCGATGAACTCTATGTTCCAATACGGACAAGTACGGTATACCTCACATGAAACCCAGTCCCAAAAATGAACCAAGTGCGACGATGTGTGCCCAGGATGTTGATCACACATACACGAGTCCATCACAAATGTTCTACAGAAAGTTACCACATCACATATTAATTAAGTACTTTTATTACAATATTTAAATAATCCTCAAATTTCAACTCTAAGGGTCAATATTAATAGTTCTGAAACTTATGCAACAGAAATAATCTAATTGAGCAATTAAGCGAACTAAGAATAAGGAGTATAACGCGACTTCGAGCATCCAAAGGCAAGCTCATGGTAGCACACAGCCTAGTACTCTGCATGATCCTCAAGATACTCCCAAACATAACCTGAAACTGTTGGTGGGGGAATTGCAAGGGTGAGTACATGTCGCACTCAGCAAGTGTGGAAAAATAATGAGATGTAGCTTAAACAAGGAACTGATAATAAATAATGGATATTTGCTGAAAAGTACATTTAAAACATATGAAAAGCATCCTACAATGTCAATGTGAAATAATCCCATCATATCCCAAATAATAACACAATACAAATCCATCATCTATTAATCATCCATATGCCATTCTCTTACCATCCTCATTGACCATGTCCATTTATCACCATCAATTCATAACCATAACCAAAACCAAAACCAAACCATAACCCAACAATAACCATCCCAAATCCCAAGTTCCACTCTAATCATCGAAGTTGTCCAGGTGCTCATAACCGGCAGCACGACTATCATGATAGTTTTTAACACTCTGCAGAGGTTGTACCACTTTACCCACATGTTCGTGATTTCATCACCTTTCGGTGACTAAGAACCTCTATCATGCATTACACACTTTCGTTGGTGTGTGGCCAAGAGATCACAAAATAGCTTTTACAAAGGGACTGCTTACGGACCCACTAAGGTTTCACCAGCAAGCTTTAATCTCCATTCTCCCACCCACAGGCCGCCTCATGTTCCATGCGGTTCCCAAGGTAGCCCTTCTCAACTCCTATTCCCCGCACCATCCAATGGTCTATACAATACCATCAGCGCACCTAATTATTCAGCTATGCCGCACCCATAGACAACCTTGTGGTGGCAACTGTTGTCATGGCTTATTCTTGCATGAACTGATCCTTAGATACAATGCAAGCAAGCCAATCCACAAATCATTCTTTCTTAGATCTCCCAAGCCCCATGTAACCAATTTACCATATTCATCAATTCACATTATCCATAAGTGCATTAATTCACAGTGTAGCCATTTGGTTGTTTTCCCATCCCAATTAATTAGAACGAAGCAAAAAGGTAAAAAGCCCTTCCCCACTCTCTATACTACATTCCAAGCAACAAGGATGGTCAAAGAAGACTAGTAAACTCCTATCACGGGTTTCCCATCAATTTGACACAAGCATGCAATTTTTCAAATAAATCATTCAATACAGGATCAAAATGATCAAGGACACTTGCCTTGGGTCCTAAGCATATTTAGGGTCAAAAGGTTCAAAGTTCTGGTGGTTGAGGTCCTCGAAAGCACTCTCTATAGCGACACCTTCTATTCCACGCAATAGACATACAAAACAAACATTACAACCAATAAATGCACACATATTTCTCAATATGCCATGACATGCATGATTAATGCAATTATGTGGTAAAACTTGTTAATGAGTTGATATTAATGTTTACTCACTAGTTACAATGATTTTTAACAAGTTTCAAATTGATTTGAATCAAATTGAAATTAATTCAACAACTTCAGATTCAGGTGGCCAGACGAGTCCATACTAGGGACCGGACTGGTACGCCCTGGACCAGAAAGTCGACCGGCCTAGTCCGCACTGCACCGGACAAGTACGCTCACGTGGGGTTCTTGGAGGATTTCCAACTAGAGCATAGTTAAAGTTAATATAGGATGTATTTTATGTTGAAAAGGTTGATCTAAGGTAATTATCGTCAATTCAACAACTCAAGGGTCGTGAATTCGACGGAACTCGAGATCTTGAGTCTAGATCCAAAGAAGATGGAGAATTGATGATGATGTTGATGAGTTGATGAAGATTGAACTTACTTGATCCTTATCACTCCTCCTTCTCTTCTCCTGGCTGCAGTGAACTCCTCTTGATGCCATCTCCCATGAACGAGGGTTTGGGGTTTCTTCAATTGTGACAAATGGGTGAGAGGTTGGGTATTTAGGTGTTTATATAGAGGTGCAGGTGGTAGGGTTTGATGGATTTTGAATTCAAGGTGGTGGAGGCCATGTAGGGGTCCCACATGGGCTTCATAGGGGTTGGGCACGACGTTCTTGGGCCCAATTAAGGCAAATACCGAATAACATGTCGTGCAGGAAAAAAATGAATCCGAGTCGGGCAGACCGGACAAGTCCGCTAGGGGCCGGACTAGTCTGTTGGAGGTCAGAAAGTTGAACGGATAAGTCCGATATCAAGTCAGACAAGTCTGTTCGCAGCCAAAACGAAGTTCTAGAGAGTCAAACGGACAAGTTCGGTATGGGGCCAGACAAGTCCAGAGGCTTGACAATTTCCAAAAACCACATCAAAAGAGGGATCTAGCGGACAACTCCGAAAATCTCGAATAGCTAGGAACGTGTGATACCTATGTGTGCTAAATACATTGGCTATGACGATAAAAGTTTTGAATTTTTCCAAAACACCCGTCTTATCAAGGTCCGACTCTAGGTCTGAGTTCCTGCAAGGTCCGACGATAGGTTCGGCTTGTTCTGGGTAGCTCCAGCAAGGTCCGACTTGCTTTGGCAAGGTCCGACTTCTCTGCCTAGGTCCAACTTATTTTGATTAGGTCCGACTTAATGTGGCTAGGTCCGACTAGCTTTGGTCAGCTTCCATGCTTGGTCCGACTAGCTTTGGTAAGCTCTGGCGCTAGGTCCGACTAGCTTTGGTAAGATCCGACGCTAGGTCCTGCTAGCTTTGATAAGTTCGTCTCAAGGTCCGGTTAGCTTTGGCAAGGTCTGGTGCTAGATTGCAATAGTTCTACTTTTGACTTGCAATGTTTCAAACTTGCTTTTTGTATTATGGAAAGCTTGCTTAGTATTCTATTACTAAGTTTTTGGTGTGTGTTGGTGGTTATGGGTGATATTTTTTTGCTATGGTTTGCAACATGCTTATGTGAGGTGCTCATGTAAGGTGTTGTGGTTATACAAACTAACGAGAGTCAAGTCGAGGACTTGTGCTTGGAAGTATTGGGTGCTTATTCATGTGGAGGTGTTGCTTGAGTTAAAGACATGGCTGGTGATGGTATCCATTCAACTAGTCTTAGGGATAAGGTGAGGTTCAACAATCAAGTTCGAGAGGAATTGTGGTTGAGTTGATCAGGAGGTTGTGCAACATGTTTGAATCAAAGACAATGCGTATGAAGGTATTGTGGACATCGCTGGAAGATGTTTGCACGTGTTCAAGGATTGAATGGACATGACTACATGGTTCCAAGGCGTGATGAAGAGATGTGGACGTAAAGAATGGGTCGGAAAAGTCCAACCGACTAGGTTATGGACTCAGGCTGTGGCTGAGTCGGGTTTGGCTCAAATATGGAAAGATTTGAGTTGGTTACATTAGGATTTCATGGTGAGCACGAAGTTGAGTTGTTTTAGGAATGTAGGATACGTTCCTAAGGTGTTTGGAAGTCTTAAGATTGCTTCTATCTGCATCTTGAGCAGTTATAGAAAGTTTTGGTGGAAACTGAGTAGGATACGAGTCCTAGGTTGGTTTGGGTGGGCCTCATGGCTGGTTATATAAGCAAGGGAGGCCAGAGCTCGTGGTGCACGGATTTTGGCCTTTTCCTCTTGTGTTATAATGAATAAAGATCGTATTTTAAAGGAACTTTTGTGCCTTGTTCGTCCGACTTGTTTCAGACAAGTTTTTCCCGTCGAGTTTCTACACAGCACTACCTTGCTTTGGTGGTTTTATCATAACTCGAGTTTTATAGATCCAATTGATGTGATTCTTTTTGGGTTGTCTTCACAACTTGATTATATATCATCTGTAAAAAAATTCACGGTCATTGGATTTGTGATTTCTGATCTACAAGAATTTCTTTGCTGTGTTGTAGATCTGGGTTTTCTCAGGTAGAACAGATTGACCTTTGTTCGATCTTTTGATCGTAACATGAATTTTTCTGGACGGATTTTTGTTGTTCTTGTTGTGATGTCTTCGTGAATTGATTCTACACAATATATACTGGTTTTGTCACAATTTATCACATTTATATTAGTCGCACACACGATTTCTTTAACAAATCAATTTTCTGCTGAGTGGTTTTTGTTGCTTCCGCAGAAAAAGTTGTAATCTACCATTCACCCCCCTCTTGTAGCTTTTCACATGATCTTCGATCCTACAATTGGTATCAGAGCCACGGTGCTCTAATATTTGTGATTTGCATGTGTTTTGAATAATTGTCATGGAGAAATACTCCGCCAAACCTTGTGTGTTTAGTGGTATTGATTTTCATGTTTGGAAGGCATGCATGGAGGCTTTCATCCAGGCGCAAGGCTTTGCAATATGGGAAAAGGTGTACAAGCCTTACGAAGTGTCGTCAAACAATCGAGTTACGGATACAAATATGAGAGATGTCGACAACAACAACAAGACTCAGAACTTGATCATACAATGATTAACTCAGAGTTACTTCGACCGTGTTGCTCACCTCTGATCTGCGTACAATGTTTGGAAAGCTCTATGTGGTTACCACGAAGGATCCAACACTATCAAGGAGGTAAGGTAAGACATGTTCAAAAAGGAGAGGGAGTGCCGGACCTCAACAATGCTTCGAATGTGGTAAGACAGGACATTTTTGCACGGATTGCCCTAAACTTTCATGTACTACTTCCCGGAATGAAAAGCAAACAAGAACGAAGCACTCTTCTGCAAACTACAACAAGAAAAAGAAAGGTTTTACAAGATGCCAGTTGATGAATAGTTTTATCTCCGCACTTCAAAAAATTGGCTTGAGTGATGTGGACATCGGAAGTGACGAAGATGAAGATGATTTGGCAAACTTGTGCTTCATGGCGGGCAACTCAAGATCAAGTATGGAGGAGGAAGAACACAAGAACGAAAATGAAGAGGTATGTCCTACTTGTGAAGAAATGTGTGATGGTATTTCTTGTGCCACTTTTATACTTAAGAAAACGGACAAAAAGCTTAGGGACGGTGCTGTTAAAATTGAGTCACTAGAATCTGAAATTAATGATTTGAAATCTTTGATTCCTAGTGATGATTCTTGTTCCTTATGTGATTTAATAAATGAAAAATTGTCCTCTCTAAGAAGTGCACACACCTCCACACATGATAAACTTGAGTTAGAAATTGAAAAGAACAAAAAGCTTGCTGCACTTAATGATAAAACTTGAAAGATGCTTGCTGCTCTACAACTGATTTGCATTGTTCTACTTGTGATGATCTTGATAGGAAACTACAAGATGATATGAATGAAATTTCTATATTGAACAATGATTTACATTATCATGAAGTTAAATATTGTTCTAATTTCAAACTAAAAGGAAATGTGAAATCTGCCTAGACTTGTCAAAGAAACTTGATGACATGAATATGACACTAGAGCGGTTTTATAATGAGAATAAGAATTTAAACTTGTTACTGAATTCGTCTAAATCTTGGAATGATAAATCTGTTTTAGGATTTGATTCTCATGCTCATGCTAAGGCACATCCATCTAAAATTGTGAAGTCATTAGGAAGTGGTTTGATTAAAATAGTTCCTAAATAAAAATAAGTGGTTTTCAAATATGCAGGATTGTTGTCTCATTCAGTTGCTAATAAACATGTTGCTTGCTCATCTAGACATGAACACAAAGATAAATTTCAATGTACTTACTTTGATAAAGATGGTCATATCATAGATTTTTTTATAGACTAGCTAAACAGCATAAAAAGGAAAGAATGCAAGCTAGATCTCATAACTCATGCAAATTTTGCCGCACATGCTAAACGGATTTTAGGAACTTGGAACCTGCTGTAATGAGTCAAAAACATGCAAAGATTGCTCCCAAACCTACTGTTTCTCATTCTACACATGTAACACCTCGTAGGTCAGTAGTTGGGTACAAGAATTCTCAAAATTGGCTCATAAACCTGTTGTTTTATCTCAGCTTTCGCGTGTTATTCCTGCTAGACATCGTGTGACTCAGTACGGGGTTCCTAAATACCTTTTGACTAACTCCAGCACTGAGTCATCGACATATTGTGCTTCTATGTAGGTTAGACGCTTCAGGAAGGATAACATTTAGATTGTGGATTCAGGTTGCTCATACCACATGAACGGTAACAAAGAATGGTTCTCCTTCCTCTCTTTTGTGTCACGTGTAGAGAATGTTACTTTTGCCGATAATTCTTCAACTCCTATAGTTGCTAAGGGTTCGATTATGGTAAATGATCACTACACTTTGAAAGATGTGGCACTTGTCA